>OZ002732.1:4059624-4618221 GCA_963924305.1 Polygonum maritimum
GATTAACGTTCGTTGAATATCCTTTTCTTTCTATTTTGTTATATGTGAATGTTATTTATTTGAGATATAATTGCATTGAATATGTAGTACAAACGATTGAATATTGGCTAACATTCATAATATTTTTCTTTCTATTTTGTTGAATATGCTTATTGAATAATTTAATATACATGAATAAACGGTGAATATATTCAAATAGTCATTAGTTGGTATTTTAGGAATTAAATATCCATTGTGAACGGTTGAATATAGCTAGATAAATATGAAATATGAATATAAATAAACATTGAATTCATTATCAGCTTATATTGATGTTTGTATCTTGTTTGTTGAATTCGGAGTTATTCATTCTGAATGTCTATGTGTTGCTACTGAATGTGCAGTTTTCATGCTAAAGGTCAAAGGCGGCGATAAAAGCTATGGGTTGAATTTGAAGATAATTGATTTGAACTTGTACGTGTATCGTCCTAAATTAGCAATGTTTGTATCTGAATATATGAAGCCTAATGATGGCACATCAGTGAATTTTTTAAATGTATGTGAAATCATATTCAAGCATGTAATTCATAAATTCAACTATTTATTTAGTCGAATATTGAATCAATGTTATCGAATATTGAAGTAGCATGGTCGAATCTTGTTTAGTCGAATATTGAATCGATATTATCGAATATTAAAGTAGCATGGTAGAATTTGTAATGATTGACGAATGTGTATATGATATTTGTGCGATTTATTTTTTTTCCCAAAATACGGTTATAATTTTGAAAACAAAACCAACGCTTCGAATATTTATCCAATCGAATATTCAAGTTGTATAGTTGAATATATTAAGTTTCTATCGTCAAACATTTGTGTAGTCGAATATTGAAGTAGTATAGAAGAATATTTAAGTTGCATCCTCGAATATTTATCCAGTCGAATATTCAAGTTGTATAGTCGAATATTTGTACAGTCGAATATTAAATCAGTTTTATCGAATATTGAAGTAGCACGATTGAATTTGCAATGACTGACAAATGCATATCGAGATTTGTGTGATTTTTTTCTAAAATCTGGTTTGAATTTCGAAAAAAAATTACAACCCTTAAATTTAGGAACTTTGATTTTGAGAAAAATCTAGTTTGAATTTGGACCTAACTCCTCCCTACTATTATGGAAGCTTAATTGAATTTACAACTAATTGTGATTTTTCTATAATTCACCCATTATTTTTAAAAATTCAGCATAATCTAGGCCGTTGGTTTCATGGTAATCCAACGTTTACTATTAATTCACCCGTTTCACTATAAGAGGTGTTTTACCTGAACCCTCCCCTATATATATATATATTTATGGTATTTTAAGTAATATGAAATTGGCATACAAGATCATTACCGGTTTAATTTTGGTTAGTAATGCTATTGTGATTTTAACCTCTTATTATAAAGTTATTTTAGCTAATCCATATTTTTTCATAAGGAAAATATATAATTAATATTCCGACCATATAATATATATTATCATGATTTATCATTAATGAATCAATATGATAATTTATTTATAACTAATTCATGATTAGATCACTCTTGTATATATATAAATATAACTTGAATTAAATTATAATTAAACCACTCCATGAGTTATATAATGTAAGTCATGATTTAATAGGGTATTTTATAAACTTATTTGCAATATGGAGTATTTATTGTATAAGTTTTCAATATTATGGACTTAAGTAATATAAATATGATTTTGTCAAGTTACCTATGAAAATGATTTTAAGAGGTTGTTTTATAAATTCATCAACTATTTTATATACTCCCTATTTTAAGATAAAGTATAACTTGTATCTTAGAAGTAATAGCAATAAAATAAAATAAAATAAAGTTCGTAAATACTAAAAGGGTTATTGTTGTTCTAGGTTCATGAAGGATATGGACCTTAGCGATTTCTTTCTCAAAATAAATTACTAAATTTATTTTGAAATGTTTTCTTTCCGGTGTCAATTTATCGAAGGTACAAGGATTCGTCGTTGAGACATACCTTCCGATCGTTTAGCCGACTTTATCGAAACTCAAGGCAAGTGGAATGGTTCAATTTTACGCATATAATTTAATAACATGATTTATATTTGAATCATGGAGTTTTTGATTGTTGGGAACTAATTGTGTGTTAAAATGAACCTAGGACTTTATTGTTAGATTTAATGACTGTCATTCCTAGTACCTCGTAGGATGCGCTAGTCGAATTAGGTCTCGATGTGTGTGTGGACGTAAGTGCCACGTTGGTTGGTAGTTGTGTGTAGATTTATTTAATTGTTAATCTCATCACCAGTGCGGAGGGAGTACTCCCTGGTGTAAGGTCATGACCATGGCCTCCTCAACCGCTGAGGGGTCGTTTAAGGATTTTATCCACCTTAAGACGTAACGCCACTCATATCCGCGATTAACGCACCTTAATAAGTCTAAGTGTAATCCTCTGTGTGGTTAATGAAGTAATCAAGATAAGCGCGTTGCGCAAGTTAACTCAACTTCATCTTCGTACTCAAGGAAGACAATTAATTAAACTATAAAGTCTCTGTGTGATAATACGTTCCCAACAATCTTGCATCGAAGTTTTATCGAGGAGATCACCTCTTATGATATCCTTAACTTTTCAAAGTCATTCTCGTTTTTCCGTGGAAGTGTGTAGTAGCTAGATTGTCGCCCGGTTTTCATTCGGAGCTCGACATCAGTTATTACCCATTCCCACAAACCAAACCACCTTCAAAAACCCATTTGTTTAGTCTGTCACAAGACTAACCGACCACCCTTTTTCCTTGCATGGTCTGCTGGTGTCCACCGAATTTCCGTCGCGGCACATCAGGAGGGGGACTAATATCGAAGACTAGTCAAAGAAGGCGGTGAAGACTAAAGCTTCTTTCTAAAGACCTTTATTTTAATTCCGCACTTAAGTATCTCTAAACTTAGTTTTCATATTGAGATTCTCGAGGTGTGAGATCCAATACCAGTTTTATTCCCGACTTCTCATGTAATCGATAATTAAGACCTTTGTTATTTAATCACTTTAATAACGCATTGAAGTTTTGTCGTCTTCTGTGATAACTGTAAAGCCTAGGGTGACTTTGGGAGTTTTAACCCGAGGTCACTGACGGTAATATCCCTATAGAAAAAGGGGGTGTTACAAGTGCCCTCAACAAAAAAAATCAAATAGTAACATTAGGAGAAATTTATAAATAGAAAAATATACTACGATCAAAAATTATATGGCAAAAACCAGTCAAATCGAATAACATACAATCATAGTACTAAAAATAATTAGGGTGTATTTTAGTAGTAAGTGAAATTAAACATGCAAAACTTTCATATTATAATTTATTTAAAAATAATTTGAATATTTAATACATTGTCTACGTCGTACTACAGATTAAGCTATTTATTGTATAGACGAATGCTAATGAAAGTTCATCGTATGAACACTCTAGCTAGTCATAATTGCTCCCAATCGAAGTTAGTGCACTTGCATTTACTCTCTGAAATCCACACCTAATTAACATTTATACTTTGCATGAAATTCATTGAAAAATCAAAATTCATTGTATCAATCAACGGTCTCACCATAATTCCATGCTTATCTTCTACGGATACACCATTTAGTATCAACTTAAATACCTTGACTAAAATGACTAATCAAGTAATGTTTTCTTCTAGGACATAATGCAAGAAAACTAGCTATAAAAAAGGGTCACCATCTCCCCAAACCCACAAATCCAAAAACCACCATTACCTTACACACACAAAAACACACATTGAAGAGAAGTTAACTGATGGCCAAATTCTTTGGCAAAACACTCCGTGCCACCCTTCTGTTGGTGTGTGCACTTCTAATAGTCGCGGAATCTTTATCGCAATCTCGATCACAAGTTCAAATTCGTAAGTTGGGAATGAAGGTAAACAAAGGTCTATTTGAACATACCCATGTTTACATACACAACAACCTTGGACCAGGGCTTAAGGCAAAGGTTATTGCGTGGAGTCCCGCAAAGAAGTTTGGCACCGCAATCTTAGAGAATGGGCAAACAGATGAGTTCGGGTTCACTCCGGCGTTCCTCCCTCAATTCACGGACGTGCAATCCAACATAAGTTGGGCCAAAGGACATATGGAGATGGCGAATATGTTCTGGTGGTCAAGGGATCACTTTAGGTGCGGTAAGTTTTGCCATTGGAATATAACTACGGAAGGGGTGTATGGGCTCGATAGAAACCTTCAGCCTGAGATACACTACTTTTGGAAAAAGATCTAGATCGATTGATATGTAATGTAATGTAATGTATCCTCGAGTTATTCGAGTTATGATAAAATAATATATCGGATAAGAAATTTGTCCTTGATATGTTGTTGAATAGGAGTACTTGTGTTGATTTAATCTTGATTGATATCGGTATGATTCTTGAAATTGAGTTGGTCCATGAAAACGAAATGACATTGTTGGGCAAATAACAAAGTAATCACTTTTAAACTACAAGGTGTTTGTGTTCATTAATCAATCACACTAATGGCCTAAAGCGGAAGATAATCAAATGTGTGAGGTATTCAACTTAATTACTTTTATACTTCAAAAAAAAAAACTTAATTACTTTTTCTCTCTTTTTATTTTTTGGTCGAAACTTACTTTTTCCTTTTTGGTAGGAAGGTATACAACTTACTTGAGAAAATAGTTTAAAAAGGCAAAACAAAAAAGGGATTGATTAAATTAAATGACATGGGTCTAATATAGACCTGTCAAAAGCTGACCCGATCCGTAAACCTGACCTGATCCGACCCAAAATTTCTGGGTTTCAACCCGAAAATTTGAACCCGAAACCCAGTTGTTTGCGGGCAAAATTTCACAAATTTATATTAAATCGGGATTTTTCTTGAAATAGTTAAAAATTGACCAAAATATTAAGTTTGGTTAATCTATTTTAAATTAAATGCAAATATGATATTAAAGTTGACAAATATATCATTCCATTTAATTTGGGCCCAAAGTGAGGTTGATTTGGAGAATTACCCTTCGGCCCAAACAATAATTAAAAAAGAAATTAAAATCAAAAGAAGTTACTTGATGGTGGTTAATTAGAAGTTAACAAAGTAACTTCCTGCCTACTCATTACTATATAACAAGAGGAAAAAAAACGGTGGGGGCCCGATCTCCAATTCTCGTACATAGATAGGGGGGCCCAAACTCTCTTCTTTCAATCTGCACCAAAAGCATAATCAGAAGTTAAAAAGTTCACAAATTGAACAAGGCTTCAATGGAGGTTTACAAAGAAAAGGGACATGCATGTACATACGTGGCAACTCATGTTCTTGGGTAAATTCAAACCATGGTCTTTGTTGGCGCATGCAAGTCATAATAATTGACCGTCCGATGAGACCAAAATGAAGTTTACTAGACGGTGCATAGAAGAAGAAAGATGATCTCGGTGATGGACCGGGAACGATTATGGAGAGTTTATTGACCGTCTTTATTTATATGGAAGAATTATCAAGACTTGTAGGGGATTGAAAGTAGTTACTTTCGTAACCCTACATCATGTAGATGTTCATAGTTGATTCGAGAATAATTATTTTCGGGTCTCTATGTTATCTCCGGAATCATGGTTGATTAGAAAGTAATTACTTTCGAGTCTCCATATTGGAAAAAATGATGGATACGGAGTAATTACTCCCGAGCCATCGTAATATATACATAAGGACTCAAGTTGCCTTATATATTATGAAAAGCCTTTCCTAGGCGTTATAACGCCCGTTCATGGATCGAATTAGAGTCGGGGTCATAAGCACATATGGTTGCCGACCATTTGATCACCGGTTCTTAATGAATACCGCCAATTAATTTGTTGACATGCATATTACACATGATTAAAACCTTGCAGTGATCAAGGTTACGGCCATCTGTACAAAACGGCCGGGGTATTGTTCGGACACGCTATTGAACTATTACCTAGTGAAAGACATAATTTGGGCTATATATTAAAACCGACCCTAATGGTTGAATTCAATCCCATAATAATATTTGATCAACCCCCCTAATCACAAGTCATTGTAACTAATAAGTTATTGTACGTGATTAGTATATATATACGTGTGAGTAATTAATAATGTTACACGTAGACTCAAACAACATACATGTACAAATGTGTGTACGTGTGAAATAAAGAGGCCATGCAAGGACCATTATAACATTAATTGGATGAATCACCTAAATGGAATATGAAGTTATAAAATCCTAGAAGTAGGGTTAACTTCAGTAATCCCAAATTGGTGGTAGACATCTTTGTAATTAATTATCAAGGAAGGTTAATTACTTTGTTATGCGATCGAATACCCTTGCTATATAGGGGCATAGAAGGAGCCTTGTGCCTTCGTACATGCATGATGCACGGGACGTATTGACGTAGTCCCGAGAGTGTCAAAATTGCTTTATTATAAAAATGATCCATTAATGTTGGATAATTACAATGAATTACCCAATAAGGGAATATATTTTATAAATATGGATATCCCTTGTCTTATATGATCATCCAAAGATCTAAACAAGGTTTAATAGGAACTACAAGTGGTTTGATCCCTTTCTAAAAAGGGTATGTAGGACACTTGACATAAAGCTAATTCAGGCTCGTCGAGTTCAATCACACTCTAAATTAAAGTAACGTTTCTCATAAGAATTACGTGTCGATTTGATGCCTAATAAAGGCTACGTAGGAAACTCAATATAAGACAATTTGTCCATTGAGTTCAATCACAACCCAAATTTAAAAGTCAAAATTATACATGAGAACTACGTTTGACTTGATTCCATATCATGTAAATGGATACGTAGGAAATACGACATAAAATATATATATGTCGTATTCAGTCGCAAATTAAATTAAATCAAATTAAAAAATATAAACATAAACTTTTAAGCTTTATGTTTGATTGTGAAGAGATTATACAACCCTTCCTAGAAGGTGGGTTTAATCTTATTCACATCGCACAAATGATAGTTGGTTTGAGTCCGAACAACCCTTCCTAGAAGGTGGGTTTGGGTGCATTCCACTGATGTGTGAATACCAAACATATAACACACATCAAATCAAACCAAAATAAAATTAATTACTCTGAACTACGTAAGGCTTGATTCTCTATAAAAGAGATACGTAGGCAACCCGTAAAATTGGGTGCAGCCCAAATCATAAAAATCATTAAATATTTTGTATCGATATTACTTTTAATCAAAAGAGAGGGTCAAACTAAAATAAAAATAATTATTATATGTTTTGCAATTTTGTGTACATTTTCGCTCAACACCAGTTTCAACCTGAACCCGGTAAACCCGAAAACTTCTGGGTTAGGGTCGGGTCAAACCCGCTGGGTCAAGAAATCTATAAGGCGGAAAACTTATTTTAGAATACACTCTAATATAATGGAATGACAAATTGACGGGTAATTGTGCAACCAAAGGTTTTAATTATATTACAATATATAAAATTTATTTTAGAAAATTACGATAAGTTTTATTATAAAATTTTTTAAAAATAAAATTTTGTTATTATATTTTATTATTTAAATAATATTTTATTTAAATTTTGGTAAAAAAATTGATACTCTTGACCCGTTGGTTGATCCGACCCGACCCGAAAACCCGAAGCGACCTGACCCAATTTGACCCGTAACCCGATTGACCCGAACTCAACCCGAACCCGAAATGACCCGACCCGAACCCGCCCGACCCGACCCGATTGACAGGTCTAGTCTGATATCATCATCATCATAACTATATACTAAAGCGGAGGTTAAACATAATAATTAGCACGACACGTGTCAACTTCTCATTGGACCGCATCACCCATCTTTATATAAACAATTTAATTTGTTTAATTTGTTGAAATTTCATTATAGACCCACATATATGTAAAGTATAAAAGAAAATATATCATTGAAATTATATCTATAAAATTTCCTTTTAGATATAATTAATTAACATTACTATATACTAAATTTGAGACTAAGATAATGATATTGAACAGCTTATGTCAACTCTAATAAGTATATAATTAAAATTATAATCCTTATTTCCTTATACAGTTATACATGATAAACAAATGCTACAAATATTGCAAGTAATTTCAATCTTTATACAAAAATTATAATCCTATAAATCTTATTTCGATTAAAAGAATACATTATAATAGAAATAAGATATCATTAAAATAAATCACATAACAAACAAATGAAATAAAATTATACAAGATTTTATATCAAACTATTCTTTTGAATAACTTTATATAAAATTTAAAGGTTGTCTTTTATTAAATCAAAATCATGTCTTCAAGGCACGAGTATTAATTCTAGAAATCTTCTTAATTATTGATTTCCAATGGATCGCATCACTTATCTTTAATAAAACAATTTAATTTGTTGAAATTTATTTGTTGACCCCACATTAGAAATCAAAATCTTCTTATCTATTGATTTCCATTTTAAGTTTTTCGATATAAAAAAAAACTTAAATTTTATACATAATTTTTCTAGAAATTTATCTTAACTTCTAATTTCCATTTTAACTTTTTTTTTTCAAAATAAGATTAAAAAACAAGTATCCAGTCCTTATATGACAAAATTATAATATTACAAAGCTTTGTTGGATTAAAAAAATGTATTATAACATAAATAATGTATCATTAAAATAAATTTCAAAAGAAGAAAATTATATAAAATAATATTCTACTAGGTAAAGACTTAGTCAAGTAAATTTCATCCAAGGCATCCCAAAGAGGTTTATGTTTAGCGAAACTTACAACCTGACGAGCTACCTCGTCAGTAAGCCTCAACATTATCTCAGCATGAGCTAGTCCTTGAACCTCTTCCTTTTCAGCAGTGGTGGTGTCCAAATCCCACACGTCAGTCACAACATGGTAACACCCCTCGGTCAAGATGGCTTGCATCTTGATTTTCCACATGGAGTAGTCCATCACCCCATCAAAAGGCTTGACTCCTCTGTAGAGCTATGACATCCTACCTTTGTTGTAACACCCCCTTAAAAATAGTTTCGTCCTCGAAACTGAACTAAAACCTATCTGGAAGTCTTGACGAAAGAGGGGGTCGTTACAATAGTACCCCCTTAAAAGCGTTTCGTCCTCGAAACGTAGGCTGGTACAGGGGAGACGAGAGAAACTCGTATTTATACTCTTTATGAGAGACAATACCTTAATACCTTCATAATAATAGCTTAGGTACAATACAATAACTTTGAGGAAATACTCTTGCAATTCCTCACTTTGTTAGCAAAACCCTTTTCTCGAGGAATGACCTTGTGCCTAAACCAGACACATGGATGAATATTTTGCATCATACGGATATCCTAGTACTCTTTGCCTTAAATCTCACAGAACTTGAGTTGACCTTGTCTCAACACCAACTTATACTTGATTAGCACAAAACTCAATTGTAGCTATCTTGATCCCCATACATTACTGAGCACGTACTTTTGTCGTTCTCATCCTAATAGATAAGAGGATGATATTCATCCGATTAAAATTACTGCAATCCAAATTCCCTTTTAGGCTATGATGTATCTCAATGAGCAACTAAGCTCAAGAATTCAGAGCTTACTCGCAAGAGTATGAACTTCATCTCGAGTTACTCCTAGTCCGATGATGAAGGTAATACAAATCCATAATATTATCTTTGAGATTGATAGGATTGCACTTGAATCTTATGAACGTGAATGGGACGAGAACAATTATTGAGTTGTTAAAAGAGACCTATGATATTTAGCTTGACGATATCAACGTGCCTATATGAGGAAAAGAGTCTTATGAAATTATGATACATGACTAAATTATGATATTTAAACCAAGGCGAAACTCTAATAAGATCTTAGCTTCTATATATTTACATGTTACAACACCCCACTCGTACAAACATGAACATATAAAGATTAACATTACAACAGTCTGTACTTACATTCACACGACCCCTAGCTACTCCCCTACTTATCCTCGAACTTTAACGAAATGGCAATAGCTATACAAACTATATTTCATCAAATCAAGGAGTATTACAAAGCGTATAAAATTTAAGAATATTAATGTACGCGTGGAGTTCAGAACTGTAATCTATTAGGTAATGGAGGATCGTGTAGACATGTAGTGTGTATGTTATGTCATTAATGCTACACATGGTTGTCGACTCACTAGTGTGCACCAATTATATTCATAGTTACACGTACTGCTAAAACAATAACCATGATATATACAGTCAAACATTTAACTACAAAATCCTACCCATCTCACGATTTGCCAAAGTAATAAAAGTTATGAATGCAAGTTTTGATGATAGCAAGTACTGCAATAGTTGGTAAATTTTAGTTTTTTGGCCGAAGCGCAATAGTTGGTGATTAAGATAGTCGTTATGAAGCAAAATGTATATGACCAAACACTCTCTTATGAGTGCTAATCAACTCAGCCTAAGCTCATGCTAATGCAAATAATTTATAGCTCCTCTATTCTAATATAATCATCTTTAAGCTATTCTAATTTAAGCATCTTTAA
This sequence comes from Polygonum maritimum, assembly GCA_963924305.1. Taxonomy (NCBI): domain Eukaryota; kingdom Viridiplantae; phylum Streptophyta; class Magnoliopsida; order Caryophyllales; family Polygonaceae; genus Polygonum; species Polygonum maritimum. The sequence continues at coordinate 4,070,190 of OZ002732.1, forward strand.
AGCATCTCCAATAACATCCCAATTTTCCTATCTAATTCTTTAAAATGTAATTAGTCTTTCCTAAAAAATACAGTATTTGAGAAATACATTAAATGTATATGATGTCATTTTTTCTTTTAATTGGTTGATTTTGGTATTTTAATATTATATATAAGTAAATATATTAGCAATATAATTAAACATGGTCTCTAAAATGGAGAATTTATTGGAATTAAGGTTTAAGAAAATACGTGATTTTATTCTCTATTTTGGATAAAATTATAGAACATTTGTTGGAGATGTGGTGATATGATGTATAGGTCAGGATGAATTGTAAATATTGTTCTTAAAAATTTATAGGCTTGAATTGAGTCTTCTATTAATCATTTAAAAAGGTATTTGTATACACATTAATAAGTGATAAGACCGGGAAAAAAATCAAAGAACTTGAGTTTAACTAGTAATCAGCTGAGTTTAACACACGTTTTTTCTTATCAAGCGCGGACAAGTGACGAGAGTAATGCATTCTGTAGTTAATCATCATTAACGTACTATTACACGTTTTTAGCTCAGATAAAGCCATTACACGTTTTGAGGTGGAATTTAAAGTAACAAATGCATAATTTTTTAGCTTTTCTTTTTTTTGGTCGAAAGTTTTTTAGCTTTTCTAATAATGGATGAAAAACGATTTATGAGACTCTTAGCTCTCTAAAGTCAATACTTCGTACAAAAATGTGCTAATTGAGGAACAAAACTATCACGTGGACCATTTCAACCATATCTTTTTTTTTTTTACTTGGCTGGAGACAATAATAGAATGGAGTAACAAATGAATACTCCGTATGTTAGTATGGTTTTTTTTTTATACTATATCAAAAATTCAAAAAAGGAATGTGTATCTATGGAAGACAGTATTTATTCATAAAAGGAAACCCAAACCCAAGTATTTATTCTCCATCATGAATAATATCTAAAAGCAATGCTGATTAAAGTCAGTTCTTCATAAAAGCAGGCAAGAAAACAGTATTTATTCTCCATGAAATCAGACACAGTATTTATTCTCCATGATTTCAGTAAGCCCAAGTGTACTTATACTCCAGCATAAGTTCAATTCACACTAAAACACACTTGCTCGGTGGCGGAGCTGGTGGCCGCCGGAGTTTCGCTTTCGATTGTTGGCTCGACTTTCGAGTGGTTTCGGTAGATTCCGTATAAGATCATCTGGGCCACTCCGAAACTGAACCCTAGAACATTTGGCAACTGCATAGCACACAATTAGTTAGGATGAACTTGGAATGTTAATTGATTTAAAAGATGAAAATAGTTTTACTTACCACAATGTAGACGTCCTTCTTAAGGTAACCGTACATGAACCACATTACTGCACTTATGGTGAGGGTGAACGATAGAGGAAACGGCATATACTCAACGCTTTTAGTTCGGATCACATTTTTCTGAACCAAAAGTTAATAGCAATGTTAATCAGGTAATTTCAATAGTTATATCTAGAAGAATCTACCTTCGGCTCGAGGCGAAAAGAAACCGAAAAATCCAGAAATATATCGAATGGTTGAGAAAGAATTTGTAAATTAACTTACGTTATGGTCTAGATGCATGTAAGTTTTTGTTTGTCCAATTGTTAAGGTGTACAAAATCTACCTACATATATTTAATATGATTGACAAATTTGGATATGTGTTGCTATGTGAAAACTACAAGACAAATAGATGCCGGTCATATGCCCTAACAAATTAATTCAACATTTGTACGTACGTAATACACATATCACATGCACACACAACCCCAACTAACCATGTTGTGAGAAAGTCTAATTAATTCTAGCAAAATCATACAAATTTTTAACGTAAACTTGATGACTTACCATTATGCTTAATGGGGCAGCAAATACGATGGTGGAGAAAGCCACGCAGATCCAACCCAAGACCTGAACACGAATCTCTGCTCGAACTACGTAGCTACAGGCCAGAAGAAGTAAGGAGAACCCGACCAAGTTTAGGAGAACGAGAAGCTTGATCGTCGCTATCTACATAAGACAATTAATTAAGCACAAAAAAAATGATTAGAGCCGGGTAATTAAATTGTACTATTGGATATTTTGAAAGAAAACAAAGGACAATGATGTTGACACAAGTAATTGCTTCACACCTTGAAACTCACATACGTACAAGCAATTAAATAAGCATCAGAGAAATCATAAACTACCCACTACAAACTTCACTCCTACAATTATGCTATTCCACTAACTCACTTAACCTACCTCCTTTTCACAAAAAAAAAAAACTTAACCCACCTCCTAGAAATCTAATCCAATAACTTAACTAATGAGAAATTCATGCAATAAATACGTACATATCAGACGACTAACAAATTCCTAATTAATTAATTAACAAAAGCTTGAATTATACTTCTAACAAATTGATTTATGTTTGGTTTAATTGTTAATGATCTAGGGTAAAAGATATGAAATTTACCTTGGTTTCCTTAGGAGCATAAGCAATGAAGATCGCAATGTAAACGGCCTCAATTGCACATCCAAAAGTGTTGATTGTGATGAGTAGAAGGGCGTCGGTTTTGACCAATGCGTAGTGGATCCATAACATTGAGCTGAAAATAGCACAAATGTATGGCAAAGATTTGAATCCTTCTGTTGATTTCTTTTTGTATATCCTCCAAAATGTCAGCCTGCAAGATTATATATAGCTAAAAATAATTCATCAAAAAGATAAAATCTTAAATTATTTTTTACTAATAATTATCCATTATTTATTTAGATTAACCGTTTGGTAAATAGTGGCACTCCAATAAATCTGAAATATTTTTTATATAGTTATATGACCCAATCTTATAAAATTTAGAAGATAGGTGGCATTAAAGAAGTACTATAGATTTAATGTGAAAGGAACTTACAATGGTGCAACGTAGACGAAAAAGGAGATGAGGTTGCCTGTAAGATAATGAAAATACTTTTTATTAATGAACTAATTAGTTCTTGGCCCGCACTAAGACTTACATGCATGCGTACGTGTGAGGGACTCCAAATTCTCAATTAATTTCTTCACTCTTTTCCCATAATTAACACATTGTAACAACGTTGATCAAAAGAAAAAAGCACATTGTAACAACACTTGCAAATCTCTAGTTTGCTACATAGAATAAAAACTTGCTAGCTAGCTACATGGTAACTAAATTATTTAGTTACCATGTAGCTAGCTAGCAAGTAAAACGTGACTGTGTCTATAGCAATATTGTACGTCCATGCATGTGACTGAAAAACTATAAAAAAAAATATATACGTATAGAGCATGTACCTAGAAGGCCGAAGATGATAACCCAATAGTGGTGAGCAACAGCCATCTTGAAGAAAATGGAGAAAATGGAAACCACAAGTAATCGTGTAGAAAGATCGTGTGATGAAAACCTAAGATTTTTTTTTTGGTCAGAAGATGAAAACTATAGCAATATTGTAAGTCCATCAAAGTGTCCCCACGAGGGTCTATATATATGAGAGGTGGGACTCATCAAGTGTCCAAACCGAACACACGCAAGCGTACATATCAATTAGGAATCTATTAATGCACTAAACGTACGTTATGTAACTTACGTACACCATAAAATGTAACCAACTCTATCGCCTAGTCGATTGTAGGTGTGATGACTGGAATTTGTATATGCTCATGCTTTCCATCACATGAAAGTGGACCAAGTGGTAGTTTACGATCAATCCATTTTTCCCTCATTAGTGAACAAACCTATCTTGAACGTTCATAACTTCTACAAAAGTGGTATATTTTGCTTTCTTATAAACCGTACCTTCTACTTAATTAAAAGTTTTCCGAAAGGTATTGTGTCCACACTATCATCAAATATATGGATTTGATGACTATATATGTATATAGTTGATGGTTACACTTGCTTCTATATATACTATGCAAGTATGCGTTCAATAAATGATCAATTACCAAGCTTACCACGTTCTATTTCCATGTGTATATATGTACAGATAACAAAATACGTGCTTGTGCACAATAAAAAGTGATGACATAGGGAGCAATGGAGCATATACTAATAGTCTAATATACTATATAGTCCGCTTGTGGATTTATTGGATGAGGTATAAGCTCTAGCAATGCAAGTACTCAACGGATTCATCATTCGAGCCATCAAGCTAGGGTTGATGAGGAGGATTATGAATCACACTTTGCTAGCTAGCTCATCGATCCATCTATTACACACGAAATTAAAGGCTACTACGTTGTCACATTTTGTTACTACTACTACCGATCGTACTAATATCGCAGTTGTTACTTCTGGTTGCAATTAACTACTTGTCGCCAAGGTTGTTCCCCCTTGACCCAAACCGAGATTTACCGTGGATTCAGGATCCGATGTCAGATGTGGGTTTATCACGGATTTTCGTAATGTTATGAAGCTGTAAATTTAGAATTTATGATATCTAATGGATTCAAAAGGTCGATAATATGTTGTTACGGTGAATTTTATATCTATGCATTTCCAACTATTTTTCTAAAAGTTTAGTCAAAATGGAGAGCTAAAAGTGTTACTTCTCTAGTTTAGAGAATTTTCAATTAAATTGAAGAATTCTTTACACTTAGGAAAGGTCATTTTTTTCTCCTCCTTTCCCGCTATGGAGAATCTATTAAAGTAAAAACATCAAAATGCTTCAGAAGTGTAAATGGGCAATTAAAGTCAGCAAACGATTTTTTCGGTGGAGGTGCATGCAGATGGCATGCACAAATAAATGAAAGCGTGTGTGAGTAATTCATTAATTAGTTTATCAATCCATGATTACTCAAATTCTCTTTTATTGGAGTAAGTTGATTGATTAAATATTTTAGTTAAGGTATTTAAATAAGAATTTTTTAATATGTGTCCTAAGGGCACACTATAAGAGACTTTGAACATCCACACTAAAGAAATGTTCCTCTATTTCTTAAAAATTAAAAAAAATATATAAAATAAAATAAGTGAGGAGATTTGTCTGAAAAATCAAAAAAAGATTCAAACGCTAGACTAGCTGAAAGTAGAGAGGGTTGAGTGTCAGTTGCACTAGAGAAGTTGTGCAAAAATGAAAGGTTGTGAATGCCCACATTCGAACCCATAACCTCCCTTCACCTCACTTTCAATCTCTGGAGTCATTGTCATAGTGTCGTTTTATACTTTACCTGGAAAGCTAGAAATTCCCGGGTATTTAGTGATTAAATTACTTGTGTGGATGATTGTATTAGTATGTGCAAGAAGCATATTAGAAACTGTTGTAAGGCTAGGTAGAAGACTGAGTCTAGAGCTCTTAGAAAGTTCTTGGAGATCTCCAAGAACTTGATATTTTATCACGGTTTTTAACCGTGATAAAATGTTCCTTGATAAAAAAAAAATAAGGGTACAGAACCGTGATAAATAATTACTTTTCATTACGGTTTTATATCCGTGATAAAAACACCAAATACCCGGTATAAAAAAACGAGTCATGTAATCCCCATGCAAGGTATTTATCTCGGTTATATAAACCGTGATACTAACTATATTGTTTTTTATTGCTATTATAGAACCGCAATAAAATATTTGTGTACCTCACAATACAATGTATAAGATTAATTTTGTGCTAAAAAGGGGCAGCCTGCGCTGAATTAATATTACTATCATTTAACTATTACATTTTCACACAACAATACCCAAAAGTACATGTATATGTCACGCCCCGCGTTCCCGAGGCCGAGAGAGACGCGGAGCACCCGGCCTAGGCGCGAGCCTAGGCGTTTATAGAGGCTTCCGGGGCGTCCCGGATAAGGCCAGGCCGTTCCGGAGCCTTCTAGGACAGGCGCGGCCCTTCCCGGGCCAAGACACGCATGGCCGCGCCCTTCTAGAGACATCCAGAAGGGGCGCGGCCCTTCTAGGCGACGCCGGGAGCAAGCGCGCCCTTCTGGAGGCTTCCAGAAGGGGCGCGGCCCTTCCGGGCGCTTCCCGGCCCCGCGCACCCCGCGAGAGAGCTCCGGAGAATTCCGGAGCGGCCCGAATGTGCCTAGGCGGCACGCCCTTTCTAGAATAGTCTAGGCTTGGGTTTTTCTAGATTATTCCCTTGTAAAGGAGGGTGGCCACACCTATAAATAGGCCTTAGCCCTCACTTGCCAAACCATCCAATTTAGCCCACAAAGCACACTTGTAAAGCACACTTGTAAAAGCACTCTTGTGTAATAAAAGTCCTCTTTCCCACAAACACCATCTCTTGCTCACTTAAAGCTTTCGAGAATAGGCCTGACTTAGCAAAACCGAGGGACTAAAGTAGCTAAGGGCCGCACGAGTTAGACGACAAGTCTCAACCCGTGACAAGTGGTATCAGAGCCACACGATCCAAGGGAGAGTTCAATGGCTAGCCAGGAAGGTGGAGCTTCGGAGGTGGGGGACCCTAGCGCCGCAGCCAAGAAAGGAGGCCGAAAGACTAGGGGCACTTCGAAGGACCAGGTGACTAGCATGGAGGAACGCCTTGAACGTGTGGAGCTATCCATGGGTGAGGTGCGCGACTCCATAGAAGACTTAACCAAGGCCGGGGAAGACCTTGAAGCATCTATGGATGAGCTCAAGGGGGAGCTACAAGCCACACTCAACGAGTCCCATGACAAACTCGCGAAGGAAAACGAAGTTCTCAAGGCGGAAATGCTGGCCATGCGCGACGAGGTTTGCCAACTTAAGAGGGAGTTGGAGGCATGCAAGGCCGCCGTGGGGGCGGGCATGATCATCACCAACCCGCAACACAAGTTGGAGATCCCGAAGCCGAAGGAATTCAAGGGGAGTCGTTCGGCCAAAGACGTCGAGAACTTCATCTATGCTATGGAGCAATACTTCGATGGCGTGGGCATCAAAGAGGACGAGCGAAAGGTGAGTACCGCTAAACTATACCTTTCCGACACGGCTTTGCTTTGGTGGAGGCGTCGGACTTGCGAAAAGACCGGCGGATCCCCAATTACAACCTGGGCCGAGTTTGAGGCGGAATTTAGGAAACAATTCTATCCGGTCTATGCCAACGACGAAGCCCGGGCTAAGATCCGCCGACTCACGCAACGCGCCACCGTTCGTGAGTACGTAAAAGAATTCTCGGAGCTTATGCTGCAAGTCTCCGACTTGGCTGAGACTGAGGCCTTCTTCCAATTCATGGACGGCCTCAAGCCTTGGGCCAAGCAAGAATTACAAAGGCGCAATGTCCAGACCCTAAACGACGCCATGACTACCGCCGAGTCCTTGATCGAGTTCAAGTCGGCGGACCGAGGCGACTCCTCCCGCAACAAGGGCAAAAGTGGGGGAGACAAAAGCAAAGCCAAGTCCTCCAAGGGCGAGGAAGAGTCATCCAAAGACTCGTCCAAGCCAAAAGAGCGGTACTCCAAGGACCGGGATAAGGGCAAGAAAAAGGAGCGACAACCCTTAAGTTGCTTCCTTTGCGGCGGCGAACACCTAATGAGGGAATGCCCCTCCCGGACCAAGCTCACCGCCATCGTAGCACGAGACGACCCGCCCGAGGCAGACAAAATGAAGCTCGGGGCCATGATGCTCGGCGCCATTAAGACAAGGAGATTCGCGAACTAGAAGGGGCTGATGTTCGTGGACGCCGTGGTCGCGGGGACCAAGGTGAGTGCGCTTGTGGACACCGGAGCATCCGACATCTTCGTCTCAGAAAAGAAGGCCAAGGAGCTGGGACTTAAGGTGACCGAGAGCCATGGGTGGATCAAGACCGTAAACTCCAAGGAGGTCCCGACGCAAGGAGTCGCACAAGGAGTAGACATACGCTTGGGAGAATGGGCAGGCAAGGTCCCGATCGAGGTAATTCCCCTTGACGATTATGACTTAGTCATTGGCCTCGCCTTCCTTGATCGGATCAATGCCCTCCTTGTGCCCTTCGCCAATTGCCTTTGTGTCTTAGACCCACAATGCCAATGCATTGTGCCGGTCTACCGAGGGAAGAGTCCGAGCCCGCGGGTCATCTCGGCCATCCAATTATCAAAGGGACTAAAGCGGGACGAGGCAACGTTCTTGGCAACACTCAAGCTGGACGAGCCGTCCAAGGGGGACGCACCGACCCCGCCTGAGATCGAGCGGGTACTTCAGGAGTTCGAGGACGTTATGCCGCCCGCGCTACCGAAGAAACTCCCACCAAAGAGGGAGGTCGACCACAAAATAGAGCTTGTGGCCGACGCTTGCCCTCCAGCCCGTGCCCCATATCGGATGTCGCCACCGGAGCTCGAGGAACTACGGAGGCAACTAAAGGAGCTTCTAGATGCCGGCTATGTCCGACCGTCCAAGGCACCCTACGGAGCGCCCGTGCTGTTCCAACGAAAGCACGACGGAAGCCTACGAATGTGCATCGACTACCGGGCGCTCAACAAGCTGACTATCAAGAACAAGTACCCGATCCCGCTCATCGCAGACCTATTTGATCGGCTTGGAGAGGCACAATGGTTCACCAAGCTGGACTTAAGATCGGGCTACTACCAAGTCAGGATCGCGGAAGGGGACGAGCCAAAGACGGCATGCGTCACACGCTACGGGTCTTACGAGTTCCTAGTAATGCCCTTCGGCTTGACGAATGCCCCGGCGACGTTCTGCACACTCATGAACAAGGTACTCCAACCCTTCCTTGATCATTTCGTAGTAGTATACTTGGACGACATAGTCATATACAGCCGCACCCTTGGCGACCACGTGGAACATTTGCGGCAAGTATTCCGGGTCTTACGAGAGCACGAGCTCTACGTAAAAAGAGAGAAATGCGCCTTCGCTCAACGCGAGGTACCATTTCTGGGGCACATCATCGGCGGAGGACGAATACGCATGGACCCGGCCAAGGTTCAAGCCATCGTCGAGTGGGAGCCGCCAACGAAGGTGACCGAGCTGCGGTCTTTCCTGGGGTTAGCCAACTACTACCGGCGGTTCATCAAGGGATACTCTCACATCACCACGCCCCTCACAGACTTGCTCAAGAAGGGGAGACCTTGGGCGTGGGATGAGGGGTGCCAAGCGGCCTTCGAGCGGTTAAAGAAGACCATAACCGAGGAACCCGTGCTAGCCCTACCGCACTACGAGACGCCTTTCGAAGTTCAGACGGATGCATCCGACTTTGCTATCGGAGGGGTATTAATGCAAGACGGACATCCGATCGCCTATGAAAGTCGGAAACTCAATGATACCGAAAGGCGCTACACCGTCCAGGAAAAGGAGATGACAGCCATTGTCCATTGCCTAAGGACATGGCGACACTATCTCTTAGGGGCCAAATTTACGGTCAAGACCGACAACGTTGCCACGAGCTACTTTCAAAACCAGAAGAAGCTAACACCCAAGCAAGCTCGGTGGCAAGACTTCCTAGCCGAGTTCGACTACGAACTAGAGTACAAGCCCGGTAAAGCCAACCTTGTGGCCGACGCATTAAGCCGAAAGGCGGAGCTTGCGGTCATCAGTCGCCCACAAGGAGCCTTGGAGGGATGCATCAAGGAGGGACTCGCCCAGGATCCGACGGCCAGGAACCTATCGGCGTTAATTCAAGATGGCAAAACCCGAAGGTTTTGGATCGAGGAGGGACTCATCTTTACCAAGGGCCAACGTCTCTATGTTCCGAGCTATGGGGGACTACGGAGGGAAGTCATCAAGGAATGCCACGATACCAAATGGGCGGGACACCCAGGTATGAACCGAACACTCGCCCTATTGGAAGATAAATACTATTGGCCCCAGATGCGGGACGACGTAGAGGTCTACGTCAAAACTTGTCTTGTGTGCCAACAAGACAAGGGGGAACAACGACTACCTGCGGGACTATTGCAACCGTTGCCCATACCCAAGCAACCTTGGCAGAGCTTAAGCATGGACTTCATCATGGGACTGCCAAAAACCGAGGGCTTCGGAAGCATTATGGTGGTCGTGGACCGGTACTCTAAGTACGCCACTTTCATTCCGGCAACAAAGGAGTGCCCTGCAGAGGAAGCCGCCCGTCTCTTCCTCAAGCACGTGGTCAAATATTGGGGTTTACCCCAAACCATCATCAGCGATAGGGACGGCAGGTTCACGGGACGCTTTTGGACCGAGTTATTCAAGTTACTTGGGTCAGATCTACGGTTCACGACGGCGTTCCATCCTCAAACCGACGGACAAACCGAAAGGACTAACTGCTTACTCGAGACATACTTGCGGCACTACGTAAGCGCATCACAAAAGGATTGGCCGAAGCTTCTTGATGTAGCACAGTTCTCGTTCAACTTGCAACGGAACGAGTCCACGGGTAAAAGTCCGTTTGAGATCGTCATGGGGTTCCAACCGAGCACTCCAAGCACTATCGCTTCGGGATACAAGGGTCCAACGCCGGCGGCGTACAATTTCGCCAAGAGTTGGCAGGAGGAGCTAGACTTAACTACCGCCTGCCTACTCAAGGCCAATAAACGGGCGAAGAAATGGGCTGACCAGCGACGAAGGGACGTCGAGTACCAAGTGGGAGACTTAGTCCTGGTCAAGCTACATTACATTATGCGGCATCAGGGGCTGCATAAGGCTCTAATCCGGCGCTACGAGGGACCGTTTGTGGTACTCAAGAGAGTCGGGACAACCGCTTACAAGCTAGAGCTGCCGTCAAAATTCAAGATTCATCCGGTGTTTCACGTGAGCATGCTCAAGCCATATCACGAAGACAGGGACGATCCTACCCGAGGGGACGCACACCGGGCACCGATGGGAATCAAGAGCTCTTATGACAAAGAGGCTCAAGAGATCGTGGCCGACCGGGTGCTACGAGAGAGATACAAGAGACCGAGACTCGAGTACCTGGTGCGATGGAAGGGTCAACCTGACACCGAGATGTCATGGGAACCGGCGGAGGCACTCTGGCAATTCAGGGACAAGATCGAGGCATTCGAGGGGAGCGCGACGAGGGCGTCGCAAGATTCAGTGGGGGAGGCTGTCACGCCCCGCGTTCCCGAGGCCGAGAGAGACGCGGAGCACCCGGCCTAGGCGCGAGCCTAGGCGTTTCTAGAGGCTTCCGGGGCGTCCCGGATAAGACCAGGCCGTTCCGGAGCCTTCTAGGACAGGCGCGGCCCTTCCCGGGCCAAGACACGCATGGCCGCGCCCTTCTAGAGACATCCAGAAGGGGCGCGGCCCTTCTAGGCGACGCCGGGAGCAAGCGCGCCCGGGCGCGCCCTTCTGGAGGCTTCCAGAAGGGGCGCGGCCCTTCCGGGCGCTTCCCGGCCCCGTGCACCCCGCGAGAGAGCTCCGGAGAATTCCGGAGCGGCCCGAATGTGCCTAGGCGGCACGCCCTTTCTAGAATAGTCTAGGCTTGGGTTTTTCTAGATTATTCCCTTGTAAAGGAGGGTGGCCACACCTATAAATAGGCCTTAGCCCTCACTTGCCAAACCATCCAATTTAGCCCACAAAGCACACTTGTAAAAGCACTCTTGTGTAATAAAAGTCCTCTTTCCCACAAACACCATCTCTTGCTCACTTAAAGCTTTCGAGAATAGGCCTGACTTAGCAAAACCGAGGGACTAAAGTAGCTAAGGGCCGCACGAGTTAGACGACAAGTCTCAACCCGTGACATATACAGCCTGTCTCGTAATTTACCGCTCATTTCCAACATGTAGATCAAAATCATACATATATCCACATAAAAAATAAAATTAGTGTACATATACTCCCAACATTTATAAAGCACAGTGGAGCTAGCTAGCAATTCTATGCTATCCAAGTATGATAGCCTAAGAGATTACACATTTCAGTTCGAATTCCATTTGCCTATACATATTGGGATTTGACACAAGCACCCTCAAACCATCAAGTTGTAATATATGTCGTAGTTCAAGTGTCGCCTTTCAACTTTGAAGAAGATACCACCATGAACCGGAGCAACAATGACCACCCCTAGTACAAGAGATTAAAATATATTATAACTAGCTAGTTTAGTTACAACAGTGGCAAGAGCACGATTAAGCAGCATAACCAATTCACATACAAGGCCATCATTATCTCAATTTCAATCTCAAAAAGTATCAAACTTTAACATAATACCTGAGTACTTAAAGTTATAACTATCAGCTCTGTCCAAAGCATTGCATAGTACACATATGCCGATAGTAAGTACCCCCCTGTCTCTCAAATTTGGCATATAGAATAAGAACAAACTACAATCAAACAAAAAAAATTGCCTGATCTGTGTAAACTGAGACACATAATTGATAATTGAACAACTATTGAATCAACAATAATAATCCTACCAACATTAGAAAAATTGAAATTAAAAATGGACAAAGAAAAACTCACATTGGTGGCAATATCGATATTGATCACTTTCATAAGTCTACCACGATTGAAAAGCAATGGATGGTGGAGGTTACAAGGTACTTTGTTATAGATAGCACAAGAAAAATTTAAGCAAACTCTACCATTTTGCAATCTACATGTGTAGGTTATCTTCACTCACAATTAAAAAAAAAATTCAAAGATTTAGTATCAAGATCAGGATAAATACATATATGACCAAGATTGAAAAGATATACGCACATCATGTAGAATCTTCAATCAGTCATCAACAGTGGCGGAACCAGGATTTTAGTCGAGAGGGGGCTAAATAGCTTAATTTAAGTATAATTATTAAAATTTTGATTATGGATCGTTTGAACTTGGAATAAACCCGATATACTTAATCGATCTATAGGTATAAAATTAGTCTTAATCCAAGTGAAGAAAATGAAACATAATTAAGGTTTTATTAAATTTAAACTAAAGTGAATTTGAGGAAGCACTATAATCCAATTGAAAAGTTTAAATTTCAAACCGATAAATTTTATATACAACACACTAACACAGGCGCCCCGTGTTTGGACGGACGGAGCCGGGGAATCTGAGGCAGACAATTAAGACCGGTCCTAACAAATTAGAGACCCTGAGCGAAAATTAATTAATAGTCGTTTTGTATACATTTTCTTCCATTATTATACACAAAAATCCATATCTTTTTTAAAAATTAGCTAATATTTAATATTTTTCACTAAACATATGTTTCACCATCTTTTTTTACGGTCTAACTTCATTTCAATTATAGTGTATGATGGTGTTTGTTTGTGTTTTTTTAATACTCCATCCGTTTCGAAATAGTTGTCTATATAACAACCTTTTCTTGTTTCACAATACTTGTTAATTAATTGTACAGTTTTTCCATCAATTTCAATTTATACCCCAAATAATTAACTATATTATAATCATATATGTATTTTCATGTTTCTTTACACTAATAAATAATTCTATAATAATATAGATAATATAGAAAAAATAATTCTTTCTTACTATATATACAAATGCTATTTGGACAATTATTTTAATACGGAGGGAATTATATATTACTATAATAATATTTTTTATTTTTTTTTAAATCCCAGTGGGGGCTGTTGCCCCCACTGGGCACCACTTGGTACCGCCCCTGGTCATCAACTAACATTGCTTTCCTCTAACTATTTTTTCACCCAAGAAAATACATCTATCTATACAAATGAAAAACAGAGTTTCATATCAAAGTTTTAGATATAAGCAGCCAAATATTATGAAGTATGAACGATCGATATTAAGTGTAAGAGGTAGCTCTGATTTCTTAAATGGTAAGAGTTTTATAAAAATTGAAAAAAATATTGATCGTCAACTTGGATCTATTTCACTTAGTCTCACACTATTTAGCTGATTATTCCATGACTAATTTCTTCCAACAGTCCTCGTCACCCACTTTTTTGTTATTCCTTTGAAATTGTCTCTCTTAAATGTGGCTTTTGTCAGGTTTATACCTCCATTTCAATTTCTCTCTGAACCGCATTCAACATAGATTGTTAAACGATGTAGACAAAAACTAAGTAAGGAAGCACAATCTAGATACTAATTCACAACCTCCAAGTCTAAGGAACTAAGGCTAAACCAATTTTCAACTAATTTCATAGCCTCAAACTAAATCACTGTAACAACAATTCACACACCAAACCCACAATAATATAAATTCAACCAGCAAAATCAATTCAAAAGCACCAGAAACCAAGTTCTCTGCTCACCTAATAGAACACTGTAATTCTTCTACATAACCTGCAGATAAGTTGGATGGGTGTGTATAACAACAACGCATTGGAAAAAAGGGATTCTAGTTAATCCCTCAATTCAAATCAGTCTCAGAGTAGGTAAAGGGTAATTACACTTTGATCCCAAGACTTTCCAGTGGTCTCATTTGTAAACAATCTCATGCTGAGTACCTTCCAACATTTGCACACAAACTCAAAGTTACAATTCCTATTTAGCATTCTATTGTTTAACCCCTCAAATCCAAGCACAAATTCAAACACATTCAAAGGCAGAAAGACAGAAAATACATGTAATCAGAATCGGATTCGGTATCAGATTCATGAACGCCGATCAAGACGACAAGACCAGGCCCTATCTCGGACACAATTCGCCCCTCCACCTAATGAACAACAAAATCTCAATTCAAAATTAAACCAAGTACATCATTGATTCGCGGATTTTAATCTCTTCTTAGCGATTGGAGATGCTGAAATGTTACCTCAACACTGGCAGAGGAGACACGTTGAACTATCACTCTCCTGGCTTTGAATTCGCGAGTATCCAGTTGTTTGAGTGGTAGGTAAAACGACAGCAATGAAGAGAGCCATTGAGAGTTGCGTCTTAAGTAGTCAAGGAAGTGGGGAGAGTTGCAAGAAGCACAGTTGGTCTAGGGTTGCGAGGAGAGCACATCGAGAACGATCTAGGGTTTCTCCAGTGCACAAAAGAAGATTGAGGGATGATGAGGGTTGCAAGGAGCGCCTTCAGTATTGTAGGTTGGACAAGGAATGTGGTGGAGGTTGAAGCGAGGAGCACCAAGAAGTATGATCTAGGTAACTAGGAGTACCACCGACGAACGGCGGTTGAGAGATTCAAATCTTCTGTCCCCTTAGCACATCCCACTCCCGTGTCCCTCCTTTCCTATTGGTCGAAACTACGGGTCCCCCTATATTTTCCCTTTAATTCTACCGAAATAAATAACATCGACCAATAGGAAGGAGTGGGACGTGCGGGGGGACAGAAGATTTTCGTCCGGCGGTTGAGAGAGAACTCCATTCAAGGGTTAAGTATGGCATCTACAGTAATTGGCGATAGACTCTGATAATTATTTTTTATAAATTCAACTTTTTATCGCGGTTTATATATATATATATATACCCGTGATGTAGTAGATTCTCATATTTTCACTTGCATTTTTTATCACGGGCATATGACCAGCCGTGATTATATAATACTGAAAGTCTTTTAAAGACGCGTTTATTTAGAACCGTGATAAACTAAGTGTGATAAAATCTCTTTTTTGTACTAGTGAGAGAGTTGAAAATGGAGATGGCTAGGTGGAAGACTGAGTCTAGAGCTCTTAGAAAGTTCTTGGAGAGAGTTGAAAATGGAGATGATGTAAATAGCTAGCCAATTTTGTAACCGCCTTATTAATACAATTAACCTTTTTTATTAAAAAAAATCAGAGAAAGATTTCTCTTTTTCTTCTCTTTACTTCTTGTAGTAGAAATTTCTACTGTGTATTTTTCTGTCAAAGCCCTGCAAAATCTAACAAAAAGTGAAATTAATTTATTTTTCTTTTAGTTATTGTTTAGATAAGAAATTTTGCTAGTCTTCATTGTGGATGCTCTTATAATGATTTTTTTTTGTAAATTTTTAGTTTTTAGTTTTTCAATTTTTTTGTGACAGATTTACTAAATCCTCTTTATGGTTTTAGTTTCTGTTTTTGGTATGCTTATCATGTGCCCTTAGAACACACAATAGAAAAACCGTTAAATAATTAGCGTAAAGGCATGTTTTTCCCTTATAACGTACGGAGTAAGACGGAGTACTAGTAAACACTCCCTTTAGAAACCTCCGCTCCCTTTAGCCCCCAAAAAACCCTTAGAAACCTCCGCTCCCTTTAGCCCCCAAAAAACCCTTGCCCCCTTTTTGTGAACAGTGCTAAAAAAACAACCTTAGATCTAAAATGTCAAATCCAAATCAGGAGTTTTAACCCGAGGTTACTGACAACAATATCCCTATAGAAAAAGGGGTATTACATGATTAATTCCACAAATAATCCTAACAACTCTATCTTGTCTCCTTAGATCTTATTTTATTGATAATATGGTTGCACAATATCTTCAAATAGATCCCACGTGTTTCGAGACCCATTAAAGCCCATAAACACGACACGCTAGGATTTCCGTCGCTTCTCTCATGCGCTTACTAAGTATAGTAAGGCAAGGCTCTGCAGACGCCACTGTTACCCTGGAGGGTAACAGTGGTGTTCCTTGACACTGTTCCCTGACTTAGCGACAATGTTGTTCACACCATTACTTGACACGGTAATAGTGTTGTTATCTCACACTGTTACCCATCCGGGTAACAGTGATATTCCCACACATTGCTCCTCTCTTAATGGCTTCTCTTATTCCCTGTTTATAATTGTTTCAACTAAACACTCGAGAAGTATGAGGTTGATCAAGAGCGACTATGCAGGGCTTCTCAGCAAGCTAAGGGCTCGAATCAATTCCTGGGCGTGTCGTCATCTTTCTTATGCAGGTCGGCTCGAGGTGTTGAGGGCAGTTCTGTTCGGTATTCTAAGCTATTGGTGCCAACTCTTTGTTCTGCCCAACAATGTCATCAAAGAAATTACATGAATCCTGCGTAACTTCTTGTGGAGCGGTAGGAGTGAGGGGAGAAAAGCTCCGGTAGCATGGAAAAAACTTTGTCGGCCCAAGGAGGAAGGAGGACTTGGCTTGAAAGACTTGAAGGTGTGGAATAAAGCCAGTTACGCAGGGCTGATTTATGATATTGTTGAGGGTGCTGTTGCTGGATCTATTTGGCACGTTTGGGTGAAGAAAAACTACCTAAGGGCTGCTGATTTTTGGGAGGTTGATTGCAAGCAGACAACAAGTGCAACATGGCGTGCCATCCTTAGCATCAGGGATGAGATCAAGGCTTCGGTGGAAGATGAAAATAGACCGGCTGTTCTGATTGCTAGAAGAGGTAACTTGGATGTACAAGTGTTGTATAACAGCTGGAGATCAAAGCAGGACGAGGTTCACTGGAAGGGACTGGTGTGGCACAACCTGAACACGCCGAGAATGGCCTTCCATCTGTGGAAGATAGTTTGTGGAGGCACCATGACTAAGGCTAGACTCTTTCGGTCAGGTTTGGTGCAAGATGAGAGCTGTGTATTGTGCAATGCAGGGACGCAAGAAACAGAAAGTCATTTGTGGTTCAATTGCAGGTTTTCAATGTCTGTGCTGAAGGATGTGCTCGAGTGGGCTGGGATCAAAAGAAAATCCACTAGTATTGAAGATTGGTTTGATCAAGCAAAGAACATGAAGGGCAAGAAGTCTGTTAGATTTCGAGTTTGGTGCGTGTGCCATAGTGTAGTCGTTTATAACATATGGTACGCTAGAAATAGGCTCATTTTTCACAACGAGCAGATTGAGAAATTCGTGTGTGTTAGGAAGAGTATCGTTTTTGTTAGAAATTGCCTTAAAGTAAGATGTAAGGCAAGGTCGAGGGAGGAGAGAAATTTCCTTGTTAACTTAGATATCGGAGATGATGTAACTAACTAGCCTAGTGCTAGCAATTTTGTTCGGTTCGCTTGTGAATAAAATAACCCTTTTATTCAAAAAAAAAAAAAAACTAAACACTCGAGAAACGCTCAAACTATCAAGTCTCATGGCGTTTGTTATCACTTATCATCAAAACACAATAAAATGTCTATTATTATTTCTATGGTAACATCCAACTGTTCTCATGAAAGCACTAGATTTCCAACAAGTACCAAGAGGTTCGACTCTCGTGGAACTGGAACCCTCAACCAAAAAAAGAGTATGGCAACGATCATATAATTTTATGCAATGCTTCCACTAATATTTATTGGCTCAAAAAGCTACTAAATAAAAATTCGGCAATCAGAAAAAGTGCTTCTCTACCAATTAAAAACAAGAAAATAGTTAAACTCCGTATTGTGCATAAGAAAATGATAATGAAATTAATCACAATTAGTACAAACCCCGTACCATGTACGGGTAATGTAAATATAAATCCGAATTAACTTATTCGAGACCGAATTTTGATATAAATCCATTTTTAACTCTAGTATTTATAATCCAAAACCGATAGACCGGAGTCCGAACCTATATATTGACCTATATATGTACTTCTATTAATACAATGTTATTTTAAATAATTCTATTCAATTTTTTCGTATTTATATTAATATTTAATATACTATTGACATATGTTAAAGGTTTTTACTATTTTTCAAGATTTAATAATGGCAAAAACTTATACTAATTAATAAGGAAAAATTGTTAAGATATCAAATAAATAGCTTGAATTTGTTTTATTCATATAAGGATATAATGTTTAAAAGGTCATGTTAGGAAAAAAATCTTATGATATAAAAAAATGGGTAAGATATCAAATAGATTTAAGAAAACTGGATAAAATATCAAGTAGAAGTAGATATATGAGTTATTTTTAGAAAATATAATGTAAAACAATAAAATCATTATTTTATTCAGGCTTGATGATGTGGTGCAAATTTTAACAAAGACTTGAGTTCCGCTTTATACTGTATTATAGTAGATAATATTATTAATTACATTAATTAAGTAGACAAAAGAAGATCCTTCTTTTTATGGAGAAAATCCTACATTTAATTATTTGTATGATATAAAGCATCTTCATCTAAGTTATTCGTAAGGTACTATTGCTCAATTGTTTAACTCAATAAATAATTAAATCACAACAATGTTTAACTCTGTTTTTGTTGCCTAGCTACTATCTACTATAATACAGTATAAAATAGAACCCATCTCTGTGTAAAAAATTGTGCCACCTCATCAACACTGAATATATAAATGTTATTAATTCCATGTAATCTCGGATGAATAAAAAAATGCATAAAAAATACTAAAAAAATATAAATGATCCCAAAATTGCTTCAAAATACCCCAATTTGGTTTAGAATATTGCGTAGGATTTTTTTTGGGTTTTACAATGAAATAACTTTTCCATGTTTGGAGATATATGTACATAATTATTTCTTTTTTTCAATATTTTGTACATAATTTTCATATACATACATGTACCTATGATCCAAATATAAATCTGAAGAGGTTACGTATATGAAATTGTGAAGATATTGTGAATAATTTGGTAAAAAAATGCTGAAAATTATATGAATGATCCCGAAATTGTTTCTACATCAACCAATTAGGTAGTTAGAATATTGCGTTTTCATATTCGAAGATATACGTACATAATTATTTCTTTTTTTATATATATTTCGTACATAATTCTCATACTATATTTCGTACATAATTATCATATACATACATATTTGGTTTGTCAAATTTAAGTATTTATTTCAATGTCGGCTCGATCGAAATTTGTTCTCTAAGCTATTAAGTCAGATTTATATTGACATTACCCGTACATAATACGAGTCTTCAAAGCGATTAAGTAAGATTTTATATTGACATTACCCGTACATGGTACGGGTCTTCGACTAGTTGCTGCTATAATTAAGCACCAAAATTCAGTTGTGGCTGCTTACCCATTTTTGGATAAGGACTTTTTATCGCAAATTTTTTAAGCTAGATCTTTCTTATTTAACTAATCGGCATTAAATATTTACTAGTTAGCTAAAGCCTACCAAACTACCAGGTAAGATATGCACATATCATATTAGCTAGTGTGTTCTTAAATTCTTATATGGGCTTTGCTCATCAACCCACTTAGATCTCCCTCTTTTGAACGTTAGTGTTGTCCAAAATTTATGTTGGAGTTTTCTTCCACCTTTACCCAAAACATTAAATAAAAAAACATAAATCTAGGCTATTAATTAACTAAATTTGTTGCATTGTTTCGGAAAATGCCATGTTAAGAGTTGTTCTAATAGGTGGGGAGTCCCACGTATACTGAAAGTCAATAATGATACTTGGTCAATATAGTCTGAAATCCACTATCTCCATTTACACCTTGTATGTATCTTGGTTTGCTAGTTCATCTTTGTTATTTGTATAAGAGCATCTACAATGCAGACTAGTTATATTTTTTAACACTTAAAAGAAAGAAAAAGTCAGAAAAATCAAACCATATCATTTCTATGTAAACAAAAAAATATACGTAGTATTTTTAATTTCAAGAATACAAAATTGACCTATATATTTCTCTGTAACTTTTCAGATATGGAGGCGAGAGAATACCAACAAACAACTTACTCCAGAAATCTTTCCCAAGTGTGCATTATGGATGCTCCAATAATTAGTTTTGTCATTTAGCCAAGTGATGATGACAAATACTTCTCTATATAAAATTGTTAGTGAAACTCGTGTTATGTACAATTGGATATTAAAAAAAGAGGTCTAAATCACTGTGTTACATACTTACATAGTTACAGCACAAATATAAACTTCATGATGTATATTTAGCATAAATTATGGAGTAATAGTTAATAATGACCGATCCAGCCCCTTTAAATAATTGCTATAGCATTCAGATTAAGTAATAATTGATAACAATGTTATATCATTAAACTAGTATATCCGGCTCCTGCCTACGGCAGGGGGCAACGTTCTTTTTATACGACCTTTATGTAATTTGATTTAAATGTAGAAACACATTTGATAGAGTTATAGTGCATCTTAACGCTTAAGCCTTTCTTATTACGGTACATTATATGTATGTATGAAAGCCATTCAGAAATAATAACTAACGGGTCAACGGGTACCTTGCATGTACTAATTATTTTACTGAGAATTTGTTTGGATATATAAGTAGGAAAGTATGTGGTGCCGATGAAAAAAATATTTCACTTGAGATTTCATATAGTATCACATATGATTTTTAATTGATCATATATTTTGAAATAAAATGATAGTATTTTATCTATAATTTTTATTTAAGTCATATTATATAAAATTCAAATTCAAATTTATTTTTAACATCAAATCACGATTTTGGATTAACAAAATATTGTAATGATTTTCTTTTTATATGGACTTCATGTAAATTGATTTGGATGTAGCAACGTATGCGATAGTGTTATAGCATGTCTTAAGCATTTTTTATTACGGTACATCATGTGTCTGTATGGAAGCCAAGAAGCAAGTATAATTAACGGGCCAATGGGTTACCTACCTTGTATGGTGTAATTATTTTAACGTTAAAGTCTTGGTATATATAACTAAGAAAATATCTAGCACCGAATTAAGTTTCGTACAGAAAGATTTTTTACTGTTTCGTTCTGTATTGGATTTTTTTGGGGGGCTAAACAAATTTACGAAAAAAAAAGAAAACATATTAAAAAGGGAACATAGGATTTTTCTATCCGAACTCAGGCAAAAGGGGGACATATTTAAAACATCAAAAGTTTGGGCAAAAATTTGATATTTGCATAATTATTTTACATTTGCACGGGTTGGTTTGCATGTTTTGATTATTTCGGTACATTTGGATAAAGGTATGTTGTTTATTGTTCTCTCTCTATATATATATATATATATATATATATACCATTTTATGTTCGATGTACTTCATTAGTGAGAATTGTATGTCATTAAGTTATGGAATTCTATATAAATATATTGTTTATTGTAATATATTAATGTCATATTATGTTTTTTTCGGTTGAGTTAATGTCATATTATGTTGTATGTACCTCATTAGTGATAATTGATAGGTGCTATAATCTTTATTAGTATCATGGTTATATATATTATCCAAAAACCTAATGCATAGCTTTAAACTTTTGATTCGATCTTTGTATTGATATAAAAAATTTCAAATCATATAGATCGATAAATGGATGTTTATTATATGTATTGATATTTCTATTGAATTTTTTTCTCTCAAAATTCTTAAAAAAGAGAGGAATTACATTATCTCAATCTTAATTGCCCACCTAGTAGTCCAATCGAATGGAAAACTGATGAGATTAGCCAGTAAAACAATGGGAGGAATTACATTTAGTCTAGGAGTTACATATTGTGATCTTAATTTACGTTGCCAATTAAAGCCACAAAATGCATATTAGTATGTAATGAAGAATGGTCAAACTTCTCCCTTTTTTGAATTTAATATCCTCTTAAAAGGTTAAAAAAATGTTTGAAAAGAAACAGTTATATAAGTGATATAACATCTTTGCTCTAATGACTTCCAAAATGATATTTGCATGCAATTAAGTCTTGTAATGGAACCATAGCCCGTGGGATTGCCTCTATAATTTCTGTTGGTGATATGATTATAATACAATTCGGTAGTTAGTTCGATCAATGTTGGAAGATTATGTAGGATGATTCTCTACAGTGACCTTTCGTCCCAAATTAGAATTTAGGTCAATTGGACTATTATATTGGGTAAGTGATTGATTTTTTTTTTCCACCAAAAAAAAGTAACTGAATTCTTAATGGAAGTGCTTGAGTTTAATTAATTTTTTATGGGTTGCTTGGAAATAAATATAAGTATTCATTCTTGCTACTATGCAATATATTCTTTTTCAAATGCTCTTTGAAACTCTTAGCTAGGATTTTACGTTTGGGATTTGATTGAATTAGTTCACAATAAATAAACAAATATATAGTGAGTTCAAAATGCAAAGTGCATGGAAATAACTGAAAAAGAATATAGCTAAGAGTCCCGGATCCATTCCACAGACACATAATCCACATCTTCAAGCGGCCTTCTTCATTTGGGTTGGCATTCATCGTCCTCCGGATCCATCCCAAACACTTCAAATAGTACACGGTAAACTTCTGGCATTCCAAACTCCAAAGCATAAATATATGGCAACGAACAAAGCACAAAATACAGACCTGTCAGCACAAATAAGTTTTAACGGTTAGTGAAGCAGGATTGACTCTAAACCCAATATTAAAGCAGTTACAATGTCAAGAAGATCAGATAGTTTACTTGCTCAGTTAAGCTAAATCAAACAAAATGACACAATCTAAATTAGTACAACCTGAGGAGAAAGCAGAATTATACACACTAAATAACCAAATTTGGCTACAATCGGAGTGTAACCACATATCAATGCAATTGCCTCTCTTTAAAAAACTTACTACACAATATGAATGGTAATCCTCAAATCCTCAAACCCACATAAACACAATTCCAAACCCAACAGAATTTAGCACTTACTTTGCCGGGGGCTCGCGCTCGTTTCGTCTCAGCCTATCAATATCATCATAGGGAAACACCAGATTGTGAATGTTGGCAGATTTCATCTCTAGAAGAATGTCAAGCATTTCACACCTTCAATTTCACATTACAGCAACAAATTCAGCATCTCAGGAAGAAGGGATTTCTGATACTACATTTTTTAGCTTTCTCACCTTCCCTCAGAGAGAGTGAACACGGAGTCAGCGTGAATGAAGGAGTTCTTGGATAGGTAGACATCGCCTCACACCTGAACAAAAAAGTTTTAGTCAATTCATCTCAATTTATGAAAATATATCCTGTGACCAACATCAGTTGAGTTATTCATGTATGGATTCTGGGTTTGAATTTTTCTTTCTTACCAGTCTAATAATCAATTTTCAGTTTGCAACTATTCTGGAAGTAATTGATGTTGTGACTCCTTTCGTAAGTGATTCTCTCCTAAATATCTGATGTATATTTTGGGCTAATGGTGCTGAAGAAGTGCATAGTTTGAAGATATATGTGAACCTTTTAATTTGAAGATGTTGTTTTTGTCTTATACATTGGCATGTAAAGGCATAAAGCTATGAGTACATCGTATTACCAATATCTTCTCTGACTTTTTGTCTGAAGTGTTGGGTTTCTTTGTTTTTTGATCCATAAATTGGCAAGTTACCTATAGCATGAGGGAAGGGCATTCCTACAGTTCCATTTAGGAGTTATTGGACAGATATTGGGGACTTACTTGGTCTTATGATCTGCTCTGTTTGATAGAGTAGTACGTCAAAAAACCCATTCAGCAGACATCAAACTCAAAGCCCAAAATGAAAGTGGAAGAAAAACGTTGCAATATTGAGAATTCACTTACCATAGGAACATGAAACCTAGAAGTCCTTGCTTCTTGGCATTTAGATATCAAAACGAAATTGGAAAAGAAGGCACACCAGCATTGCATGAAGTGTTGAGCAAAACAGCCAGGTTGCAGAGACTGAAATCTGCCAAAGAAAATTCAAAACCCTAAAATCAGTCAAATCTACAGATTGAAATCCTCAACCATCATTCCGAGTTGTGCATCCAACCAATGACATTTGAGATTAAAGAGATACATACCACACAGGCGGTGACTTAGAAAAGTGTGACGTGGCGTTGAGTGAGATTCCGTTGAGAGAGATGAAAGGGAGTGGACGAAGATCCGACGGTGGAAGTGAATTGGGGAGCCGAAGATTCTGACTCCATATTTCCCGGCGGGCAGACTTTTACGGCTAGGGTTTTAACAATTAGCCGAGGCGGAAGCCTGAGACCGACTGATCGGTGAACTTTTCCGACAGATTCGAAGTTTCTCTTTCCTCAATTTGTTGTGTTCGGTTTCATCGATTGCAATGAATCACCATAGCCTTCAATACTCTATCTAGATTGTAGATTTAGGCCTAGTATAGGGTTGAAATTGCCAAGACAGATTCGTAATCGATAGATGAAAATCGGAGAAATCGAAATTTGAGAATGAGATGCAAATACTTACAGGATGCAGAATGCAATTTGTGAACTCGAATTGACTGTCTTAGGGTCGTTCTTCCTTCCTTGGAGATTCGGCGGACGTCAGGGCCTTCGATTAGGCGGTAGAGGATCTCCGGGACTCCTTCAAGTAACCGGACTCGGCGAGAGATGAGACCAAACCACCTTGGAGACTGGAGAGGAGAACCTGGCAGCAGAGCTTTGTAAAGACGATGAGGCGATCGGAGTCTCAAATGTAAGATTATGGATAGCTATATGAATTGATTGAGTTTGCAACATATATAGCGCTCTGAAAAAACGCTTTCTTTCTACCCTAGCTCCGACCAATGTCGGATTTCCCTCCACTGGTGGGGGTTTCTCCGAACCCTACACCAACTCCTCCGATCCCTCCTGGGGGGGCTGGACCTCCGATTGCTCCTGCTCAACAGAAAACATGGCGGGACTTAGTAAGCAATGATAGTGGTCTTACTCGCCCTAGACTTGCTCGTGAGTTCTTGCAAGGCAAGGTGAGTGTTGGCTTCCCCGGCGGTGCGAATAGTGATCCGGTGGTTTCGATGGAACAGGAAGTTTTTAACGTGCTTGCGGGTGCTTGGAAGTCCTCACTCCTGGTTAAAGTCCTGGGCAGCTTTGTGCCTTATCACATCATGGAGAGAAAACTTCGTGAGATGTGGCGTCCGACAGGATCGATGACGCTTGCGGATCTCCCTAATGGCTACTATGTGGTGAGGTTTGAGCACGAACAAGACTACATGATGGCTCTGACTGGGGGTCCATGGACTGTCTTCGGGAACTACTTGATCATCAAGGCTTGGACTCCAGAGTTTGACCCGGAAACTGATGTTATTACGACTTCTCCGGTGTGGGTTCGTATTGCCAAGCTCCCATTAGTCTACTATGAAGAGGAGTTTCTGTTGATGGCTACTACGGGAACTGGAAGACCGCTCAAAGTGGACACCAAGACTCTCTTCTCTAGTAGATGCCGGTTTGCGCGTGTTTGTATCGAGGTGGACCTAACGAAACCTCTCAAGGGAACGATCACTATAAGGGATAAACGATACTTTCTTGAATACGAAGGTCTTCATCTTATATGCTTTCGGTGTGGTCACTATGGTCATCTAGCAGCGAAATGCCCTAATCAACCCGCTGCTCCGCCTTGTGATGTGGCGAAAGAAGACACTGCGAAGAATCAAACGGAGACTCAAGTGACATCTCAAGAGGATCAAGGTAATACCGCTGCGATGTATGGCCCCTGGATGGAAGTCCAAAGGAAGAAAAGACCCAGCAAAAGCAAAGGCAAGTCCGGCGAGGCTGGTTCTCCGACCGGCGAAAATCCGGATCGTGGTCAGACGGCTGGAAAAGGTGTTGGAAATTCCACTAGTGCAATCAATGATGTGAACGTTAAAACACGAACCGAGAAGCCTCGTGGTAAAAGTAAAGCCCTTTCTCAAGACAAGCCCAATGGTTCAACCTCGGGATCGCGCAGTATGATTGTTTTTACGGCGGGCTCCGAGCCTTCCACTAGTGCGTTTAATGTGGGGGTGGCCAAAAGTGATGGTCAACAAGTGCGAACAAGAAATGGCAAAAGAAGGAATAGGAGTAACAAGAAAGAAACGGGCTCGGCTGATGTTACAGGCCCAGTGGAAAAAAAGACTATTGAGATTAGTGGGCCTGTTCCTGGTATTGGGCCTGCTAAAAGACCGAGAAGTGAAGAAGCCCATGTTACTTCTAATCGATTTGAGGTGTTAGGAGATGACGGTGCTGACCAAATCCAATCTGTGAATACGGTGCAGCCAAGTCGTGATGCTTAGGAGAACGGCGAAGAGATGGGTACTGAATCCGCGTCCCAGTTGCAAATTGCGAATGATACGATCTCAGGGATTCATGACCAAATTATGGCTGCCGAGAGTGCTGCTGTTTCCGCCGAGACGAGCAGCGAAGAAGCCGTGATGGTTGATGAGGGAAGCCAGGAGATTGGGGTCTGCTTGACCTAGATTCCGTTCGTCCATTCTTGTTGTTTCCAATGAATTGCATAATTTGGAATTGTCGCGGAGCCGGTAAAGACGGGTTCCGTCGTGCTGCTCGTTACCTTACTAGATTGCACAAGGTGGACATGCTTGCGGTTCTCGAACCCAAAATTTCTGGCCCTCGGGCCGAGCAGGTTTGTAGTAGTCTTCAATTTGATAATTGCCACCGTATTGAAGCTACTGGTTTTGCAGGTGGCATTTGGATCTTATGGAATGAAGGTAACATCCAGCTAAGGGTGATTGGAGCTTTCGATCGATTCATCCATGTTGAAATAACTGCGAAGGGTAAGGCATTCAATCTGATTGTGGTTTACGCTCCTCCTAACGACACTAATCGCGTTCCTTTTTGGAACTCTTTGCAGGCTTTTTCAAGGAACATCGCAGGCCCTTGTTTTTATGGTGGGGATTTCAACTTCGTTGTGCACGGATGGGAAAGCATGGGCACGGTGGCAGCTCTGTCTCCTGATAGTGACACTTTTCAGAACTGGATTGATGCCGCTAGGTTAATCGATATGGGGTTTGTTGGCAGTGGTTTCACTTGGTCCTCTGGGCGGGATGCTCAGAATTTCAAAGCCCGCAGACTTGATAGACTTCTCATGTGTAGTTCGGCTCGTCTTAGCTGGCCTAATGCTGCAGTGAGACATCTTCCCAAGTTTTGCTCTGATCATTGTCCCCTCCTCCTTGTGCTCGAGCCGCGTAAAATTGTGGATCGAAGACGTCGCCCATTTCGATGTGAGGCTGCTTGGATGACCCATGGGGGCTTTAAACAGGTTATTGGTGATAACTGGAATGATGCTTGCTCTGCTCCGGAGGCCTTGGCTGAGATCAAGAATGTTCTGCTCTTATGGAACAGGGATGTTTTTGGCAATATTCATACTCGGAAGAAGGAGACTCTCAACAGGCTTGCTGGGGTCCAAAATTCTCTTTCCCTTGGAGTCAACTCTTCGCTGATTGATATGGAACGAAGCCTGCAGAGTGATCTTGCCCAGATTCTTGAGCAGGAGGAGCTTTTGTGGTTTCAAAAATCTCGTGAAAGCTGGCTGGTGTCCGGAGATCGAAATACCTCCTTCTTTCATCTCTCGACTATCATCCGTAGACGACGAAACCGCATTGATCAACTTCTTACAAGTGATGGTAGAGTTATCTCTGATCCCAGGCTTGCTGAGGCTCATGCTGTCGAATTCTTTAAAGATCTGTTCTCAGTTCCTGCTTCGGATTGCGCTAGTGTTGAGCTCCCTCCGAGCCGCTTCCCTCAGATCCCTGCAGCTCAGTGGAATGTCTTGTGTGGCCAGGCTACTGACTCTGAGATTTGGGAGGCCGTCAACCAGATGGGGAACTTCAAGGCGCCAGGTAGTGATGGTTTCCAGCCGGCTTTTTTTAAGAATTGTTGGGGATCCGTGGGTGCGTCGGTCTGCCGCTTTGTTAAGGACTTTTTTGATCAAGGGCAGCTTGTAGAGGGGGTTAACGACACTCTTGTTGCTTTGATTCCTAAGATTGCCAAGCCCACTATGATCAATCACTTTAGGCCAATCAGTTTATGCAATGTTGTTTACAAACTGATTACGAAAGTGTTGGTTAACCGTTTGAGACCTCTTCTTAATGACATCATTGGACCCATGCAGGGGAGTTTCATTCCGGGCCGCCTCATCACTGACAACATTGTCCTAATGCAGGAGTTGGTTCACTCGATGCGGAGAAAGCGTGGTCGGAAGGGCTGGATGGTGCTCAAGATTGATCTCGAGAAAGCGTATGACCGCATTAAGTGGGATTTTGTTACCGATTCTCTCCGTGAGGCTGGTTTCCCCGCTAAATGGGTCAGCTGGATTGAAACCTGCATTAGTTCCTTGAGTCTTCGGCTGTTATGGAATGGGGAAATGTCGGATGCCTTCTCGCCTATGCGCGGCATTCGACAAGGCGATCCGATTTCTCCGTACCTTTTTGTCCTTTGTATGGAGCGCTTGAGCCATATTATTCAGGATGCTGTCGATCAAGGGGCTTGGAAGCCTATCAAAGTGACGAGAAGAGGCCCACACATCTCCCACGTCTTCTTTGCTGATGATATTGTTTTAGCGGCTGAGGCGTCTGTGTCCCAAATCCGCACTATCCTTGATACGATGGAAACTTTTTGCAGTGCGTCAGGCCAGAGAATTAGCAAAGCTAAGTCAAAGTTGTTCGTGTCCAAGAATGTGAGCAATGATATGATCGAGGCTCTGAGGTACGAGAGCGGCATGGAAGTCACTCAAGATCTCGGGAATTATCTTGGGATGCCCGTTCTGCATAAGGCGGTTTCGAAAGAGACTTTCGCGCCGATTGTTGACAAAATTAAAGCTAAGCTAAGCGCTTGGAAGAGTAAGCACTTGAGCCTTGCGGGTAGAGTCACGCTGGCCAAGTCAGTCTTGTCGTCTATCCCGGTCTATTCTATGGCAACTGTGATTATTCCGAAAGATACCTGCGACAAAGTCGACCAACTAATACGGAATTTTGTTTGGAATCATCCGGACAGTAGTAGAGGCATGCACCTTGTTGGATGGCGGGAGGTTTGCAAACCTAAAGTTGAGGGAGGGCTAGGCCTTCGATCTATGCAAGACCTCAATTTGGCGGTTATTGGCAAGCTGGGATGGCGTTTTCTGCACGACAAGGATGGTCTTTGGAGTAGTGTGCTGAGAGCTAAGTACACGGGGGGCTCGGGTGACCACTCTAATGGTTGCTCGGAAGTCTGGAAAGGGCTGCAAAAGGGAATTCAGAAGGTGATCCTTCCTGGATCTCTTGGAATGTGGGTGATGGCTCGCTTGTTCGTTTCTGGACCGATAATTGGCTCGATGGACGTTGCCTTCGCGAGCTGGCAACGTCCCCTTTGGATGAGGCTGATTCTGATGTGGTGATACGCGATCTGTGGTTGGAAGGTGTTGGGTGGAACTGGAATGTCATCTCGGATCGTCTTCCTGTCGCGTCCTTGAGGCGGCTTGCGGCTGTTAGACTCGCCAATATGAATGTGAAGCAGGACACTATCCAATGGACTGGCAGCTCCGATGGTAGCTACTCGGTTCGTTCGGCGTACGAGCTCATCTCCGGCGCTGGCTCTTTATCTTGGGCTGATGGTCACCTCTACAAGAAGATATGGCGGTTGATGGTCCAAGAGCGGATTCGCTCGTTCCTCTGGCTGGTGGCGAAAGGGCGGATCCTTACAAATGTTGAAAGGCGCCGTAGGCACATGACGACCATTTGATGGCTGTCCGCTGTGTCATAACGACGCTGAGACCCTTATACATCTCTTTCGTGATTGCTCGCATGTTAATTACCTTTGGACCAAGATTGGTTTTCCTGTTACTATTCCTAATTTCGGTGTAGTACTGCCTTTTGCAGGGTGGTTACGGGAGAATTTGTTTTCAACGTGGCAATCGCCAGAAGGAGTCGGATGGCCGGAGATCTTTGCGAATGCCCTTTGGTGGACTTGGAAGCGAAGGAATGAAGTTGTTTTCGGCAGCGGCAGGAATCAAATTGATGAAGCGGAGTTTGTGCTGTCTCGCACCAAGGAGTATGTTGAGGCTTGGAAGAAACGATCTCTGAATTCCTTGCCACGAACTCGCGAATCTGTCATGGTGGCGTGGGAGAAGCCGATTGAGCCTTGGATCAAAATCAATACGGATGGCTCGGTTTTTCAGTCCGTTGAAGCTACGGCCGGTGGAGTTTTGAGGAACTCTGATGGTGTTTGGATCTGCGGTTTCGTCCACAACATCGGACATTGCTCGGTTCCCGCTGCGGAACTGTGGGGTGTGCTCGATGGGCTGAACCTTGCGTGGGATAGAGGTTTTCGGTCTGTTTTGGTTGAGTCCGACTCAGCCCTTGCGATCCAATTATTAAATGATAAGATCGAGCCTTGCCACCCCCTTTCGAGCTTGGTTCTCCAATGCCAGGATCTTATTAGACGGAACTGGGATGTCCGTCTCCGCCATGTCTACCGGGAAGCGAACTCCATCGCCGACTCCCTCGCCAAGCGTGCTCACGCTTTCCCTTCCGGGTTCCATTTGCTCGCGCTGCCTCCTGCTGATTTAGAGTATGATATTTTTTGTGACTGCATGGGGAGGGCTGTGAGTAAGGAGGTTGTCCCTAACTCAGCCTAAGTGCTTGCTCCCGGTTCTTTGATCAAAAAAAAAAAGATTATGGATCCTTAAAGAAGAGTAAACGCAGCGATAACGTCACAGTAACACCACACAATAATACCACTCCATCATGACATACGTTACATTGCAATAACCCTATCATAATCACTGACGGTTTTTTGCTTTTTTTGACCGAAATTTATGTCCACCGATCTGGATTCATACACTCAAAACTATAGGAAATTGTATAAAATACTTAGCATTAATTACGCTAAAAACCTTTCTTTATAGGTTTATTGATGATTGATGATATGTTGCTAGTTTTTTTTATAGCAATCTTATATCTTTAAAATTGTTGCTAGTTGTTTTGTTTATGGAACATATATGCATCATGAATAATATCTAAAATAGTTTTTCTAACTAGTTTCCATTGTCACACGTTAATATGACTAATTCAATTCAGGAACCGTGAGATTTGTTTGTTAGTAAAAAAATTGTTTAGAATTTATCATTTTATTTTAAAAAATAGTTTGGTTTTTTTTTTTCTAAAATTAACTTATTATTGTGTAATCTATGGACACAAATTTATTCAAGATTTGTACGTATACACACAGCCACACACAACCAACTAACCATGTGGCATGTACACACGTATACCAAACTTGTGAGAAATGAACTTGTCTAATTCTAAGCAAAATCATACTATGATTTCTCTCATTTTTAAGGTGGATAATGTTAGTTCCATTAGTGATTTTCGTCCAATTTCCTACTGCAATGTCATCGATCTATAAAGTCATATCTAAGATGTTTGTGGCTAGAATGCAAGGAATTCTTCCTAAAGTTGTTGACATTAACCAAGGAGCCTTCATCAAAGGGCGTAGCATCCGCCACAACATAGCAGTGTGTCAAGACCTTGTCAATAGCTATGCTAGGAAGTATATTAGCCCTCGGTGTGCTCTAAAGATTGATCTGAGGAAGGCATATGACACAGTCAGCCGGAGCTTTTTATTTAAGCTCCTTGAGGACTTGGAACTTTCATCCCACCATGGTGAATTGGATTAAGGAGTGCATCACAAGCCGTCAATTCACCATTAAGATTGGGGAGGAACACTGTGGACACTTCAAGGCAAAGAGAGGATTAAGGCAAGGTGATCCTATGACCCCATACCTTTTTGTCCTTATTATGGAATACCTCACAAGCTCTCAGGTTGTTTGCTAGCAATTCACATTTCAAGCATCATCCAAGGTGCAAGCGTGCAAAAATTGTCAATTTGTGCTTTGCAAACGATTTATTCATATTCTCATATGGCTCTTCCTCCTCGGTCTAATCCTTCATAGATACCTTGGATGATTTTGGTGAGCTCTATGGCCTTCAAATGAATCTTAATAAGTCAAAATTGAGTAGGAGGAAGACATTTGTGGCATCTTGTGCATGAGCCTTGGTGAATTACTTGTGAAGTATTTAGGTGTCCCCTTATGTAGCTCTTGAGCACAATGCAAAGACTATGTTGAGCTTGTGAATAAAATCAGAGGCAAGGCTAATGCGTGGGCAGCTAGGACCCTTTCATATGGAGGCAGACTTGAGATCATCAAGGCGGTCTTCCATGGAGTTATCCAGTACTGGTGCAAAATATTCCTTCTCCCTAAAGCTGTGATCAATGATCTTAGCAAAACTCTTCGAAATTTCTTATGGAGTGGAGGCAACAATGGTAGCAGGGCACCTATAGCTTGGAAGAGAGTATGCCAGCCAAAGAGTGAAGATGGTTTAGGCCTTAAAGATTTAACTGCCTGGAACAAAGTGAACGTCTCTGAATTCTTGTGTGATGCTAGCTCTCAGTCAGAGTCCATTTGGCATCACTGGGTTACCACTAACTACACCCGAGGCCAAAGCATTTGGGAGGTCAATGTCAAAACTTCATCAAGTGCAATGTGGAAAGTTGTGCTGAAAATGAGAGATGAAATTTCTGAGTCCCTCAATGGTCCGAATGTGTACACTATCAACTCCAGACTTGGATCGTTTGATGGAAAGGGCATGTACGAATGTGAGAAATAAAGGGGAGTTAATCCCTTGGGCTGATGCTGCTTGGTCACGCCAAAACACTCCTAGAGTGGCCTTGGAAGATTCTGAATGATAGTGTAAACACCAAAGCAAGTCTCAAATCATGGGGCATTTCTACTAAAGATAGTTGTCTGTTATGCAACCATCCTCACTAGGAAACCATCCCTCATTTGTGGTTTGAGTGTCATTTCTCCGCCACTGTTATGCCTAAGGTGCTTGATTGGGCTCGGTTTGGTAGAAGAAGCAGAAACATTGAAGATTGGATTAACACTACTAGAGAATTCCAAGGCAGGTCTTCATTCAAGTTTAACTTATGGAACCATTGACATTGTGTGATCATTTACTTTATTTGGAAAGCTAGGAATGTTGTTATCTTTAACCAGCAAACTAAAAGTATTGATGAGTGCACCCTTATGTGCATTAGGCATATTAGAAACAACTGTAAAGCAAGATGGAAAGCTAGATCTAGAGATCTTAGGAAGTTTTTGGAGAAAGTTCAAAATGGAGTTGATGTAAATAGCTAGCGTTGTTAGCAATTTTGTAACCACCTCGTATTTTTAATACAATTAACCTTTTATTCAAAAAAAAATCATACTATTTTTGAAAGTAGGCTTGATCAGTTACGATTATGCTTAACAGGGCAGCAAATACGACGGTGGCGAAAGCCACGCAAATCCAACCCAAGAGCTGAACCTGAATCTCTACTAGAGCTATGTAGTTACAAACGATATAGATCGAGGAGAACCCGATCAAGTTCAGGAGAACGAGAAGCTTGCACGTCACCATCTACACAAGACGATTAAGCACAAAAAGTGATTAGGGCCGAGTAATTTGAAGTATGTTTGGTTTGTTAATGATCTAGGGTAAAGTTACATGAATTTTACCTTAACTTCTTTAGGACCATATGCAAGGAAGATTGCAATGTAAAAAACACATCCAAAATTGTTGATTGTGATGAGTAGAAGAGCGTTAGTTTTAACCAAAGTGTAGTAGATCCATAACATTGAGCTGGAAATTGCACAAATATAAGGCAAAGATTGGAATCCTCCTTTTTGTTCCACCTACTAAAGTCAATAAATCAGTGAAGCGGGGTAACAATGTTGGAACTAGAGATGTTTTAGCTAATATGGTTGAATATTTTGTTGCTAGTCCTATGGAACAACACTACTACTTTCCTGAACCCAAAAAGGCAATGCTTGCCTGGGTCGCAAAAAGTTTGAATTGATCTTTTGCAGAATGCAGGAGAGGGGGAATAGCCAGTCGTGTTGTTTATACCACATGATAGGAAACAAAAGAAATCAATCCCCACTTCTCAAAACCACTAGAGGGAACCTTCCTTTGGTGACTAAGGACAAGAATCAACCATGAGAACTAGCAAAGTTGAACATGATGATGAAACACCTGGTGGTAACAAAGATGGAGGGAACAATGATGCTGCAGATGATAACAATCCATCGACCCCTAATGATACCACTAGAGATCGTGTTGATGATGTTCCCAATGCATCACATAAAGATGAGTAAGAACAACCAACAGAAACTCAAGATTTTGACAAGGGAATAGTCACTTAAGATTTTCATTGTTCAAGTTTATGTCATTGATATTACTCTTTGCTCAACTGACCCTACACTTGTAGAACAAATTAAAACCTTGATGTATAGTGAGATGAGAGTAACAGGATTGAAAAATCAGGTGGCTAACATACTCACCGAAGCATTGGACTAAAAGCCTTATGAGTATCTTTGTATGCTTCTATGTATGATCACTCTAAACTAACAAGCCCCGATCCGTTAATTCCCTTAATAATTGTCTAGTTGCTCTCTTGCATATAGGAAACAATATGTCTTATTACTACCATTTCGGATGATGCCATGTCTTGACTTTTTTGCTAGTTGTATTACTTGTATCTTCATGAATGGATGTGTATATTATCTAATACTTGTGGTAACAACAGCTTGAGCATGAAAAGCATTTTCTTTCGAGCCCAAAATGACACTTTGGTCTAATTTTAACCCTCTTTACAAGATGAAATGATAAGTGGTCGTACAACCGTCTTAACCTCATAATGTTCAGGTAAACGCCTTCTATGAACACATCTTGATTGTTACCCTTTTTTACTGAAGGTAATTGCCTGGATTTCTCAATGTTCCCTAGCCATTTTTTGTTTATTGCTTTTATATGTCTTTACCCAACATATATCCAGACTTACCTTTTAATCCATTCATGGTAACAATGAAGGGAATAGTGATTCTCACAAGTTTGAAGAAAAGAAAAAGAAATAAGATTTGAGAATGGAGTGAAAGCAGTTGAGTGGTCGATCATGTGACAGGTTGTGTAAGAAAATGGTCTTTGAGGTAGTATTAAAACAAAAGGTTGAAGGAAACAAAAAGAAAAATGGTCAAATGAATGAATGGTTAAATAACCAATTGAGACATGATGATGCAGTTGTAGATGAAAGATGAGAATAAAAAGAATACCTGATTTGAAATCATGAATGGATCCCTCTTTCAATTCCCTAGCCCATCTACCCCCACAAAAATAGTTTTTGCATCTGCTATTACTGTTTGTTGTTTCCCTGAGTGCTTAGATCAATAAAACAGATTGCTTTGTGATGCTTATCTTGTACTCTCTGCATAATTAATATAAACGGTTATTTGATGATTTGTGTTTCAATGTGTTGTTTTCTTCCTATACTTGTTGAGTTTTCGATGATGCCAAAAGGGGAAAGAAAATGGAAAATGTAGAGATGTGTTGGTTTAGTTTGATGCAGGTATAAGCCATTTGCTGAGAGGGAACAATGTCGCCTGAGAAGTAAGTCCTTATCTCATGGGGAACAGTCTGTGTTTTATTAAGGGGGAACAATGTTTTTTCTGACTAATCATCCCTTGATCTTCATATTATGCATGTTGTAGTCCTTACAGGTTTAGGATGATTTTTCCCTTTTGAGTTTGCCATCATCAAAAATGGGGAAATTGTTGGATAGTCAGTTGTTCTCATGGGTAACAGTGACTGTTACCATCAGGGGGAACAATTCTACTGTTATCAAGTTAACAATATTACTATCCACAAGTTGACATTGGAAATAAGGAAACA
This sequence comes from Polygonum maritimum, assembly GCA_963924305.1. Taxonomy (NCBI): domain Eukaryota; kingdom Viridiplantae; phylum Streptophyta; class Magnoliopsida; order Caryophyllales; family Polygonaceae; genus Polygonum; species Polygonum maritimum. The sequence continues at coordinate 4,106,207 of OZ002732.1, forward strand.
GTTGCACTGTTACCTCTTAAGGGAACAGTTAACTATTACCATGCGTTCAACGTCATCATTCTCTTGTTTTGACGATGACAAACTCTATATTATTTAACCTTGTGTTTGAGTGTATTAATTGAAGTAAAAACAACATAGGAAGAATGAAAGCTAATGTATGTGAGGGAACTGTGTGAGGGAACAACAACGTATGCAGAGCAATGCCTTACTATACTTAGTAAGCGCGTAGGGTATTCGACGAAACCCCTAATGAGCCGTGTTTATGGGCTTAAATGGGCTTGGAAACACATGAGAATATCAAGAAGATCTCATCCAACAACTATGAAAAGATTTGGGAACAAGATAAGATCAAGAAAAGATATGATAGAGTTTGTTGAAGAGAATCTGATTATTTATGGGATAAACACACGTGGATATATGAGTATGGGATCATATCCCACGTGGGCTTAGACTATAAATGTGATTGAGTTGAGGTTGAGAAAACCACCGATTACACATATTACACCAATTACAGAGAAGAGCTTGAGAATGTGAGTGATATTGCCATGCATTTTGACTGCAGATGTATCGTAAGTTTCGACTATGAAATTAAAATTTCCAAATTTATGAGAATGTGATATTGCCATGCATTTTGAGTCTTAGATATTTATAATTCATGACAAGATCAGCCACTAAAAAGAAAGTCCTTAATTTTTCAAATTAGTACCAAAAAATTTGTAGGGCGCCGAATGAATAATGAGGACGGGAACGGGATCATCATATGCACAATCATTTCCTTTCAAAAAACAAAAAAAAAGTTGTACGTACAATCATTTGGGTACGTAGCATCGAATATATTTTGGGAGATATGGGTCATTTATCAAAATTAACATCCCTAATGTCCGTACTCGAGCTATTGAACTTGAGGCTAATCTGGTCCACTTTCATGTCTTAATTAGTCGTCTCCATTAATTACAATTCTCATTTAAAATGTAGATCATTAGTTGTACATATGCAAAATTATATAGTACTACTATACATTAGTCGATCAAAATGCATATCTTTTCTAGCCTTCCAAATGTGATACAAAACAACACGGTGGCTGCGCTCGTGACTGCGCTCGCTCGATCATCCTCCACGTCAAGAATCATTTGGCTGCTCATAAGCTGAGTTCTCCCAATAGAATAAGAGGTCAACCAATTTGAGCATCCCAATGGATCTTTGCTGTAATCTTTCTTCTTTTGTTTCCCTTTGTTTCCATAACATTTGTGGTTCTCCTATTTTTTAATTATAAAATTTTGCCATTTCGAAAAAAAAAAACACGGTGGCAATGGTTCCATAAGTTGAATAAAAGCGAGTTCTTCCCATTCCAAGTTGAAGCTATAGAGATCCACTCGTCCAGGTTGTTGATTCTCCTCTTCATGTTGGTCCATTGCAGTACACCATTTAGGACTTGCTTGGCATAACTGCATTCAAACCATAAACCATAAATATGTTGCTAGTTTTTCTTATAACAATTTTATATCATTCAATTTGTTGCTAGTTATATTGTTTATGGAAGATATATATATGCATCATGTATAATATCTAAAAGGGTTTTTCTAACTAGTTTCCATTGTCACACGTTAATATGACTAATTAAATTCAGGAACCGTGAGATTTGTTTGTTAGTAAAACGATTGTTTAGAATTTATCAATTTTATTTTAAAAAACAGTTTGGATTTTTTTTTCTAAAATTAGCTTATTATTGTGTATCTATGGACACACGTTAAGAAAACCCTATCTAAAATTAGCAAACATATGTAAGGCAATATGAATGATTATGACTTAGTAAACTTCAGTTTTCATATTGTAAGATTCGCTATTTCGCTACATGATATATCAATATAAGTACCAAAGTATATGTAATAATGACACAGTTGTGTAACATTTATTTTCATTTTATCAAGGTACGTACAACTAAGCAAATCATTACACCAAAAAAAAAAAAAAAGTGTGCACATATAGATCGAAATCATGAAACTAAAACAACCCTAATGTAATAACCTACATAGGCTACATATATATTTCATAGTTGACAAATCCGTCGAAAACTAGCTCATTCGATGTTTCATTCGTTACCCAAGTACGGCTCAACCCATCCTTAACTTCCACGCATCTTCTCAATCGGTACATTTGCATTAAATACTTTGAAGCGAAATGAGACCACTAAAGTTTCAACAACCCCATCTCTTTAATTTTCCCATTTCACACTACACAATTGACCAATGGGAGTGCGCCACTGCCTGGTCCAGCTGGCCCAGACCCCACCACCATAATCTCGTCGGCCCCACACGTCGAAGGCGGTCCCACGTGCACCTCACGTGGACCATGGGCCTCGATCTCTTCACCCTCCACGTCAACATGGTCGTTCTCTTTTATCTCCTCCACGACCACCGTCACCGCCTCCTCGGGAACCGCACGCACTTGCTCAGTGGCGTTGCTCGTGGCCACCGGAGCTTCACATGTGGCCTTCTCCGAGAGCTTCATCTCGAGGTCGATTGCTGGCTCGACTTTCGAGTGGTTTTGGTAGATTCCATATAAAATCATTTGGGCCACTCCGAAGCTGAACCCTAGCACATTTGGAAACTGCATATATAGCATGTGACGATATTAGGATTCGTTTGGTATCGATATCACTATGTTAACTGATTCAAATGAGCGTGCCTTTGAGTCAAATAACATGTAACATTTGAGTGTCTAAAAGTTGAACTTGGAATAGTTTTACATACCACAATGTACATGTCCTTTTGAAGGAAGCCGTACATGAACCACATGACTGCACTTATGGTGAGGGTGAACGACAAAGGAAAGGGCATAAACTCGACGCTTTTAGTTTGGATCACCTTTTTCTGCACCAAAAATTAATACCAATATATGTTAATCAGGTAATTGTTCTCTAATCATCAATAGTTAGATCTAGAAGAATCTACCTTCAATTCGGGGCGAAAAGAAACCGAAAAATCTAGAAAGATATTGAATGTTTGAGAAGGAATTTGTAAACGTACGTTGTGATCTAGATGCATGTAAGTTTTTTGTCCAATTGTTAACGTGTACAAAATCTAGCTACATATATTGAATTTGATTGACAAATTTGGATATGTTGCTATGTGAAAACTACAAGACAAATAGGTGCAGCTCATATGCCCTAACAAATTAATTCAAGATTTGTACGTATACACATATCGATCACATGCACGCACAACCAATTAATATAACCATGTTGCATGTACACACTTATACCAAACTTGTGGAATGAACTTGTCTAATTCTAGCAAAATCACACTATTTTTGAACGTAAAGCTTGATCACTTACGATTATGCTTAACGGGGCAGCAAATACAACGGTGGCAAAAGCCACGCAGATCCAACCCAAGAGCTGAACCCGAATCTCTGCTCGAGCTATGTAGTTACAGATGATATAGATTGAGGAGAACCCGATCAAGTTCAGGAGAACGAGAAGCTTGCACGTCGCCATCTACACAAAACAATTAAGCACAAAAAGTGATTAGGGCCGGGTAAATTGAATTATGTTTGGTTTGCTAATGATCTAGGGTTAAGTTACATGAATTTTACCTTGGCTTCCTTAGAAGCATATGCAAGGAAGATTGCAATGTAAAGGGTCTCAATGACACATCCAAAACTGTTGATTGTGATGAGTAGAAAAGCGTTGGTTTTCACCAAAGCGTAGTAGATCCATAACATTGAGCTGAAAATTGCACAAATATAAGGCAAAGATTGGAATCCTTCTGTTGATTTCTTTTTGTATATCCTCCAAAATGTCGGCCTGCAAGATTTCAAAAAAATTGCTAAATAAATAAATATGTATATAACTAAAAATAATTTATTAAAAAGATAGAATTTTTAATTATTTTTTAATAAATAATTATCTACTCCGTATTATTTATTTAGATTAACTGTTTGGTAAAAAGTTGCACTCCGAAAAAAACTCAAAAATATTTTATATAGTCATATGAACCAATCTCATTAAATTTAGAAGGTAGGTGGCATTAAAGAAGTACTATAGATTTAATGTGAAAGGAACTTACAATGGTGCGACGTAGACGAGAAAGGAGATGATGTTGCCTGTAAGATAATGAAAATTTAATTTTAATACCAAGAAGAAGACAAAACCATTAAGCAAACACTACAAGTAATAATTGAGCAAGAAAAAGTATTAAAAATGAAATCTTAAAATTCAGGTGAATCTTGTTGGTTTGACACGAGAAGAGACCCATGTTAGACTTCAACAAGACCATTATGTTGCTTTTACTACTCCATTAAATTCCCACCATATTACTTAATTATTTTTAAAACACAACCATGGAAGCTAAGTTTTTTTAACAATACTTTTTATTAGTTAACTAATTTGTTCATGGCCCGCACTAAGACTTGCATGCATGCGTGTGAGGGACTCCCAAGTTCTCAATTAATTTCTTCACTCTTTTCCCATAATTAACACATTGTAACAACACTTGCAAGTCTCTAGGCCTAGTTTGCTACACATATATATAGAAGATATATGGCCATTCTACTAAATGAGCTAAAAAATCCCATGAAAAACTATAGAAACATGTAACCTTTTTTTGGGATTATAATATGCTAGTAGTAAACAACAAAAGTATATATAGTGGGACAATATTGCTATTGTTGATTTGTATATGCTAGGTAAAAACACTTTAGATCTGTATGCAAAGAAAGATGGATCGGTTTGCTACATGGAAGATAGATGGTCATTCTACTAAATGAAAGAGCATGACACATGAAAACTATAGAGCATGTCACGTTGTTTGAGATCATATGCAACTCGAAAACAACAAAACAATACCATAGAACAAGATTGCAAAAACGAATACACACGCAAAGAATGATGGATTGGTATCGTACCTAGAAGGCCGAAGGTGAAAACCCAAGGGTGGTGAATAACAACCATTGTGATTAATTCGTGTGAGATCTAACGCGAACTCTCTCGAAGATCTCGAGTGACTAACTTGTTGCAAGTATCAACTAGGCTAGGAAGAAGAGAACCCTTTTGGTGTTTTTGGTTTTCTAGAAAGGGTATGTATTTGTTATGTTGTTTTTGTAGTATGAGAAGGAATGAATGAATGAAGAGATGCGAACCAAGAGGGTCTATATATATGAAGAAAGTGGAGGTGGGACACCACAAGGGTGTATTGAGAAGGGAGGTAATCGTGTGTGGTTGAGACTCACCAAAGTGTCCCAACACACGCAAGCTAGGGTTGATGAGAGGAGGATTATGAATCACACTTTGCTAGCTAAGCTTTGTTGCAATTGCTAGCTAGCTCATCGATCGATCCATCTATCTATCTATCGTTACACACGAAATTAAAGGCTACTACGTACGTACATGGCCAGATGTTTTGATGCCAACGGCTGATTTTTTTTCTTTTCCTTCTGAATTATTAGTACATGTGTCGTTGTCACGTTTTCTATCTTTGTGGCCTCTTCTATTGATTTTCTTCCAATAATTGTTCGTCAATGAAATCCGTCCGATTTCCCACTGTCGTTGCTTTCTTTAAGCGAGGTACGTAATTTTGTTACTACTATTACTACTACCGATCGTACATATATCACAGTTGTTACTTCTGGTTGCCATTAATTACTTGTCGCCAAGTTTGTTCCCCCTTAACGGGAACCCGAGAGTTACCGTGGATTCAGGATCCGATGTAAGATGTGGGTTTTATCGCGAATTTTGAATTCGTAAAGTTATGAAGGAGTGTATTTAGAATTTACGATATGTGATGAATTCAAAAAGGTCGATAATATGTTGTTATGGTAAATTTTATATCTATGCATTTCCAACTATTTTTCTACAGATTTAGTCAAAATGGAGAACTACTTTTTTTACTTCTCTATTTTAGAGAATTTTCAATTTAAGAAAAGCTCATTTTTTCCCTCCTTCCCCGTCATGGAGAATCTATTAAAGTAAAAACACCAAAATGCTTCAGAAGTCTAAATAAAATTTCTTTGTTTCGGAGAATTTGATGAAAATGCTCTTAGCTTAAGGTATTGAATAATAAGGTGAATCTCAACCTTGTACATAAAAGCAACAATAATAAAGTGATGTAACCCTCAATGCAACTAATCCCATTAATTGCTTATCGCCAAGGTTAGTTCACTAGACTTTGTATTGGACAATCCGAGATTTACTGTTGATCTATAACCCATTGAGATTTTTTTTTTTTAGTAAAACATTAGGGTGAGGGGATGATGTCCCAGTTCAAGAACAGGGAAGACTTAAGGGCTTAGAAATGTCTTATGGAGACTAGTGGAGAATCAAACCTGCAACTTGTCAGACCGATGTCATGTTTTGCTCCATTAGACCAACCCTTTGAGATTACCAGAGAATTTTGAATCCGGAATTTTATTAAACTTTCACATCTGGAAGCTCTATTTTTTTTTTTCAAAATTGGGTATTTCAAAATCGAAAATAACATAAAAAAAATATAATATATGACTCTGATGAAATATGTGTGTCCAACATTTTAAGCTTTTAAGTGAAGTAAATCTCGACCTTATACTAAAACTAGCAATAATATATTGATGTAACCTCTCGTCCTTCTTATTGACTGCAGATGTATTGCAATTAAAATTTTCAAATTTATGAGAATGTGATATTGCCCTGCATTTTGAGTCTCAGATATTTACAATTCATGACAAGATCAACCACTAGATCAAAAAAGTCGTTAATTTTTCAAATTAGTACCAAAAATATTGTAGGGCCTAATTAATGAGGATGGGATCATCATATGCACAATCATTTCCTTTCGAAAAACAAAAAAAGTTGTGCAATCATTTGGGTACGTAGCATCTAATTTTGAGAGATGTGGGTCATTTAATTATCAGGATTAATATCCCTAATGTCCGTACTCGAGCCATTGAACTTGAGGCTAATCTGGTCCACTTTCATGTCTTAATTAGTCGTCTTCATTAATTACAATTCTCATTTAAAACTTAGATCGTTAGTTGTACGTACATATGCAAATTATATAGTACTATACATTAGTCGATCAAAATGCATATCTTTTTTGGTCGAAATCAATTTGCATATATGTGATACATATATAGGATAACAATGACTTACTTGTAGTTAAGGGAGAATGAATAGAAACTTAGCTATCAATTCACATTTTCTTTTCAATTCTACCTTACCAAACAGCCTCTAAAAGCTTTGCATCTAAATGGGCAATTAAAGTCAGCAAACGATTTTTTTGGTGGAGGTGCATGCAGATGGCATGCACAAATAAATGAAAGCGTGTGTGATTAATTCATTAATAATTTATCAATCAATGATTACTCAAGTTCTCTTTTTGTTCGTGTAAGTTGATTGATTAAATATCTTAGTTAAGGTATTTAAATAATTAGCGTAACGGCATGTTTTTCCCTTAAAAAGTGCTAGTTTTTTAAATGATATCGGTATACCTAGCTAGATTTCAGGAAGAAATCGGAATATAAAATGAATTTTTCACGAAACATTAAGTTGAAACGTAAATCAACAAAATTGTACATAATAAGCAGTTAATCACACTAAAAATCTTGATAGATTTGTTTAAACATAGGTATGTATCGGATAATTAATGGGAAAATGGTACTCACATTCAACCAATTAATGACCGAAATCATGCATGCTAGATGAGAAGTTCTTGGTGTCATTGACCAAGATACGTCCTAGTGTATTGACCAAAAATACAGTCATTAATGGTTAGTTGGAAGAAGACTCAAAATTGACATCTAAATTTCTAACTTTGGACCCCCAGAATTATTTATGTACTTGTTAACCTAACTTGTTAGCCTTCATTTTATACGACATTCATGGTCTTAAATATATATCATTTGAGCACCCAACTTTAAAAAAAAAAATCTTCTAGCTAGACATGGCTAACTTCAATCATACTTAAAAAAAATAAAAAATTAAATTATAATAATAATAGCTTTAATGTGAGTATGTGGCTAACTTACATTACTTGCAAGTATATATGATATATATATATATATATGATAATCCTCACAACCATGAAGATTAATTAAGTGGAACAAATAAATCGTTAATATGTCAATTACATCTATCCCGACTATCCAGACAATCACCGTACTCACTTTTTTATTTCTATTTTTGTTAAACTGTGTCTTAGTGTGGCCATCTTTAATCCCATATTAAGTCATAATTAACTAATCTCCATCATGTCTTTGTCAATCGCAAAATGTCATGTATTTCATGTGCTTGTATAGATGTTGCTTGTACATCAATCTGAGAAATAAATTTGAAGTTTTTTACGCACTATGTGTTTTTGTTTTTCAGTTTTCTGGATTCTAAATTTCGACCTTTTGAAAAACTAGAAATAAAATTTATACTACTCTGTATATCTTTAATTTTTATTTACGAGTTGATAATTTTAAAATAAATTATATAATTAATTTTACATAATAAAGAGATTTCTAAACTTTAAATTTGATATATCTCATTATAAATGTGGTGATTTGAGTGTATACATATGTATCTAATAGATAAAACATTATAATATTAAGTGTATCGGGCATAGATTTAATACTACTAAATTTTTCGATATTATCCTTGGAGGTTTAAACACTTAAATACATGTCCGAATGTTCAAAAACCAAACGACAACCTCAAAGTAAAAACTTCTAAAGCTATCTAAGACTAGGAACAACTTCAATCATGAAATTGGATAATTTTTCATACAAATTGTAGAACTCAATTGTAGAACATATCTCAAGTACGTGTTCATTTGCCAAACAAATGTTGTCGAACCAATTGATAAACATAGGGAATTATGGATGAACACGAGAAAAGCCAATGATAAAGTCAAATGATTAATCCTAACATGTGGCGGCCTCCAAGTGATCCATCTACCTCATATCTAGATTTTGATCTCACCATAATAATTTGGACAAGTGTAATTTTCGTCCACATATTTTCCGCTGTCCTTAATTACGTCATTTATCTTTCAAACAAAAATAATTAAATATGAATGACTTTACACGTGGCAAACCCCGACCAATCCGGAAACATGGTTCTTTGGCCTCTTTCCCAAAATCTGATCGTCTCAAATTTCAAAAACTGCACAGGCTTTTGAAAAAATTGACTTTATGGAACATAATACTCCGCATTTGTAACACCTATGCATATTCAATTATTTGGGAGTATTTTTCGGAGACCTCTTATAATTACTCACATTCTTCTTAGTAATAATGTCATTGGAATTGATCATGATTCATGTCCATGGGTGATTAAGATAAGAATCATCTAAGGTTTCGCGTATATTATTTAACGGTTACCTGACTTGCCTCCTTAGGATAGTATCTTGAGGTTACCATTTCGAACTTTATAGATGATGATTTTTCCTTTCTTAGTTTATATGATTATTTTGTATTAAGCCTGTTAACCTTTGTCTAATTTTTTCCTACTCAAACTTTTTCGACAGAGTTGAATTAATTTGACTGGCCATGTGTCATATCTTTTTATAGCATCACAGGTAATTAACTAAATAGTTCACCATAAGTAACAACAATCTTTCAATAACAATCTTGTATATATGTAACAACAATCTTTCAATAACAATCTTGTATATATGTAACAACAATCTTTCAATAACAATTTGTATTGGTAAAGTCCGGCTAGTGAAAGTTCTAAGGGTCTAGCTAGATATGCGTATATGACGCTAAATTGCAAGAGTATCACTCAATCGTGAATAGTTATGAATACCTTTCGCGTTAAATATATGTGGAATAATTTTGATTAAAAAGGATAAATTTCTGTTTTTGTAAAATAAATGGACCTACAAAATTTTGTGCATTTTATACTATCAATACACATGCACAAACTGACAGAATATCAAATACTCAACATTAAGGAAGAATACACATTAAAATCTTGTACATCGATCACAAAATCAGAATTTTGTGAAGAATAGTTTTGTTTCTACATTAATCCATTTTGGCTCCTTGTACCTGGATTCTATAGATCAATCGACCTACCCTTTCTGTATGGTTGTGATTGTCTTGCATTATTGAATTGTGTGTCGGGCGATACTTATATATGATTGCATGAGTATTTCTCGAGTTTTAGAGATTGATCAATGAATGTAGAACATTCACGAAACATAAATACATCCCGTTTCGAGTATAGAAATTCTTACTTATGTGATTTTTTTCTGTTATTACGAATTAGTGTTACGAGAAAGTCCTATTTGTTCCATGATCTGGACTTACATTCAAACGACCCTAGTTTTCCTCAAACTTTAACAAAATGGCAATAGCTATACAAACAATATTTCATCAAATCAAGGAGTATTACAAAACGTATAAAATTTAAGAATGTACGTGGAATTCAAAACTGCAATCTATTAGGTAATGGAGGATCGTGTAGACATGTAGTACGTGTGTACGTTATGTCATTAATGCTACGCATGGTTGTCTACTCACTAGTGTGCACCAATTGGGAGGAGTTTCATAGTTACACGTATTGCTAAAACAATAACCATGATATATATATAGTCAAACATTCGCAGATGCAATTACAAAATCCTATGTATACAAGTTTTGATGGTAGCAAGTAATGGAATAGTTGGTAATTAAGATAGTCATTAACTCATTATGAAGCAAAATGTATATGACCAAACACTCTCATGAGTGCTAATCAACTCAGCCTAAGCTCTTGCTAATGCAAATTATAGCTCCTCTATCTATTCTAATATAATCATCTTTAAGCTATTCTAATTTAAGCATCTCCAATTACATCCCAATTTTCATATCTAATTCTTTAAAATGTAACTAGTCTTTCCTAAATTTAGCGAAAATCCCAAAAAATACAGTATTTGGGAAATGCATTAACTGTATATGATACCATTTTTTCTTCTAATTGGTTGATTTTGGTATTTTAATATTATATATAAATAAATATAATCTAAAATGGAGAATTTATTGGAGTTAAAATTTTAAAAATTATGAGATTTCATTCTCCATTACGAAGAAAATTATAGAACATTTGTTGGAGATGTTCTGATATGATTTATAGGCCATGATGAATGGTAAATATTGTTGTTAAAATTTTTATTGGCTTGAATCGAGTCTTCTATTAATGATTAAAAAAGATATTTGTATACACATTAATAAGTGATAAGACTGGGTAAAAAAATCAAAGAACTTGAATTTAACTAGTAATCAGCTAAGTAATTAGCCCCATAACAACGTTTAATTTTTCCTATCAAACGCGGGTAAACGACAAGAGTAACCATTTTATATTCTAATCATCATTAACTATTACACGTTTTAGGCTCAGATAAAGCCATTACACGTTTTGAGATGGAAAGTAACAAATGCATAATTTTTAACCTTTCTTAATCATGGATGAAACACGATTTATGAGACTCTTAACTCTCTAAAGTCAATACTCCGTATAAAAATGTGCTAATTGAGGAACAAAACTATCACGTGGACCATTTCACCATATCATTTTTTGTACTTGGCCGGAGACGATAAAAGAATGGAGTAACAAATAATCCGTGTGTTAGTATGTTAATGCTCGTTTGGTTCAAGGTAGAAATTAAAATTCACATGAATTTGATTCCCATATATTGAATTCTACGTGATTTGACAAAAGTGTTTAGTTATACTTAAGTACCTAATAATTGAATCCCTACAATCTGTTTAGCGGGAAGTGAAAAATCGTACGAGTAAGAATTTGTTTTAAATTACCATAACAACCTTTATACATGAAAAACAATAATGTAAATTAAGGACAAAAAAATAAAAATAATGTATAATTTACCCACCCACTCTATGGTAATTGCAATTCCCCTATTTTAGAGTAAGTCCAATTCCTAGGAATTTTAAATTATGTGATTTTTATGTGAAACAATTGTGACCAGACATGTGTATTTATAGTCACTTCCTGAGATTTTTAAATTTAAATAATTTTAAAAGCTAAACAAACAAGCCCTTAGCATGATTTTTCCGATTTTTATACTATTTCAAAATTTTAGAAAAGGAATGTGTGTACCATTATGGTCAAGTTGAATACCGACATTAGGGTGGAGCGTTAATGCATCTTCTTCCATTGTTCTTGGGAAAGTTTAATTCCATTGTGTGTAAAATATCTTAGTGAATAATTACATTATCAAGCATTTAAAAAGCATTATTTTGACTAAATACAAACCACTAGTACCAGTGTGCCCATGTTTTTTTTCATCTTGGAATTTTATAAGAAGGCCCATATTATATAATTGATCAAAGCACTACCATAATTTTCAGCCATCCCATCTAACTAATTCACCCCCTTTATTAACCGATTAATTATTTAAAGCCAAATTGGGATTTCTAAGCCACAAATGTAGCATAATTAAGCCCCGAGAAATTAAATAAGGCCTAGCTTTGAAGATGATCGAGATTGGATTAATACAAAAATATGATAACGATGCTATCATTTCGTTTGTACATGCAAAAGCTGAAGATTACAACGATTTGGTCCCCATTTCATGCACTAATTTCGTCACCTCTAATTAATAAATCTCCACTTGTACCTACAAAGCTGATCCAAGTTTAATTCCATTTCGTAACGATTGCTAAATCCTTCACCGTGCCTTAAAAATTGGGTGCAATGATGCCAATCTCCGGATTGACCAATCGTGTCCTTATCTTTCTTGTATGTTGTGAGAGATTTTACCAAATCAACCAAAACTACAACCTTATATGAGAGAAGAAGAAAAGTCAACAAATCATGGAACAAGGGCATAAGCTTCCTTATCATTTAGACATGATTAAACACGAACTTATATCGAATAGGGTTGTACTAGGCATAATTTTTTAGTCCATATGTACGGGCTGACAAAAAGCTTAATTAGGACGCGTTGGACTACCCATTCAGGTTGAGTATTCTACGTGCCTATTTCTGTCGGATTGTCCGTTTCTACTTTCTTATTAAATGAATTTTTGTACAATAATATGAATCTATTTTTCTACTTGAATCATATATCAAAATAAATCTTTTCATAACCTTATAGGTTTAGTCATTTAGAGGTAGGAGTAAGTGATATCAATGATGTTTTATCAATATTTTAGAAGACGAAAATAAGCAACCAATTCGTGTTTACTCAAAGTGTACATATTATCCATGTTATGGTTTCGGCTAAGGTTTCATAACCGACCTTCCTACACATCTACGCCAAGATCAAAAAGCCCGTCGAACTTGCACGTAGTCCAAGCCTACCTTTTTAGTCAAAAGGGTTGGATGGCCGGGTCAGGTAGACCAATTCGCGTTTACTCATATCTACATATTAGGAATAGTTTTTGTCTTTTTTGATGAAAACCCATGTTAATTCATTATAGTTAACTTCATGAATAAAGTGTACGTACATTATTAGTATGCATCGAAATGTCATAAAGCTTACAAAAGTATATTCATACTTCATAGTTCCTACCACTTGGATGATGAAAAGGGCCAATTCATTTTCCTAGTACACCGGCGGCAACATTGCAAGTGTGTTTTTTTTCAACTTTTTTACCTAGAGAATTAAAGTCAAAAGTAAAAATCTCAGAATCCAAGCTCCGATAATATTGTCCCCCAGCTTGTGTACATATTTTCTGATGTCACATAATGTTAGGAAATTTAGAAATGTTAAATTGACATTATCTTGAGCACGGTTAGAGACTTGGAGCGAGCTAGGGTGAACAAAATGATGTTATCTTCGATCATATTTGTGGCCGAAGATATCCTTATAATCTTTATTCGTATCCTCTTGAGTTACGAATATATCTGGTTCGAATAAGAATATCTGATATCTGAACTATTCGGATCAAATAACTGAACTATTCGGGTATCTAGTCCGAGTCTATCCCTTTGGATACGGATCAAAGTTTCGTGAGATTCTTATACCGAATATTTGACATACCGAATGGGATGTATCCATTTGTTCGCCTTTAGAACTTATCTCCACCGAGGATTGTCCATTATTGTAACTTCTAATACACATTGTTGTGACACCCATATGTTTGTGATGGCAAATCAAGAGTATCTTACATAAGAAATCATCTTATATCATCAATCATGCATGCATACGTGTTGATAGATTTTGCTTTTGGTTGATTGAATTTCTTGGCCATCTCCATTTGCTCCTCCGGATGCGTGGGCGGTTTAGAAGTGTTGTCTACAGACAAATCTTTAAACACACTTTTGTTGTTTTCTTGCGTTGGATATCATTTTAACTTATGCATTTAGTGACACCATCTTTTAAGGCATCACAATCTTCTCTAAACGTGTAAAGATGGTACTCTATCTGTCCAAACCTTGTCTTCTAGAGCTATGAGAGTGTGTTACTAGTCCGAATCTTTTGTTTCGAGAATATGTCTAGCTCATAGCGTAAAGTAACTATATTTAAGTACGACGCAGAACTGATCGAACTGGGCAAAAAATCGTCTCCAACCGTGCGAGCATAAATGACAGTTCTTGTGATAATATGCATACATTTCTTTCTCATAATATGGATACATTTTTTCTATAATAGTTCTTGATTTTGTGTCATTGAATGTACACTCGATTATATATTAGTAACATAAAAGATGCAACAAGTTGGTTCTATGGTGTAGTGGTTAGCACTCTGGACTTTGAATCCAGCGACCTGGGTTCGACTCCCGGTAGGACCTCTTTTTTTTGTTTTTTTACTTTTTTCCTGGTTTGTGCAAACTTTGCATCATTTTCAAAAAGAGACAGACTTTAACAATATTATTAAAAAAATGTCGACCATATTGCACATCCACCGCCTTTGCATGTGTTAAGAAACACAAAATCTTCAGCAAAATGGACAGCAAACACTTCTATAATCAGAAAGGAATGGGCAATGTCTATTCACAATACTGTTATTGTACATGTACTGAAGTCCACATTCATATGATCTGTCTCTTTACAAACAAGAAGAAATCACCAAACCGTGACAAATTGACAATGACTTTTAACTACCATCATAAAGATTTCAGTTAAACATTTTTGCTATAGACTAAGCATATGCAAACAAAACTAGTATAAATCTGGCCTTCACTGCATATTATGGAATCGCGCCATGATCATCTTGCTCAAATCCAAGTACCTATGAGCACAGTTGGTCAGGCACGATGATTCGCCCGAGCTAAGCTTGCTTCCCGGAGTAGTCGTGATGCACTTGTCCCAGCATTCGCTCGTCAGCTTCGACACCATCTCGTTCACCATAACCCTTTGCTTCTCTTGCTGCCATATTCAAAAAAAAATAAAGATAAAATACCTAATGCATATAAAACTGGATCAATCAAGTTGGTTAGTTGGTACAATGTTGCTGAATTATGACCGCGACACCAGGACTCAGTAAACAGGGCAATACACAGAAAATGCAGAGAACTTGAAAGGGTCATGAACCATGTCTTATTTAGCTAGTGATGCCTAAAACACTGACCATGGTATGACCATGAATCATGTTTGTTCAGACAATGATCTATACTTAAAAGCAATTTGATGAGAACGGTTCATGAATTCTTGCCCGACTTTGATCATTCTTTGTGCTGATCAGGCTATTAAGTTAACCAAACAGTAAATTGTGATCCAAGCAGAGTGCTATAACAGAGCTTAAAAAGAAGGGCAACAATTAAAAAAAAAATAACTTAGGCAATAGAACATCTATTCTGTTCCATAGTAACTTGCCAATAGCAAGTTCCTGAATCTCTAGGGTTTAGGACAGAGTTTCAACTGATGCCTGAAACACTAACCATTGTATGACAATGAATCAGTTTTGCTGACAAAGGTTCATGAATTTGAAATTATGACCATAACTTGACAATGAAACCCTAACTTGACAAATAGAACATCTATTGTGCTCCATAATAACTTACAAAAAGATCCTGAATTTCTAGGTTTGTTTAGGACAGAATTACAAATTAATAGGTGGGCAAGCGGTATAAGCAATTCTACCATACAAGTGAAAAATCAGTAAGAAAATTAGGCATCAACTCAATCAAACTGCACATATTCAGCAAAGCCAATGCTTTTTAATCTTTATTCTTCTTCTTTTTCAAATGAAAAGCAGAAAAAGATAGCGAGGATTACTTCCATAAGTTTTTGGATTTGAGGGGAGTTGAAAGCTGAAGAATCCATTGATGGGTTTCGAATTTTGGTTGATCGGAACCTATTTGCTTAAACCCTACCCACAAAACTTTGACGACACAAAAACCCTGCACAGAGGCTGAAAATTCCCCCGATAAAACAGACAATATATAAAGTAGATTAACTCAGGCCCAAAATACAGGCCCAAAGTTTAAGCCCATATAATTATAAGATCATTTTCCCTTATGATACATGATAAGGAATTAAGGATGATATTTATTGGGGAAAGATTTGATCATGTGTAAGTTGGAAGGATTACATTGGATGTATGGAAGGATCCCGACTTCCTTAGTCGAGACTGGACGGTCCGGCTCAATCACGTCTTCGGGGAAGCGAACCGCGTTGTCAAGTCTCTCGCCGCCTTAGCTTACTCCTATCCCATTGGTTTTATTATGTACCCCCCCCCCAGCTCTATTGTTTGTACCCTCGATGAGGATGCGAGGGGGATGACTACCCCACCAGATTACTTTGTAGTCTCCTGTTTTCTTAAGGTACGGTTTTGATTTAATTAAAAAATTATTTTAAATTTTATATAAAGTTATTCAAAAGAATAATTCTATACAAAATATTTGTTTATAATTTTTAGTACTATTATAATTTTTTAGATAAGGATTAAATACTTGTTTTTATCAATAAGTTTCCTTATATTATAATTATTCTTTTAATACTTGTTTTGATAAGGATTATAATATATTCTTTATTTTCATGCAACGTTGTATTGTTCTCTTTAGTTTTACAATTAATGTATAAGGAAAGGATAAGATACATAACATGTTGGATAGATTTTAGGTAAAAAATATAACAAAATAAATATATATCTGTAAGTTTAAATGGAAATAAACATAAAAGAAGAGTTCTAATGTGGGTCTACAATGAAACTTGAGCCAATTAAACAAGTTATATTGTTTTTAATAAAGATGGATGATATGGTTCAATGAGAAGTTAACACGTGTCGTGCTAACATCCGCTTTAGTATATAGCTATAATGATTCTGAGAGTCGATCTCTCTTTGACCAAAAAAAAGATAAAAAGGATTTATCATTCCTCTTCTAGGCTTTTTGGTATCCAAACCACACAATCTTATGATAAATTACAGAAAAAAATTAATCAAACTGTTAAATAATATTGTGGTGTAAAAGTTTCGCCTTCTATCAATCGGACAAAATTTAGCCGCTAAAATGTTATCGAATGGCTTAAAATGTTATATAAGATTTCGATTCGGTTTTGGTCCTAAGTTACTATATATGATATACATGTGTTGTGGACACATTTTTGGCATCATGAGTTGATGAACATGACATAGTTACAACTTTATGATAAAATGGCGAGTTATAAGTAAACAACCGGATCGATAACTTTTCCATGGATTCATTAGATCATTATACTATGTATATATAAAAATAATAAGGGCTTTGACATGCAAGCTAAGACTAAGAAAGGCGAAGCTTAGCAAGGAAGAAAAGTAGGCATCCATTAATAATCCATGCCCTTTGAATAATTCAAACGCGAGCCCATGAAAGTTCTGATAGAAATCTTCATTTACTATTTGATCGATTCTGCTTTTTTTTGTCTTTGCTTTTTCCTGATAAAAAAATCGCAATCTTTATTTGTTATGGTTTCACTTTGAAATGCATTTTTCATCATCATGATGTATAAACAAACTGTTATATTTCTTAGAAAAGGCTACAATGAAAGTGCGATCGAGGAGGGTAAAAAAAATAAGCAAATAATTTTACTTTCTCGTGTACGTATTTTACTTTTTTGATAGTAAGTCAAGACCAACTCACTTCAAAGTAGATTAGTACTGTGATGAAATTAAATGTGCATGCGTATTTGCAAAGTTTGGGAAATGTGCTTACGTGCACTTCCCATGCAATGACATGAAATTGGAAGTAATTTATGTTTGATTAGATCAGCAAGTAATGCAAAAGATCACATAGCATAGATAACTATAATATATATTGATAGGTTTATGCACTAGAATAAGGCCCTATTGCATTCTTAAGAATGATAGATGCTCAATTTTGAGCAGAAAGAAAGGATAAATGATCTATTTAGTAGGAGGTTTCGTGTTCGATTCTTCGATCCCATACCTAAAACTTCTTAGGTCGATGACAACCATATATGAAATCGAAACATGGATTAGTTCCCATCCATAATGATCGGGGAATATCGTAGATCGCCGACCTTTGATCAAACACACTCGTAGTATGTTAACTTGTATTTCGTTCGGGAAAACGTCCCATATCGAAATCATAACGGTTAAATACCACTCGTATATAAGAGGAGTTCAAGCCCGTAATTATTGTTCATATGTTTAATATTGGCCGGCATCATTAATCGCTTCTAAAGAACGTGTATTCGCGCTATTCGAATTAAACTTGAACGATGATTATTATCTTTAATAACCTCTAGTGATCTTCGACCCAAAAACAATAACCTCTAGTGATTAAAGTAGTTGGAATTGATAATTTGCTATGTCAAGTTAATTTTTGGAGAAGAGTCACAATAACTACCCATCAAAGTTGAATGGTAACAATGAATTATGTCTTTCATCAAAATTTAGATTGACATATAGAGGTCACCAAAACTACCCATTAAAATTGTCATTTAATTCAGTTTCTAAACTATTGTTGATATATTACAATTTTAATTAATGGGGATATTCTATGGGTTCGTATTAATCTACTTTGTAGACATGTAGGTAATTATCAAATCCACGAAGAGTGGTTTTATAAAAATAAAGAAAGTGATGTGTATAATTATTTATTTATGTAAATACTATATAAAAAAAATCAATGCCAATATTTAACACATACGTAGAAAAGGGGGTGGGTTTCTTTATGTGTCATCCGACCATAATCCGACGTCGGAATCGATAAAAATGCGACTTGATTTTTCGTGTCTTTTTTTCTTACTTAACAATCTTACTACGTATTATACTTTACATAATTACATCAATAATCCACTTTAAATATTCAACCAAAACAAATCTACTTTATATATAGACATATCGTCAAATGAGCAATAGATATAATTACATCTCATGATTGAATTTTTCGAGTTTTAATATCTTTAATCAAATCACTTTTTTATTTTTTAAAACTTAAATTTATATGAACAAAAAATCACAAGCTATATGTGATACTTAGGAACTTATCGTGCCTTGAATCTCAACTACACACTGCGACATGTAGTATAACTGTACATGGGTCTCGTTCAGTGACGGACGTACGGGGGCGGGGGCCTGTGGGGGCCCGTGCCCCCACTCCCGTCCGGGTTGTAATTTATTATTTTTATTTTAAATATTTTTCAAATTAAATATATAACTAAACACATGTAAATTATTTACATAAAAGTTAATAGTCTAGTTGGTTTAATTTAAATTTTAGGATGTCTAGTGTTCAAGTCAAGTCTATGTATTCTATCTCTTTCATGTTACTAATATTATTCAAAAAATACGCTATAAACTAAAGACTACTTTAACAAATGGTAAAATTCATAAGATTTAACATACGATATAGTTATCATCGACCGACGACAATTTAACGTAGGTCGACGATTATAAGTTGTGCCCCCACTCTCGTAAAGCTCTGCGTCCGTCACTGGTCTCGTTGGCCAGGGGTCTGGGGTGCGAAGTAACCCCGAACAAAATGGTATACTATACTTTTTGTTTACGGGTTTGTCACAATCTATTTTAGGCATGCGGCCAATATTTGTAAGTAGG
The DNA here is from genome assembly GCA_963924305.1 of Polygonum maritimum. Taxonomy (NCBI): domain Eukaryota; kingdom Viridiplantae; phylum Streptophyta; class Magnoliopsida; order Caryophyllales; family Polygonaceae; genus Polygonum; species Polygonum maritimum. The sequence goes on from OZ002732.1 coordinate 4,126,114, forward strand.
GTTTCTTGAGTCTCTATATAAACTCTCTGAATACTTAGAAATTGTATTTCGTAATAATATATTGTTTCTCGATCTATTCATGTTAGAAAATCTGTGTGTGTTTTGATGGTTCCAAACAGGTTGTTGACAAGAATCGTCGACCTTGCAAGAAGTCACCCAAGGTCGCTGAACGTCAAGAAATCATCTGGAGGAATTTGGTTAGAAACTGTGTGTTTTGATAAATCCAAACAGGAGTCGCCAAATTCACAAGTAGATATCAAAAGTCATCGACCTCCCGCCAACCTTACTGCCCAGAAGTCCGAAAACGTGAAGAATTCTATAAAAGGCAAAATGCGTGAATGGTTTAAGGAAGACACAGAAGATGATTCTGAGGTGTTTTTAAGGCAAGAAGAAGAGCATAAAAGAGGGAAATCTTCATGAGATATTTGGACATCACAAGAAAGATTTTATTGTGTCTTAGGACTTATTTTAGGAAAGATTTTGTATGGATTGTGTGCAATTCATTCCTTTTGGCAAAAATGATGAATTGTGCAGCAATCTTCTTAGTTCTTTATAAATAATTTCGTGGGTTTAATGTTAGAACTAAGAGAGTTAAGGAGAGAAAACTTGTATTTGGTGCGAGTGTGTGGTGCAGAAGAAAGGATCGTGGGATTCGATCCTTTAGAAGGTTGAGTACGAGCGAGCTATAGAGAGTGAAAGTTGAGATAAAAGGCAACAGTACTTGCAAGAAAGGACGTGAGATTCGCCAAAGCGTGGTATTCGCATCTTGAAGTATGAACGTACACCTTTTGTAGCCCGAGAAATCAATATAGCGAGCGAAATGCTCTTCAAGTCCTCTCAACTTAAAGCTTGAAAGACAAGTGGTTTTTCTCCTTGCAAGCACGTTGGCTACAAGGAGTTTCCACTCTAAATCGTTGTGTCAATCTGGTATTTCGAAATCTTTCTTGTGTGTTTTATTCCGCTGCGTAAACATAAGTTGTTGACTCTAGTCACCAACATTGTAGGTGTCGGACGACTTTAAGTACTAACACAGATCCTACAATTCATGAACGTTAACACATTATTACCAAATTACGTGAATCTCTGTGACGATTCCGGTTATTATTCTCGTTCGATCTCTCATTACAACAACATTCATTTGATCAAAGTAAATATATATATTTACACAAGCAAAGCAATCAAAAAGTGTTTTTGTTAAGATAGTATCCGTATTAACCATCAATGAATTACGTACATGTATCAACGTGTAATTTGATCACATTTCACTTTGGTACGTGATCAATGGGATAATACTAATATAATAAGATTGCTTTGTCCTTAAGAGAAACTCAAAAGGTCTTTTTTTTTCACACTTTTGCCCAAAGCCTATTGCCAAAGTTAGTCAGCACTCAGCAACATATGTGCATGGTTCAAGTAGCCTTAAGTGATCTGTGATCAACCATCTCTCAAAGTAGCTTTCAATGCCTTGCGCGCATTATGCTAAAGCTAAGCTATATCCATTTTATACACAAAAATCATCATAACACCGAAGTCTTCAAATCTTTAATTCCATGCATGCTAGAAAAAGACATACAGAAGCCCATAATGTATTAGCTAGTATGGGTAACATAGAATAAATGAAGGCACGAGAGTAACATGAAATTAACATTCTCCTAAATTCCGATGGTCGTTAGATAATGGGGCCCAAGTAGACCTATTATAAATATAACTCAACTGGGTATCCGATCCGAATCTTGATTAGTTAATACTTGATCCGAAGTTTAATGGTCGAAGTGTAGAATCCGACTCGATCAACTTGGATATTAATGGGTGAGAATTTGGGATCGGTTGAATCGATCGATCTGAAACACTCATTGTGTTATAACAATTGAATATTATGATACATTTGCATAATTAAAATATATGAAACAATATTTGTATTATTACAGTAATAATATAAAACTTTAGTAATAATTGTATAGGTTTGTTTTCGACCCATTGAGTCGACCTGAATCCCTATTAAATCCAAAACGGCTCAATCCGATCCATTTAGAAATTAACAATCCGATGATTCGAACCTACTTTCAACCTGAACCCGACCTGGTCGATGCATTTAACAAGTTTAAACCCAGTTGAAAGATTACATCACTACTTAATTATTATTTTAAACTTCATGAAATTAAGTTTTGCTTATATTTTGGAGTAGGGAGAATACCATCTCTTAATTAAGTCTCAACAAATTCAAGCGAGCTCGACAAGATTAATTTCAGTCAAAAATCAGTTTCAAGTGACGTACTCAAGTACTAAACTTATGCATTAAGTTATTACATGAAATACTCATCTTTGCATATAGTATTCACAATTAATCTATTCATGCCCTACTTTGCTCCTCTCTTTATACAAAAAATCGCCAATGGCTCATAAGTCATTATTTTTGCCTTTTTCTTTATATGTTGAATTGCTTTTAGACTTTAGTTTTGACTTCATCACCCTCCACAATCCACATGCATTGATCCATGCAAAATTAGCTAGAGAAAAAGAAGCAAGAGAAAAAGAAGCAGAGAAAGTCAGAGAATCAAGAAAAAAAAATTCTAATTTATATCCTTCAAAGATAAAGTTTAAGATCCACCTTTCCTTGTTATATATATAACCCTAGAGATTTATGTAGCATCAACATCGATCCTCCCTCTCATCGATCTCTTTTGCAAGTTATCCTCTCTTATGTACATCTTGCTTATTTTGGTGATTGTTAAGCTTATTGTTGAAGATATCATAGTTGAAGAAGCTAGGTATGAAGAGCCAAATAGAGAAGCTGAATTTTGTTAGGGATGGAGCCACAAGACTGCCTCCCGGATTCCGGTTCCAGCCCACCGACGAAGAGCTCGTGTTCCAGTACTTGAAGTGCAAGATCCTTCATCTTCCTCTTCCGGCTTTTATCATTCCTGAACTCATCAATGTCTCCAACTTCGACCCTTGGGACTTGCCTGGTATGTATATATTATGTCGCGTATCGATCTTATACTATAGTCCTAGCTAATTTCATTGAGTGCATTATTATTAACATGTTTGACACATTGAATAGGTGATATGGAGCAAGATAGGTACTTCTTCACCAAGAAGGAGGCGAAGTATCGCATAGGTAACCGGACCAATAGAACGACTCCATCTGGGTACTGGAAGGCGACTAGCTCTGACAAGCAAATCACGTCGATCAAAAGGAATGCGAACATGGGCATGAGAGGCTTGAGGAAAACCCTAGTGTTTTATAGAGGGAAGCCGCCTCATGGGACGAGAACCGATTGGTTCATGCACGAGTACAGCTTATCGTTTAACAACGCGCCATCTTCTCATGCAATGCAGGTGAAATTGACTTATACGGCACGACTACATATAATCAATTTATGGAGTGTTTAACAAATTGGTTTTAGGATGAAACCACTTTTAAACTATCGTATAACGATATGATGAGAAATGTACTTACAAAATAGGTTGTGATACATCAATTTGCAGTGTTCTAACTCAATGGAATGGGAAGATTGGTTGATATGTCGTGTCTACATGAAAGACGGAACGAACAACAACAACGCCAATTTTCCGATGGATATGCGCAATGTTAATCACGCACTTGCTGCTTGCTCTACGCCTTGTTCTTCGTCATCCTCTTCGTGTAGTTCGAGTGGGATCACGGAGGTTACTTCGGGGAATCAAATGGAGTATAACTACGAAGAACCCGGCCCTAGTTACAACTACTATTTCCACCCCTATTGATGGAACCCTAGACAGATCGAGCAACACTAATTTCGGTTCTTTGGGAGAAGTTTATTCTAATTGGGAAGTGATCACTTATGTTCATGATTATAATCTGTAATCCAGATCCCTTTCAAATTCTTGTGGTGCGTTTTGCAATTTGCATAGCTCTTTACCGTACTATATATATATATATAATATGATTTTTATATATGTAATATGTACCTAGCTTGAGCAATAATGGGTTATGTACTTAATTATGTTTAAATCAATGAATCTCCATCAGACCCAACACTCGATCATAAAAGAAAGAAATTTGAATGTCTATGTTAATCGGTACGTTTTGACCATTTTTTTAAGAAAATAGAACTAAAGTGATATAATCTTAACCATTTTTTAAAGAAATACCGAATTGGGCTTATGTTGGTTTTCCGGTTCGTTTTCTTTTTCGGTTGTCCATTGGTTTATTAGAGCTTCATCTTGGATACATCTAGCTTGACCCGGGTTGCGCACCTGGCTTTGGTGGGTGAGTTTTTCAAAGTGAATTTTTTGACATTCCGTAAAGTTGAACGTCAGATCTCGTGGATGTGGAGCAAGTCGCTTACTACATGAGCCAATTCCTTTCGTTTCGGTTCGTTTTTTTGCTCTAATATAGAAATGAACAATAGTTGTAAGGTAAATTTTTGGTATGACTATTCAAGTATTTTATTTTACTTTTTTTGTTTCAAACTATTCAAGTATTTTATACAAACTTATGTTGGGTTTTATGAGACTATAATAATAGATTTAACAACATTTTAATAATAATTAAAATAATAGCAACGCGAATATGGGAGTGGGTGATTGGTCATGATGATGCCACCCAAAAAAGACAACGCCCAATTATTAGCTCTTGTAGCCCCACATTGTACTCCAATTAAGTGTTACATTACTATTATATTTTTTATTTATTAAACATTAAATATATATCAAATCCAAGGTATTTCTTACAACAACCATTGAAGTAAAAAAAATTGAAATTTCTCCTAAAATTTAAAATTATATATTTTGTTTTCTTAAAACAACCATTGAAAAAAAAATTGAAATCCGAGGTATTTCTTTTTTTTGAGCCCGATGTATTTCTTAAAACAACCATTCAAGTAAAACAAAATATTTCTCAAGTGCTTAGACATATACTATAAAAATTTTAAAATAAAAAAGTATTGCACACCAAATGAAAACATTTTGGCCATTTCATGGAGTTTTCTCAAAATTGAGGGCATGAACCGAAATTTAGAGAGCATCCGCCTACCAAACTCCCTGACCCCTACTCCTATTAAAAATCCAATAAAGTTGTCGACTTCGTCAGAATAATCAGAAAAACTAATCCCTCAATTTCAATCTCAACTCTCAACTCAAAACAAAATCCCTGTCAAATCGTCATCTTCCTCTCTTTCCACTCCTTTTGCCCTCTGTAGAGCTGCAATTTTGGGGGTCGATTACAACTAAAATCTCGCATCCCTTCTCCAACACTCGGACTCCAATTTCAAGCACCCGAAACAGGTAAATCTCTGTGTATCTGTGTACGGATGTTGTTGTGTATGTAGAGAGTGAGACATGGTTAATTTGTCGCGAAATTGCAAACACCCACTTTTTCCGTTTTCATGTTTTCTTGAGTTTTTAGTTTTATCCACCCGAAATTTCGCCCCAATTGATTGTGGAAAGGGTCGGCCAGAAGTTGTCCCCTGGTGAGTTTCGAAGGTCGGATTAAGGTTTCGTCGTTTCGTTGTAGGGTGGGGGGGAATTGAATAGTTGCTTATGTTCTGGATCTCGATTGGATCAAATTCTCTTTGCTGGGTTCAATCTATCTGTTTGTCCTATCTTTGTTGTTGATCATCTGGGTTGCTTTAGGTTGCAGAGAAAAATGTCGAGGATTATGATGCAGAAGCTTGCAAGTGGGGGAGCTTCGTCTTCGGTATTGGTCTGAACTTTTGGGTTTGTTATGTTGGTGGAGTTGTGTTTATTGTTTTGGAGAAGGTGGGCTGATTGCTTGTTCTTGTGGGTTGATTGTGCAGAGACTTTGGCGTCTGCAACAGGCGGCTAAGGCTTTCTCTTCAGGTGGCAAACAGGTGATTGACTTTCCTTGTTTTTTGTTTTGAGATGGAAAAATGAGCTCATTCTAAGTAAATCCTTGACTATACTGAGCCTCAAATGTATAGCTGTGTAGTTCAATTTGATGGTTCGATCTTAGATCGGTGAAGACCTAAAGTATTCTCATAGCCATAATTGAGTTGAACAGAATGATCTGTGCCTGAATTTTTGAAAATGAAGTCAAATTTTCTGTAACTAAGTTGATTGGCTATGTGTTTATATTTTCTCCTATAAGCTGTCAACTAGAGGTTTTGATGTGGATGCTATCTCGAAAGAACTGTTGCTTATGCAAGAAACTGCCAGAGGTGACACTTTTGTAGGATGAATCGAACTGTTGGGAACTACTAGGAGCAATTATTTTCAATCATTGTTGCAGTTCATTTGTATTGCAGATTATGGATTTGTGATATTGGGTGTTACTACTACTAGTAGTAGTAGTCGAATACACCTATTAGGAGAGTCAATTGAAATAATTATTTTGAAATCTTTCACCAGTTAGCATATTCTGTATGGTATCATGAATAGCGTTAGCGTGTAACTTAATATTCAATCTCCCGTTTAGTAGGATTTATCGATTTCTTGTTGGTTCTATGTACCTAATATCTGCAACTAGTTAAACGTTTGTGTTGACTGCTTTCTGCAGATGATGGTGAGAGATGCTTTGAATTCTGCCCTTGACGAAGAAATGGCTGCAGACTCTAGAGTGTTTTTGATGGGTGAAGAGGTATGTAGAAGTGACTCGTGTTCCTGAAATATTTGATTGTTTGACAATGGTCTTCTTATTTGAATTTTAACCACTTGTCTCTCTATACACCACCACAGGTTGGTGAATATCAAGGCGCTTACAAGGTTAGACACTATGCAGATTAGCTTTTTGTTTTAAAATAGTTCTCATCTCCTGTAATGCTGTTAGAATTAATTGTCTTCTTCAACTGCCACAGATTTCAAAAGGGCTTTTGGATAAGTATGGTCCTGAGAGAGTTATTGACACTCCTATCACAGAGGTTCTGTTCTTACCTTATTTCATCACAACTTCAGTTTGTTTCTTCCACTGTTTTCTCAGATGACAATGATTCTAGGCAGTGCTAATGTTCTAGTTGCATTGCAGGCTGGTTTTGCTGGTATTGGAGTTGGAGCAGCTTACAAGGGCTTGAAGCCTGTTATTGAATTTATGACCTTCAACTTCTCCATGCAGGTTTGGATTTCTTCTTGAATGTTCATTTCTTGTATCTTTTCTATTCTCACTTTCTCTTCTTCACAAATTCTTTCCTTTGGTTGTAGGCAATTGACCACATAATTAATTCAGCAGCCAAATCAAACTATATGTCTGCCGGTCAGTTGTCCGTGCCAATTGTTTTCAGAGGACCAAATGGTGCTGCTGCTGGAGTTGGTGCTCAACATTCACAGGTTTGTGCCAATCAAACTAAATGTTTATTTTCATTGCTACATGAGATGTGCTGTTTTAGAAGAACATTGTCCCTAAAGTGGTAGATATCCAAATTTGTGGTAGTATGAGTATGATATTTAGACTTGAATGAGATGATTTTTTCACTTGGAAACTTGTTGTGACCTTCTCAATGATGCAAAATTTCTTTTAATGCTCTCTTATGTTAAACATGGATCAGGGGACTCGTTGATATTTTTTTGTCTTATATTATCATCAATGCTGACAAATTGTGTCCTGTGTTAAAATGAAATCTCAATGTGGTACTTAAGCCAGTAGATATTTAGTCCTTGATCTGTAGTTGGTTAGTGAATTTGCTCAAGTAATGTGATACATGAAAGCCCTAATTTGGAATTCCGTGCAGTGTTATGCATCATGGTTCGGTTCATGCCCTGGGTTGAAGGTGCTGTCTCCATACTCTTCAGAAGATGCCAGAGGCCTTCTCAAAGCTGCTATAAGGGACCCAGACCCCGTTGTTTTCCTCGAAAACGAGTTGCTGTAAGTGGTAACCCGTTCTTTATCTACAGATTCTAGGATTCAAGCCCGGTCAGTGTGTATTTACCGAGTTCTTATCTAAATGATGTGGCAGATATGGTGAATCTTTCCCTGTTTCAGAAGAAGCTCTGGACTCCAGTTTCTGCCTTCCTATAGGAAAGGCTAAGGTGCTCATTGGTCTACTGTGGTCAACTTGTAGCTTTCTCATTTTTACACAAAAGAAAAAAGAGAAAGTGTAAACATGAAGTTTAAGTTGTGTCTTCTTCTGCCTTTGTTAGATAGAAAGACCAGGAAAGGATGTAACAATTGTTGCTCACTCCAAGATGGTTGGCTATTCCCTTCAGGTTCGTATTTGTTGCGAACAATTATTTGTTTTATGTTTTACCCATACCGGGGGTAATCTTTATGTTGTCATGCAGGCAGCTGAGATTTTGGCAAAGGAAGGGATTGAAGCTGAGGTACACTTTCTATGATACATCTGTTATATCCTAAAATGAACTCTACCTCGAAATTAAATCACAGTTGCCAATTTTTACTTGTGCAGGTCATAAACCTTCGTACAATTCGCCCTCTTGATAGAGGCACGATTAATGAATCTGTTAGAAGGACCAACAGGCTAGTAACAGTTGAAGAGGGCTTCCCCCAACACGGAGTGGGTGCTGAAATATGGTAATACTAAGCTTCCGGAATCTGAATTTCTAATTGAGATGTATAACTGTATGTGCCTTTGATAAATCTCACGACTAATAACTAAATATCGGCTTTTTTACTCGTACAAGTGCTACGGTTGTGGAGGAGAGTTTTGAGTACCTCGACGCCCCAGTAGAAAGGATCACAGCCGCTGATGTTCCCATGCCTTATGCAGCGAACTTGGAGAGAATGGCCGTTCCACAGGTTCGTCTTTTTCAAATCATCTTCTTGATATCATTTCAACATCTAAGTTTTGCTTTGGTATATTGCATAATGCAGTCCTTCTGTTGCCGGCATTCGGGTCTTTCTCATTTATATCATCTTTGTAATTGATGCCATTGTTGCAGATTGACGACATTGTTCGTGCGGCGAAGAGGACGTGCTATAGATCAGTTCCCATGGCAGCCACTGCTTAATCAGTGTCTTGAGATTGCAAGGCAATTGGACTCAGCTCCTGTATTTTGATTGTTCTCTTAGTTGTTTGATGAAAGAATCACATTAGAAGCATGTTGTTGGCTCCGACGATTTCGAAAGTGCTTGATCTTGCCGAACAAGTTCCCTAATCTTTGGAAATAATGGCGGTACTTGATTCCCTCTCTCCATGGGGTATAAACATTATACATGGAATGTGAGAAAATAATGAATGATTATGTGTATACATACAACATGATTTCTATGGAAGAAGCAATGTAGATCCATTGTGTTAGCTTATAAAGCCTATCAATCTTTGCAGTAGTTTCTAAAATTGGATTCCATCGAGATCAACATATAGCTACCACTCTAAATTAAAGCGTATAAGTATTCTTTCAATTACAATAACTTAGTATGTAATTGATTCACTATATCCTCTTTAGTGTTTAATTTTCTTATTTTTTTTTTCGATCAAGTTTAATTTTTTTATTTAGTATAACGTGTCCTAGTTTTCTTATTTAGTATAACGTGTCCTTAGGCACGCAATACAAAGACCCATAATACAAAACTTACTAATCTGCACACAGAATTGCATTCTCCAGCCAGAATGGCATTTGCTAGGGGTTGAGTTTGGGTAGTAATTTTGGGCCTAACAAGCCCAATTCACCCTTTTATCTACCCATTTTTAAAGATATTTTGGATTTGGGTAATCTCTATGTACCTGCAAGAAAACATAACTCACAACCAATGTTGACACCTTCCATACTTGCAAATGCAAATTGAGTACAACCATATGTACTTCATAGACAGACTTGATATATACAAGGACATAAGATAAGTGTTCGCATCCACTCAATTTACACAAGTCATTATAAGACTCCTTAGTATTTATAAGGACAAACCACAATATAAAGCGATCAAGTAGCGGGCGCTAATGGCAGCGACTTTCCTTGAAGAAATGTTTGGAACACTGCGAATGTTCTCTCTGGCTGCGAGATTGAAGCATCATGTCCACCTCCTCTTATTGTTGCGAAACTCAATAGGTCACCATAACCTTGCGTCCATCCACCCACCTATGTTTTTAACCATTTTGCATATAAGATCAGAAACTAACATGAGTAGTGTTTAGTCATTTTTGTCGATGTGGGATTTAACCCACACCATCAGAAAATGTTAATACACTTAAGATTAAGGTACGCATGTATTATGTATATGTATATACATAATGTTAACCTGATTGTTGTGCAACCAGGACCTATAAGGCATGGTTGTATTCAATTCCAAGTCCTTTGCTAGTGTATTGATCAACCTTCTTGTACCGAAGAATGGTATAAGTGAATCTTGATCTCCGCTGCATAAAATCACACGACACAAGCATCATTTTTCGCAAAATTAGCTCGATGATGATGCATTAGTTGCACATACAATGTCTTTGTGTAAGAGAAGGACTAGTGTTTACCTATAGATTGTAACTCGAACACCGCCCTTTATGAACTTGCCAAGAAGGGGGACTGTCGACACAAAAGTGTCTTGCAACACAGTGTAACCAATTTCACTATCACAAGAAAAAACCTGAACTAAGAATGTGTTTAACTAAACGTAACATGTCTCTAGCTAGCTTGTTCTATCAATCACTAGACATGCATTTCTCACATACCTAAAGGGGGTGCAAACACTCCATTGATCGGTTCCTACGAGTTTCGCGTGGAGAGCTTCTTGCACTTCCTTCTTGTTGAAATATGTTGTCATTTTGGAATTCACACATGGATCTGGTTTGCCCCTCTGCCACCATTGCAAGATCAATGTCGAAAAATGAATGACTTATCCCTAATATTAACGAATTGACTTTTTTTTGAAGAATGTTATCTCATATGGGGATTTGAAAGCAAGCCAGACTAGTTTATTCCTTCATATTGCGAAGTGACTTTGGGTGGAAAATCACTAGTATTATGTGTTGGGTCTACCGTACGTATATATAAACATGGATGGACACCCCTTGTCAGTATTAACAATTTTAGATCACCAACTTCTCTCCCCTCTATATATGACAGACGTATAAGCTCTTACATGCTATTAAATCAAGCCATGTTCAGTCAAGGTCATACTCCTTGTTAACTGGGCTTGTGTTGGCCTAAAAACACTAATAGACTAGCCGACCTTAAGACAAATTAAATGATTAGTGTCAACTAAGTCCGATGAGTTAGCACTTGAGAAGGCGTGTGGAAAATTAAGCTTAATAGTCCACACACATGTTTATCTTTTCAAGTACGCCTAAGTGAAGAAATATTTAGCCAAACTAGCTAAATATTCTAAGGCCTTTTTACCATTGGAGGAGTTTGAGAGTTGGATACGCACACGTCGCTGAGCACATCATGTATGCTTACAAATTTGCTAATTCCTGCTTCTTCAAAAGCTTGATTCCCAACCTGAATATTCAATTACAAATTGATGTCACGTATTGATATTAAACAACAATGTAATGTACGTGTTCATTAGTAGCTATAGAAGAAACAAAAACCTGCAAGCAAGTAGAGGAGATGTTGCCCATCCAAGCTTCTCTGAAAAACTGAGAAACGTTGCACATGGATCTGAGCATAGAGAAGCTCGAGTCCGATATCAACCCATGCGACCACATAAACGTTGCAATCGAGTTGTAGTCAACGTCGAGGTCAAGAAGTGGGCTTCCTATCTGTCGCCACAAGTGATCCCATGAAACACTACTTTCATCAAATGATTTTAGCATGAAACTTCACTGGACTTATGCGTCGGGCTTAACGTGCATATGCGTAATACAAACATGTTGATACTTACTGCTAAACCCTTAAGGTTGGACTTTATCCTTGACTCCAAAATGAGACTGGCGAGTTGTGGAACAAAATGGCCTGATTAAACGAGGGAAGGAGCACAAGTATGCATGTTTAATATATGTTCGTGTTAATGATTGGATAAGAACTTCTAATTAAGTTTAGTGTCAAAAAATGTTGTTTGAATGAAGATTATGTACCTGCATAGCTAACTCCAGTGATGAAGAGATCTCTGTTCTTATATTCAGGGTATTTTTCTAGCCACCCAAATAAGAACCTAAGATTATCTCGAGCTGTGTTAAGGAAAAAAACAAGTCATATTGGAGGAATATGAGAAATTAACTGAAAACTAAGTTCAAAAACTTGATTTATAAACCTGTCATCTCATCATTTGTGAAGTTATAGTATGATTTATTGGAGGAATATGAGAACCCAACTCCAGCAGGAGCATCCAAGTACAACATGTTAGCTTCTGTACAAATAAGGAAAGTGTACATTAAGATATCATGATTACCATATATGTACAAAATGACCTCCTAATATATAAGATCTTTTTGTATATCACATGTGTTCTCTTTTTGGTCTCGCCCTTAAGCGATGCTTAAACTATCAACACGGGAAAGGGGATGCTTAAACTGTCGACACGGGAAAGGGGGTTAGGGCATCTTCAAGAGATGCTCTAAAGTTTTCTCTATAATGAAGTAATAAGACCTATATTCTTCAAAAAAAAATTAGAGAATTAGCATTTATTATTCTTTTTTATTTTAACAATTATCACAAGTATAAACCAATCAACATTTAATTTACTCAAAAAAATAAAAGGAAAATAGGATTAAATGCAACATGCAGTATGGGATGTCTCTAAATTTGGGGAAACCTTCTCTAGATTTGGAGATTTTGTCCATTTTTGAGATTGATATAGGGATGCTGTTGGGGCTAAAAATAAGCCAAAATTCTCCAAAATTACAATTTTCAAGATTTTGGAGCATCTCGTGGAGATGCTCTTACGAATATCATCACGTACGTATAGACCTTTTGTTTGGGTCAGTCGGGTCAGGTTTGGGTCAATAACGGTTCATGAGTTAAGCGGGTCGGGTTGATAGCAGGTCGCGTGTCGATTGAGCCAGGTTGTCGTGGGTTTTCGGATCGGGTCGGATCAACCCAACGGGTGAAGCTAGGGTATTGAATTTTTACCATTATTTGAATATTTAAATAATAAAATATAATAAGAAATTATTTTATATATAGTTTTTTGACAATAAAACATAATATAATTTTTAAATAAATTTTATATATACTAAATCTTGTCAACCCAATGGGTTCGGGCTCAATCAGGTCGGATTGAAAATGGGTTCGTGTTCAATCGGGTCGGTTTGAAAATGGGTTTGGGTTCAATCGGTTCGGATTGAAATTGAATTTGTTTTTAATCGGATCGGATTTCATGTCTAAATTTTCGGCTAAAAGTCGTATATTTGGATCGGATTTGCACTAGGGTCGGGTTTTGACGGGTTCACATAGAAGTACTTAAGTAAACTAAAACACACACACCTTTATTCCAACTGAAACTATTTTGTTGAAGAACTTGTCCGGTTGGGAAGAATGGGCCATTTCCGGAAAATGCCCCTCTAAAACCAGAGCAACCTGGTCCTGCAACACCACACATCAACACTCACATTAAGACCAATATTACAAACAAAAACATAAAATTTTGAAGATATTGTCAGTCCATTGGCTCATGAAAATTCAATAGATTTGACCCAAAAAAATGAATATTCAATAGAAATAGACTAAAGGGAAAAAAGAGAGCCCAACGTACCTAACATAAAAGAGAAAGTAATAAAATAGAAACAATAATAAAACAAGCAAAAACAAACTAATATATTCAAGAAGTCCAAAAACCAAGTGTGAACCTCCATCTAGCCAAAGAACTAGGGGTTTGGTCCACGGTTCGGTCTCGGCTTCGACAAAGTAGTAGAACAAGGCTCTTTCGTCGTTGTTGTCGACTGTGATGTAGCCAGCATATTGGTTGAAATCGACGGGTGGTTGCCCAGGTAGCGTCACTATCTTATCATCATACTTGGATAATGCTAACCCTCTTGGCACAAAGCACATTAGGGTTAGGATCAAAAGAGTTACACCCTTGAAGAACCATGATAGGGAAGACATGGTTACAGACATGTAAATCTTTTTGATTGGATTTTAAAGGTAGAACAACAATGCACACCGTGACATGGTAGCATAGGAATGACTAGTGCTATATATAAAGAAAGTTCAGGGGAGAATTTGTGGAATATGCTGCAACAACTATTTTGCTACCCATTCAACTCATGACCGATCAACTTTTATTGATTTTTTTTTGTTGAGAAACTAGATGGAGCTAATCTCACTTTAGCAACAAGATAATGACGTTGTTGAATGGTAAAAGTCGTGACCCTGGCAATTGACCCAAGTTTAATATCGATCGATAGGCAGCAAAATGCGTAAAATTTATTATCCAAGAAGTACACAATACCATGTTAAGATAACTTAATAATTTTGAAATAACGTTGTATTAGTCATTGCTTTTGAATTGTCTTAGTTGTTATCATCATTCTTATCATGTAAATATGTAATGGGGGTTGAACTATTCAAAATTACAGCAGTATTGCCTGGGCTGCCTTCTCATGGTCATACATCAAATTTATCACATGATGTGTACGTACCAACGAAAACCAACCAAGAAAACCTCAAAACACAATATAATACTACAACTTATCAAATCCAATCCAAATTGGCCTAAACATCTAAGTCTAAAGGAAAAAGAAAAGTCTGACATAAAGCACCAAAAAACAAACAGGTGTTTGAAACTATGCAAGAATAGACAGACAGATAGATAGATAGATGGTGGCTTGATCAGTATATTGCTTCTTATTATGGGCGGTTGTAGTAAGGAAGACCTCGAAGAAGACAAAGCTTCTCGAAGGGCGGATCCTTATGCCTGTTCTTGACACCCACGGAAACTCGAAACAAGTCAAACGCAGGATAGTCGCAGAATCGCGGCACTTCCATGCCATGTACACGGATCATGTCCCGTGTAACATGGAAGTTGCGTCGCACGTCTTTGACGAACACTTGATCAGGCAAGTCATGGTCAGCCTGAGCCCAGCACCAACTATACTGATGCTTAGAAGAAGAAGAAGAACTCGTTACACTACTAAGCTTATACAGCCTGGGTTTCCCCGTGACCCCCGAACCGATGTGAACCACCACGGCTCGGGGATCATGTACAAGTCGTGGCCGTCCTCCGACGCCACCAAATGCAGTGCCTTCCCGTTACCCTGCACGGTGTGTACGAAACACACGGCTTTAGCAACTTTGGTCATGTGTAAGGAGCTGGAACACATCACAAAGAGTTGACCAAATTTGTCAACGGCATAAAGCCGGCCCTTGAAGTGAACAATGTCAACAAAAGAAATCCCACAGAAACCACTCTCCCAATCGTTGCTCATGACACCGCCCCCAAGCCTCAACACGGCCAGCTTCCTGTCGTAGAGATGCACCACTGCCTTGAGACCGCCTATCGGAGCGTAGTTCATGTTGCGAACCGAGGCGTCGGACGAGACGATCACGGTCTTGAGCACATTGCGGTTGCAGTAAAAGTCGGACTTTCCGAAATGTCTGTAGTTTCTACGGCTAAAGCGAGGATATGCAGTGTGGATATGGTAGACGTTGCAGAGGAAAGAGAGGGTGCCAGAGAGCTCACTCATTGGCGGAAGCTCCAACTTTGTGTGGCTGAGGGCTGAGCTTTGGAGGAGGGCGGAGGCAGTGAACCCGCCGCCTCGGTAGTCCTCCTCGAACGACAGGATCATCCGATTTGCAGCATAGGAGTAGAATGTGACCTCCGTGATGAAGTAGGTGGCCTCGTCGTCGTACTTGGCCGTCGGACCAGGAGGCGGCGGTATCTTGATCGGAAACCGGAACGGGGGAGGAAGCGATCTTCTCCATGACCGGCAGACTGATCGGATTCGTGACGCGTCCAGTCGACTTGGATTGCGTTTTCCGATCTCCATGAGAATGTCTCTTGGGAGGATCGGTGGAATTACCCCTTCCTCTTCTTCCTCCTCCTTTCTGCTTGATTGAGATCTTAAGGTGGACATGGCAAAGATCTCAGATTCTCAGCCTGCAGGGGCGATCAAAGATTAAAGCTTTTAGTTCTTCCCTCCTTTGTTTCCATACATATGTATATTAGAGGTTATAAGCTCAAGGAAACCGAATCGAACAGTTCATATCGATTTTCCATTCACCTTAAATATTTAGGTTTTCAATTTGGTTCCATTTTAGCTCACAATATTTTTTTATCCAAAATAGCCAAAACCTTAAGAAGTTCGGGCAATATCTATACTGTCTATCTATACTGTCTATAGTATAAAAGCGGAGACAAAGTCTTCACAAAAAATTGCGCCACGTTTCATATCTTCAATAACTTAATCAACCGGGCCCTTGCGTATATAAAAAATCACTAATCATAGTAAAAAGATAAATATATGTGATTTGATAAAAATAATCAGTTGACCCTCCTCTATATAAATTTGATATCTTATCCCGTGAAAATTACCAAAAATTATGAATTCTCCCGAAAGCTATGAATAATCTTTTACCAAGAATAAGTTGTAATCCTCATATAAATATGAGAAAGACTCATCTAAGAATGATTCTTTACGTGAGAAATAGGAATGATTTTCGTCCCTTGGATCATAACAACTTGTACGGTCGAGATCCGCTCAAAACAAATGAAAAAAAAATTGCAAAAACTGTACGTCATCTTCCTCGCACTGCCTCCGTCCTCCTCATCCTCTTCTCCTTCCCCCAGCCTGCTTCGCTTCGCTCAGGAGTCAGGCCCCCTCCGGCGCCGTGGACCTACCCCGTCGCCTCACCGGCCCCGTCCGCCTCCCCCGTCGCTTCGCTCAGCATTCTGATCCGGCGATTTCGGCAGAGGACGTGTGCGCGAGAGGACGGCCTGGCGAGCGAGGGAGAAGGCTTTGTCGAGGTCGTAGATCTGGCGGAGGGCGTAGATCTCGGCGGAGAGCGAGCTTCTCGACGGCGAAGAGGCGGCGGGGGATGGATCTGAGAGCGGATCTGAACAAGCTTGAGGCGGCGGGGGGATGAAGTTTCTTTGTATTGGAGGTCCGCAGGTTCCGCCATGACACCAGCGCCGGAGAAATCGCCGTGTCATTCATCGCCGTCTCCTTCGCCTTCATCTTCCGCAGCAGATTCCGATGACCGCTCTCCTTCCTCGGCTCCATCGGAGAGTTCTCGCTCGGCGGATTTCGTGGCCGCCGAAGACTCGCCTGAAAAGAAGTCCAGCAGGATGAGTCCCGGAAAGAAAGCCGCGTTTGTTGTATGAGCCTGCTCCGGTGTAGGACGACTATTCGTCTAGTCTTCATCAGACTTCACCTCCAATTGCTACAGACGACAAAATCTTCTCACCTCCTTCTCTTAAGTTGGTTCATTAGATCTCTACCTTTGTTTTCAGTGTTTGATCCATTCTTCGAAACTGGCAATTGGCAATTTATCATATGTAGAATTGCAATTGAATTTTTGTTATCAGTTGTTCTTCTGATGATTCAACGATTGCAACTAAAACTGACGAGCAATCGCTGTTAATCTACTCCAATCATGGATTGTGGACTTTGAAATTGTTTGGCGTTGCTTTTTCTTACGTTTATCCAAGCCTAATTCGCTCAGATGATGCCAGGAAGCTCGTCAAGAGTTCCTCTGGTTCGTTGCCTGAAATGTGGCCATCTCTTACCTAAGCTTCCTCCGCACTCTGTACCGTTGTGGTAGTTGCAACGCCTATCTTCAAGGTAAAAGTTCTTTTCCCTAAAGCATACTGTGAGATTTCTTTCTTTCTCCAATTTCTTTTCAAATAGCTAGTTTCTGGTTTTGTTATTTGATTTTAAACTTCAGTGTCTATATATATGTAGCTATACTGTGAGATTTGACAAAGTTGAATTGGATCGAGTTGTTGAAATTGTAGCTGATCTACCAGATCCAGAGGTAATCTGTCTGAACTCTTCCCTAAAGCATTGGGTTAAAGCTTGCAATTCTTACAAGAGAATGTGTTGTTGGATATATCAAAGTCAGATGCCTCGATGCTAGCTCTATTCCTGAACCTCTTGCTCCATTGCAGCTTGATCCTGTTATTAAAGAGGCATTTGATGTTGCCTACGACAACATATATGCATTCCATGATGCTCAAAAGTTATCTGAGAAAAGTGTTGAGAACATGAAAGTAAGCTGGTGGCTGAAACATTTACTATGTTTTTTACATTTTGAGTTATCTAATGGCATCTATTTTTGCAAGTCAGGGTGTTAGATGCAAACGGGTTGCAAGATGTATTGGCTCTGTGGGTCTCTATGTTCCAGGCGGGACTGCTGTGTTGCCTTCAATTGCTTTAATGCTTTCAATTGTACGTGCTAACATTTTTTTGTATGTCTGCTTTATGGGATGATTAAATTTGGACTCTGGAATTTTATGAAGATCTAATTTCTTTCGCATATCAACCTGCTAAAATTGCTGGATGCAAAACAATTGTTCTTGCAACTCCGCCTAGTCAAGATGGTAGCATATGCAAGGTTGTTTCTTATTTCTTTTATGAAATTTCACTTTCTTTCGTTGCCGATGTGAATTCAACACATATGAATGAACAAATTGGCAATAGAGTTGAACAAATATGAATGAACAAATTGACCATTGAGTTGCACAAATTTGACCATTGAGTTGCACAAGTATTGATGAATAAATTGACCATAAAATTCAACACATTGGCAATAGAGTTGAACAAATATGAATGAACAAATTGACCGTTGAGTTGCACAAACTTGACCATTGAGTTGCACAAATTTGACTATTGAGTTGTACAAGTATTGATGAATAAATTGACCATAGAATTCAACACATTGGCAATAGAGTTGAACAAATATGAATGAACAAATTGACCGTTGAGTTGCACAAACTTGACCATTGAGTTGCACAAATTTGACCATTGAGTTGCACAAATATTGATGAACAAATTGACCATAGAATTCAACACATTGGCAATAGAATTGAACAAATATGAATGAACAAATTGACCATTGAGTTGCACAAACTTGACCATTGAGTTGCACAAATTTGACCATTGAGTTGTACAAATATTGATGAACAAATTGACCATAGAATTCAACACATTGGCAATAGAGTTGAACAAATATGAATGAACAAATTGACCATTGAGTTGCACAAACTTGACCATTGAGTTGCAAAAATATAACCATTGAGTTGCACAAATATTGATGAACAAATTGACCATAGAATTCAACACATTGGCAATAGACTTGCACAAATTGCCAAAGTGAAACAAACTATACGAACTTCGACTGCTATTAAATATGACATGAATGCAAAATTGATCATAGAGTTGCACAAATAAGGAATAGAGTTGCACAAATATGGTTGCACAAATCGGCCATAGAGTTGCACAAATCGGCCATTGAGTTGCACAAATAGGCCATACGGTTGCACAAATCTGGACGCCCGTGTCGTTTTCCAAAAAATACGCCCGTGCCGTTTTTTTCCCTTTTTTTTTCTTGAGCTCTTGATCTCTTCTCATCCAATGGCTATGATTCATTCCTATTTCCTACCATAATAATCATTCCTACCGGATCCGGACCCTATAAATATTATTATTTAGTAAAACGTGATATTTAGCATAAAGTAATTTTGAACAAATCCAACTTATTCTTATATTATGAGTTGATTTACTATTGGTAGAAAAAACACTAATCAACGAAGACACATATATATGATCCTATATTTTTAACATGATCATTGACGTTACATATCTAATTAAATTGGGTTTATAATCGCATTATCCGTACATGTGTACAGGGGTTAAACTAGTTAGTATTAAAAAGAGTTGTTTTTTGGGTATTAAAAAAAGTCTTTTAGACATTTAGGTATTAAAAAGGTAACAATTGGACATATTAGTATTAAAAAAAAACAAAAATAGGTCAGTTTAGTATTTTTAGATTAAAAAACTTGACTTTCATTCAAAATTTTCTTTATATGTTGAAATTGATTTTTTTAATTATTCTTTCAAATGAAGTTAGCTAGATATTATTAATTTGGTTTTAAAAACTTATTATATAAATATCGATTCAAACTTACTTGTAAATAAAAATAACAATTGAAAATGCTTAATGAAATATGTTTTTAATTGTTTGTGTAATAGAGCAATCAGATGAACTCATTATTCTTATGTATGTCTATGCAAATGAACAATATTAAAGATATTATTTCTATTTTAAATAATGACCAATACATACATTATGATGTATGATCAAATAATCAAATTATGCTTTAAAGCAAATAAAACTTTTTTTTCTTGGAAAAATTTATTTCTAAATATTTTATTATATGTTTAAGCATTTTCAACTTTGATTTTTTTATTTTTCCAAATATAATTTGATTATAGTTTTATTAATTGTATATGAAAAACTAGTTTTAACCTATAATAGCATTTTTAAATTAATAAAAATTTCATTTTGCAAGTACGTTTGATTATTTTTCATAAAATTGTACTAAAATGACAATTTTTTTCGTTTTTAATACTCAAATGTCCAAATATTTGTTTTCTAATACCTATTTATCCAAATATGCTTTTTACATACCCAAATGTCCAAAAGTGGTATTTTTTAATACCCATTTGGCATTTTGGCCTAAGAAGTTCTATTATGTAACACCCCTAATTTATGACACTGGGTATTACCGCAAATGACCTCGGATTTCCCCATCCAAAGTCACCCAAGGCTCGTTATTCACAAATAAACATGATCGTAATCGGAGACTTAGAGTCTGTTTGGCAAACCATTTTTTAGTGCTTATTTGTTACTTATAAGCACTCTTTGCTTATTTTGGTGCTTATAAGCACACAAAAAAGCGGCACCCTCCATGCTAAAATCAAAATAAGCAGACTTATCTTATTATGTTATAACTGTTTTTTATAATATAAGCAACTTACAATACCAAACACTCAAAATTATAAGTCTTCAAATGAAATTATAAGCATCAATGCTTATAAGTCAATAAGTGATTTGCCAAACGGACTCTTAATCCTCAATGCGGAAGAGAGTGCGGTAATTAGAAATGTTATTACAAGTTGTTTATTTCTTCAAAAAGATTATCATACTTCCGATGTGTATAAGAAACAGTAGCTCATGATAGTAATAGGGACAAACCACTCTATAAAGCGATTATAAGACTCCTTAGTATTTATAAGGACAAACCGCTATATAAAGCGATCAAGTAGCGGGCGCTAATGGCAACGACTTTCCTCGAAGAAATGTTTGGAACACTGCGAATGTTCTCTCCGGCTGCGAGATTGAAGCATCATGTCCACCTCCTCTTATTGTTGCGAAACTCAATAGGTCACCATAACCTTGCGTCCATCATCCACCAACCTGCGTTCAACCACTTCGCATATAAGATCAGAAACTAACATGAGTAGTGTTTAGTCATTTTTGTCGATGTGCGATTTAACCCACATATCTCACCATCAGAAAATGTTAATACTCTTAAGATTAAGGTACGCATATGTACATGTATATACAATGTTAACCTGATTGTTGTGCAACCAAGACCTATAAGGCATGGTGGTATTCAATCCCAAGTCCTTTGCTAGTGTATTGACCAACCTTCTTGCACTGAAGAATGGTATAATTGAATCTTGATCTCCGCTGCATAAAATCACACAACACAAGCATCATTTTCGCAAAGTTAGCTCGACGATGATGCTTTAGTTGCACATACATTTTCTATGTGTAAGAGAAGGACTAGTGTTTACCTATAGATTGTAACTCGGACACCGCCGTTTATTAACTTGCCAAGAAGAGGGACTGTTGACACAAAAGTCTCTTGCAACAAAGTGTAGCCAATTCCACTAACACAAAAATGAATGAACCCGGACTAAGAATGTGCTTATAACTAAACGTAACATGTCACAGACTTACATGTACATGATTCTTCTCTAGCTCTTAGCCTGTTCTATCAATCATTAGGCATGCATATCTCACATACCTAAAGGTGTTGCAAACTCTCCATTGATCGGTTCCTACGAGCTTCGCGTGTAGAACTTCTTGCACTTCCTTCTTGTTGAAATATGTTGTCATTTTGGAATCCACACATGGATCTGGTTCGCCCCTCTGTGCCACCGTTGCAAGATCAATGTTAAAAGATCGACATATACATACTATATAAACTTGATGAGTCATCCTTAATATTATCACATTAGTTTTTTTTTTTGAAGAAAGTTGACGCATATCGGAATTTAAAAGCAAGCAAGACTAGTTTATTCGTCAGTTATACATCATCGATCAGGAGGCTTACGTATTGGGTCTATCTTATGTATGCGCATGGAAGGACACGCATAGTCGGTATAAATAATTTTAGACCACCAAACGCTTCTCCCCTCTATAAAAGAGAGGCGAATAAGCTCTTACATGCTATTAAATGGGCTTGTGTTGGCCTAAAAACACTAATAGACTAGCCGATCTTAAGACAAATTAAATGAATAGTGTCAACTAGGTCAGATGAGTTAGCACTTGAGAAGGCGTGTGGGAGATTAGTCTCGTTAATAGTCCACACACTTTTACTAGTTTATCTTTTCAAGTACGTCTAATGAAGAAATGTTTAACCAAACTAGCTAAGTATTCTAAGGCATTTTTACCATTGGAGGAGTTTGGGAGTTGGACACGCACACGTCGCTGAGCACATCTTGTATGCTTACAAATTTGTTAATTCCAGCTTCGTCAAAAGCTTGATTCCCAACCTGAATATTCAATTACAAATTGATGTCACGTATTGATATTAAACAACAACAATTGTACGTGTTCATCAATAGCTATAGAAGAAACAAAAAACCTGCAAGCAAGTAGAGGAGATGTTGCCCATCCAAGCTTCTCTGAAATACTGAGAAACGTTGCACATGGATCTGAGCATAAAGAAGCTCGAGTCCGATATCAACCCATGCGACCACATAAATGTTGCAATCGAGTTGTAGTCAACACCGAAGTCAAGAAGTGGGCTTCCTATCTGTCGACACAAGTGATCCCACGAAACACTACTTACGTCAAATGATTAAATTTAGCATGAAACTTCACTAGACTTATGTGTTGGGCTTAACGTGCATATGCGTAACACAAACATGTTGAAATACTTACTGCTAAACCCTTAAGGTTGGACTTTATCATTGACTCCATAATGAGACTAGCGAGTTGTGGAACAAAATGGCCTGATTAAACAAGGGAACGAGCACAATGCATGTTTAATGTTCACGTTATTGTTTGGATAAGAACTTCGATCTTAATTAAGTTTAGCTAGTGTCTCTAAAATGTTGTTTGGATGAAGATTATGTACCTGCATAGCTAACTCCAGTGATGAAGAGATCTCTGTCCTTATATTCAGGGTATTTTTCTAGCCATCCAAATAAGAACCTAAGATTATCTCGAGCTGTGTTAAGAGAAAAAACAAGAAGTCATATTGGAGGAGGAATATGAGAAATTAACTAAAAACTAAGCTCAAAAACTTAATTTATAAACCTGTCATCTCATCATTTGTGAAGTTATAGTATGACTTATTGGACGAATATGAGAACCCAACTCCAGCAGGAGCATCCAAGTACAACATGTTAGCTTCTGTACGAATAATTAAGGAAAGTGCTCATTAAGATATCGATCATGATTACCATATATGTACAAAATGATCTCCTAATATATAAGATCTTTTTGTATATCACATGTGTTGTCTTTTGGTCTCGCCCGTAAGCGATGCTTAAACTATCAACACGGGAAAAAGGATTCAAACGACCTTATGGTTACGAATATCATCACGTATGTATAGACCTCTCAATTGGGTCGGGGTATTAGGCAAGGTGATCCAATCTCGCCTTATCTTTTCGTCTTGTGCATTGAGCGGTTGAGTCATTTGATCAATGCGGCAGTGAATCGTCGAGTCTGGAAGCCAATTCAGCTGAATCGTGGGGGCCCGCTCTTATCCCACATTATGTTTGCTGATGATATCATTCTCTTTGCTGAAGCTACGATTGAGCAGATGAGAGTCGTTCGTGACGTTCTTGATGATTTTTGTAGAGCGTCGGGTCAGCGGGTGAATGCTTCTAAGTCCCGTATTCTTGTCTCGAAGAATGTTCGTGCGGACATAAGAGAGGCGCTAGTTGCTGAGAGCGGTTTTGAGTTGTCAGAGGAGATGGGTAAATATCTTGGCATGCCTATTATTCAGGATCAATTGAAAAGTAGCACTTTTGAGCCGTTGCTTGACAGGTTCTCGTCGAAGCTAAGGGGTTGGCAGGGGCGTTTTCTTAGTATGGCGGGCCGTCTCACCTTAGCTAAGTCTGTTCTCTCGTCTCTTCCAGTTTACACAATGGCAACGGTGCTCATCCCCTCGGAGGTGTGTAATACGTTAGATAGCCTTATTGCCCGGTTCGTGTGGGGTGGCTCGGAGACCCAACGTTGGATTCATCTCCTTTCTTGGGATGAGATGTGCTTACCGAAAGCTGCTGGTGGGTTGGGTCTTCGTAAGATGTCGGAACTTAACCTTGCGGTAGTTGCGAAGATCGCGTGGCGTTTTTTGACCGGGAACCGCTCCTTGTGGTCGGATGTTGTTAGATCGAAGTATATTCGGGCGGATGGCGTGGAACGGGCTCATGGCTCGCATATTTGGCGTGCCATCAAGAAGGGTATGAACAATGTGGTGATCCCTGGATCGAAATGGTGTGTTAGGGGCGGGTTTCAGGTTCGTTTTTGGGTCGATCCCTGGCTGGCTGATACGCCTCTGCTGGAGGCTGCTGTCGCTCCTATATCGACGGGTGATCGAGCCAGGGTTGTCCGTGAATACTGGCTGCTTGATCAAGGCTGGAATTGGGCTGTGCTAACTCCGCTTTTGCCTGCTCGGTTCTTGCTGTTATTGGCTTCGGTGTCCCTTTCGGATAGGCCTGCTGATGATGATGTCTTGAGCCGGAAAGGCACGTCGTCTGGAATGTTTACTGTTCGGTCGGCTTTCACCCAAATCATTTCAAGCCGTGTTCCTTGGTCTGCTGATGTGCCTATTTTCAAGTCTATTTGGAAGCTCCAAGTCACCGAGAGGAGTCGTCTTTTCCTGATCCTCGCTCTGAAAGGTGTTATTCTTACGAATCAAGAGCGGGTTAGGCGCCACATCGCCGCGGATGCCCTTTGTTCGAAGTGTTCTCTTGAGGAGGAGTCGTTGATTCACCTCTTTCGGGATTGTGATATTACGTCCCGTTTTTGGAACAATCTTCACCCTCCTCTTGCTAGGGAAGTCTTTTTCGACTCCGATTTTGCTTTTTGGATTCGTTCGAATATCACTTGTACCCATAGAGTTCATGATGGACTTTCTTGGGCTGAGTTATTCACTATGTCTCTATGGTAGATTTGGCGCTGGCGTAACTCATTTGTTTTTCAGCAGGATTCTTTCTCGGGTGATAGGGGATCGTTTGTGATCGCTTACGCTCAGGAGTATAAGCGAGCTTTGACGCTTCTTGGTGCAGGCCGGCAGCGTGTTTCGGAAGTTGTGGATGTTTCGTGGTCTCGCCCTCGGGATAATTGGATCAAGCTTAATACTGACGGTTTGGTGCGAGAGGGGGGGCTTGCTGCGGCGGGCGGAGTCATTCGGGACAGTAATGGGAGGTGGCAGGTGGGTTTTGTTCATAATATTGGTATCTGCACTGTTCCTATGGCGGAGTTGTGGGGTGTTGCTCCTTGTCACATAATGATACAAGAATGATGGAGAAGATCACGAAGCGACAAGCAAGGCCAAGACCATTCCACAAGTCGCGAGCATTCAAGTTCAAGAAGGATTCATGGAGGAAGACGAGAACAAGAAGAAGGCCTAGACCTTACAAGAGGTCCCGAGCATTCAAGTTCAAGAAGAACAAGAAGAACAAAGCCGTCGGAAACCAAGAGAAGCCTCAGGATCGACCCCCAGGGGGTCGAGATCGACCCTCCCAGGGTCGAGCCTGAGGGCTTGCAAGATCCTCTCAGGATCGACCCCCAGGGGGTCGAGATCGACCCTCCCGGGGTCGAGATCGACCCTCCCAGGGTCGAGCCTGAGATCCGTCCGACGCGTCCGAAGTTGTTTCCTTTTAGCTTGCGTCCCAAGCTGTTTCCTTTTATTGTTTTCGAACTATTTCCATATTTTTGGATTTCTAGATTTGTGATTATTATTATGAGATATTATTTATATCTTATGATAATTCCTGCGCCCTTTGAGTTTTGTCGACATTGAGATTTGGTGTGATTTATGCAAGCTTTGTTTGTTGATTCATTCAAGTGTTCGATCTTGTGAGTTCGTTGATTGTGTTACGATTCGAGAAGTTCAAGGCTATACTTGGTGCAAGGTCTAGATCCATCGGTTCCGTTCGCGATTGTGTGACGACAAGGAGCCATCTCCTAGCGTGTCATACATCAAGTGGTATCAGAGCTCAGCCGATCTTGAGTTACACTGAGTTGAGTCGAGTTGCTTTTCTCAACAATCTGCGAACTACATCAACAACAGAAAGTTGCACACGTTCGTCTTCGTTTCTGAAATTTTCGAAATTTTTTCTGAGGTAATTTCGAAAATCTGATTTCATATTCTTGTAGAGAATTTCGATACGAGTCTAGGCATATAAGATTCGTCGAAATCGGAGTTCGTTTGACCCCTGAAAAGGTCAAAATACCAAGCTATGTTCCAGAAACCCTAATTGGCCGCCGAGAATTTTTGCTTGCTTTGAGCCCAAGTTTGGTCTTTGTTTGTCTTCCATGAAGCTCTGATGTCTCAAACTGATATTCCGAGTCAAATTGATCTCTTTTATGGAGATTATGATCCGTATTCATATTTTTCTTGGGAGGAGAATACTAATGCTTGTTTGGAGTATCATGGCTATGATGGCCTTTCAGGATTCATGGCAGTTGTTGATGCTTTTCGAGGTGATGCTTATGATTGGTGGATGAATGATCTTTATCGACGTCGTCTCTATGGTCTTGAACATATTGCTCATTGGAATCAGCTCAGAAGTGTGATGAGAATGCAGTTTGTGCCACTTGAGCAAGCTAGACGATTAGAGATGTACAACAAGTGTAAGCAAGGGTTTGCTCGTTCGCCTCTTGCATATTTCATGGAGCTTGAAGAGTTGCTTAATTATGCTGGTTTGTCTCTTAGTCCTGAACAACTTTGCTCTCGTTTCTATGATGGTGTGAATACCATATACCGAGAAGTCTTAGAGCACCAACCGAGAGATGATGTGAATGAGTTGGTTCGGGCTGCTATGAAATTTTACTATGCTGCTCAGAGGGCTGAGGAACGTGCACTTGCGTGGGCTGCTAAGAGTGTAGCTCCACCTCAAGTGGAGGAGGAGAAATCGACTTCCTTAGTTGAGGAGGAGACTGCCACCACAACTGAAGTTACCGAGTCTCCACCTTGCATCGACGTGCTTGAAATTGTTAGCATGATTCAGCAGGAAATACTTGTTCAATCAGACTCAAATTTTGTGGAGCATTGTGATACTGATGTTGAAAGCTCTCCACAAAATTTCAGCCAGTTTGGAGGTCGTTTGCTTATCGAACCATGCAGCTTGTCTTTTAACGCCCCTGCGTCGTCCTTGCTTGATTCTTTTGATCTTGTGCTTGATGATTGCTTTGCTTATTATCATACGGAGTATGGAGCTGAGTACGAGGTTAGTTCTTGGAGTTCTTTGCAAGAGTTTGAGTTCTTCTCTACACCTTTCGACAAATCGAGGACGATTTGCAGTCAAGTGGAGGAGAATGATACAAGAATGATGGAGAAGATCACGAAGCGACAAGCAAGGCCAAGACCATTCCACAAGTCGCGAGCATTCAAGTTCAAGAAGGATTCATGGAGGAAGACGAGAACAAGAAGAAGGCCTAGACCTTACAAGAGGTCCCGAGCATTCAAGTTCAAGAAGAACAAGAAGAACAAAGCCGTCGGAAACCAAGAGAAGCCTCAGGATCGACCCCCAGGGGGTCGAGATCGACCCTCTTTGGGTCGAGCCTGAGTTGTTTTGCCCCTTTGTTTTCTTTGCTTTTCGTAGTTATCGATCAAACTTAGCACTACTCTCACTCCGTGGACGATCCTGACTTCGCTATACTCAGCGGGGTCTTGAATATAAATTTATTTGTTCAAGAAAACCCTTCAACAGATTGCAACTTGCGTGGAGCAAGGGCTACAGGAGGGTCTCCTTGGAAGTGGATTCGCAGTTGGTTATCCTGCTTCTAGGGCGTCCTATAGAGAGTAGTCATCCTTTAGCTAGCTTGGTAGTTAAGTGCCAAAGCTTGATTCGTAGAGACTGGGATGTCCAGTTTCGTCATGTTTTTAGGGAGACAAATACTGTTGCTGATTTTATTGCTTCTTTTGCTTTTTCTTTTCCGATTGGATTTCATGTTTTGGTTGACCCTCCTGAGGGTGTTATTCCCTTGTTGATTGATGATGTTAGGGGCCGGGCTATCCCCCGCTTGCGTACTACTTAGCCCATTTTGATTTCTTAATAAAATGCCCCTTGAGGGCACGGAGACTACCGCCTCTCCTTCGACCAAAAAAAATTGGGTCGGTCAGTTCGGGTTGGGTTTGGGTCAATAACAGTTCACGAGTTAATTGGGGCGGGTTGATAGCGGGTCACGTGTCGATTGAGTCAGGTTGTTGCGGGATTTCAGATTGGGTCCGAACACCCAACGTGTCAAGGGTGTCGAATTTTTACCATTATTTGAATATTAAAATAATAAAATATAATAAGAAATTATTATATTTATATTTTTTGACAATAAAACATAATATAAAGTTTTATATATACTAAACTATACTAAATCTTATCAACCCAATAGGTTCGGGTTCAATCGGGTCGGGTTGAAACTGTGTTCAGGTCGGTTTGAAAATGGGCCGGTTTGGGTTCAATTGGTTGGGGTTGAAACTGAATTCAGTTTCAATCGGATCGGGTTTCATGTCTAAAATTTTGGTTGGAACTCATATATTTGGATCGGATTTGTAGTAGGGTCGGGTTTTGACGGGTCTACCTAGAAGTACTTGAATAAACTAAAACACACACACCTTTGTTCCAACTGAAACTATTTTGTTGAAGAACTTGTCCGGTTGGGAAGAAAGGGCCATTTCCGGAGAATGCCCCTCTAAGACCAGAGCAACCTGGTCCTGTAACACCACACATCAACACTCACATTAAGACCAATATTACAAACAAAAACATAAAATTTTGAAGATTTTATCAGTCCATTGGTTCATGAAAATTCAATATAAATAGATTAAAGGGAAAAAGGAGAGCCCAACGTACCGAACATAAAAGAGAAAGTAATAAAATAGAAACAACAATAGAACTAGCAAAAACAAACTAATATAACAAAAGAGTCCAAAAACCAAGTGTGAACCTCCATCTAGCCAAAGAACTAGGGGTTTGGCCCACGGTTCGATCTCGGCTTCAACAAAGTAGTAGAATAAGGCTCTTTCGTCGTTGTCATCGACTGTGATGTAGCCAGCATATTGGTTGAAATCGACGGGTGGTTGCCCAGGTAGCGTCATGATCTTATCATCATACTTGGATAAAGCTAACCCTCTTTGCACAAAGCACATTAGGGTTAGGATCAAAAGAGTTACACCCTTGAAGAACCATGATAGGGAAGACATGGCTACAAACATGTAAATCGATCTTTTTGATTGGATTGTTAAGGCAGCATAAGAATGACTAGTGCTATATATAAAGAAAGATTAGGGGAGAATTTGTGGAATATGCTGCAACAACTACTTTTCTACCTACCCATTCAACTCATTACCAATCAACTTTTAATGATTTTTTTTTGTTGAGAAACTGATGAAGCTAATCTCACTTTAGCAACAAGACAATGACGTTGTTGAATGGTAAAAGTCGTGTACCCTGGCAATTGACCCAAGTTTGATATCGATCGATAGGCAAAATGCTTAAAATTTATTATCCAAGAAGAGTCCACAATGGCATGTTAAGATAACTTAATAATGTTGAATTGACGTTGTATTAGTCAAATTGTCTTAGTTTTTATCATCATTCTTATGTAATGGGGTTGAACATCAAATGTACCATATGATGTGTACCAACAAAAACCAAGAGAATTCAAAACACAATACAATACTACAACGTATCAAATCCAATCCAAATTGGCCGAAACATCTAAGTCGGAAAAGAAAAGTCTGACATGAAGAACCAAAAAACAAACACGTGTTTGAAACTAGCTAGAATTATGACTTTAAGCTTTGGAATAGATAGGGATGTTTTTGTTTTTCTTTATTTCCTAATCCTCTTTTTCGATACATGTGTTTTGTATAGCAAAGGTTTCCTAGATGAGTGTACACTAAATAGTGTTGGGCCGTAAAACATATACTGGCCCATGTACATCAGTCACGCCTATACCTCGTCTTTTGATTTAAACCTATTAAATATTTAAATTTTTATATTCTATCCTATTAAGCATTTAAAAGCCGGCGTGGACAAATGAGTGCACGTACAAGAGAGTGAGGTCGATTTTGTTACAAAATAACATTTTTTTCATAATAAGGTAAAAATTAGGAGGTCCCACTTATGGGGACGACCTAGAGCATCTTTCGGATGAGAACAATAAGTTCTTGGTGATTCGCAATATGATTAATACAGAGGTCGTAGCCCACTTTTGCAACTTTGTCGGTCACGGTATTGAGAACCCTATTCACGTGCTTAATCTTGACAACCTCAAAACCTTGGAGGAAAGTCTAGATATCTGAGATCAACAAGTCAATCTGCCAAGGGCATTTTCTCGTACCCTTGGTTGCTTATATGATTGTCAAGTTGTTACCTTCAATTTCAATTCTGTTTCGATACATGTGTTTTGTTACTTTTGTATATCAAAGGTGCCCTAGTCCCTAGATATCACGGAATTTGCAAAACCACGACGTCATCATGCGAAATTTAACTTTTTTTTATCTACCTCAACTCGAAAAGAAAATCGAATAGTTCAGATCAATTTTCGATTCACCTTAAATAAAATTTCGGTTTTCAATTTAGATTGATTTTTTATTCACAATATATTTTATCCAAAAAGGGGGAAAACCTTAAAAAGTTCTATTGACTTTGCAATTAAGTATTAGAGTACTTTGTGTACCCTATATAGAACACGGTTAGCATTTTTTAAACGTATGGTTTAATTGATCAAATATTACATAACAATATCATTAGTACTTTGATACTAGCAATGCTTTTGTTTATCTAAAATTTTCATTTGATGTGAAGAATAAATTTAAAATTCATATTATGCATAGTATGATTTAAATAAGGATCATTACTAACATAATAACACATAAAATTATTTTATAGAAAGAATTTAACTAGTAAAAATTGATTTGATATTATATATTATATATAATATGACTTAATTAGATATATAGTGTATATATATGTGTGTAAAATGTGGTGGTTTGCAAAGATACATCCTTAGTATATATAGCTATAGGGTATGAAATAAAATTAAGAGAATGTCAAAAAAAACAATTGTTAAAACTTATTAGTTGATTTAAAACTTAACAAATTAATCAATAATTAAACAAAATTAAAGTGAGACCATGGTGAATTGATGATATGGATTTTTTAATATAAAAAGTAATTTATTAAAGCAAAGTAGGACATAAATTATTGGTAAAAAAAATTCAAAAATATCAAAAAATAACTTATAAACCAATTGAATATAAAGATGACATATAATCAAATAATAGATAGTCCATATAGAGTCGTTGCCATAACTATAATTCTTATAACCTTCATACATAGATATATTCTTTCTAAGGGAAAATACATAAAAAAAAAAAAAAGAGATCTCAAGTGTAATTAAAGCTCAATATCAAAGATAAGTGTAAAATCTTGCTAATCTATCTAACTTATTATTTATTATTCTAAGAACATGAGGGAAGTTAATTTCCCAACTATCAACATTGGTCCACCGGCCAAATGTAAGTCTGCATATGCGTCAATCACTAGACCTGTAGCAGTTTCTAGACCTTCATCGAGTCTATATTGAGTCTCGACTATTATCTCGGTGAATGACTTTTAGGATGCGTCCTCAACACAAAAGGTTAATTTTATTCTTCACTATCAAAGACACCAATCCAACATCAATGAGGTCCATTTCTCTGTTGGAGATGCATAAGAGGTTTTTACCTTCATCAACAAACCGGTTGAATAGTGCGCTTTCAATTAGCTTGATGAGAATGTCTTCACTTGCAATGGACAAGTTATCTTCCACATGAAGAAGATGAGTCCTCACAGCTCTATTGTCTGCAACCTCCTGGGTTGGAGTGTGAGAGTTTTTTGACACCAAGATCACCACAGGCACATCCAAGCCAAACTCTACATTCAGTTTTCCAATTTGGGCCATGTATAGGTCCAAAAAGAAAGTCTGATCTGCATCTCTATAAACAAATTGAACAGTTGTAGTAAGATAAAAGCATGCAAACCCTACAAATTCTTTAAGGGTTGAAGCTCTCACCTGTGCAGCTTGAGCATAACAAGATTATCTAGGAGAGGTTTAACCCAATCGGTCTCCACCTTTGCATCCACTGTGGTGATGAGCCTTTCAATTTTGAGATGACATGTAATCAAATACTAGATAGTCTATATAGTAGCTATAATGCTTATAACCTTCATATATGGATAGATTCTCTCTAAAGGGAGATACATAAAAACAAAGAGATCTCAAGTATAGTTAAAGTTCAATATCAAACATAAGTGTAAAATCTGCTAATTTATCTAACTTCTTATTTATTATTCTAAAAACATGAGGTCAGTTGATTTTCCAACTATCGACATTGGCCAAGCATTGACATTGGTCCATCGACCAAATGTCAATGCGTCAATCACTAGGCTTGTAGCAGTTTGTAGGCCTTCATCGAGTCTATCTTGAGTCTTGACTATTATCTTGGTGAATGACTTTTATGATACAACTTGGAGGTCGTGGAAAATCGAAAAAGATCGCATGTTCCCTCCAAGAGTATGTTCCCTCCGGGAGCCACATAAAAATACACAAGTCCCCTAGAAACTACTATTCACATTGTGAATAATTTCATAACCACCCATTGAACCAAGATTGTCCTTGGAAACCGCATTCCTCCTTTGCTTTCCTCTTGTCCTCCTTGGAAAGAGCAACTGTGTCAGCTTGAAGGACTAGTTTTGCCGGCGGGTGCCTTGCAATCCCCAAGGCTGGGGAGAGTTTGTATCTTCCATCGCCACCCTTATTGAGTTTGTTTTGCTCTGTAAGCTTCTTCAAATTCGACTTGACACTATTTTTGTCCCCCCAAGCATGGTGACTATGTCTCCCTATGGCACTCCTTCAGGAAACTCTAAGAGCAGTCTCAGGATATTCATTACAACAGTGCAAAAACCAATACAATTAGGTCAAAACATTGCAATCATTGACATGCACAGTGGTATTTTCACACTATATTTGAACTGCCGCCGGGCTATACTTACCTGTTCAAGTTGCTAGTGAGGTTATCTCCTTCCACTTTCAGTCCTGTTTTCAAACAATCCTCAGAGAATGTCCCATCGGCTGAAACAGCATGCAACTCCAGCCAAAGTTTACCAGTGGTAAACAAAGGAGTTGACTCTTCATTGACTAGGCAGACAGGGATGCTATCATGGCTTTTTCAGCCACTTACCTACACAAGTAGTGACAAGTCATACCCAGTAGCTTAGTTTATTCTTACCTCCACACAGGCAACAAAGAGTTGGAACACATCACAAAGAGTTGACCAAATTTGTCAACAGCATAAAGCCGGCCCTTGAAGTGAACAATGTCAACAAAAGCAAGATCACAGAAACCCCTCTCCCAATCGTTGCTCATGACACCGCCCCCAAGCCTCAACACGGCCAACTTCCTGTCGTAGAGATGCGCCACCGCCTTGAGACCACCTATCGGAGCGTAGTTCATGTTGTGAACCGAGGTGTCGGACGAGACGATCACGGTCTTGAGCACATTGCGGTTGCAGTAAAAGTCGGACTTTCCGAAATGTCTGTAGTTTCTACGGCTAAAGCGAGGGTATGCAGTGTGGATATGGTAGGCGTTGTAGAGGAAAGAGAGGGTGCCAGAGAGTTCACTCATTGGCGGAAGCTCCAACTTTGTCTGCTCGACGGCTGAACTTTGGAGGAGGGCGGAGGCACCGAAGCCGCCGCCTCGGTAATCCTCCTCGAACGACAGAATCATCCGATTTGCAGCATAGGAGTAGAAGGTGACCTCCGTGATGAAGTAGGTGGCCTTGTCGTCGTACTTGGCCGTCGGACCAGGAGGCGGCGGTATCTTGATCGGAAACCGGAACGGGGGAGGAAGAGATCTTCTCCATGCCCGGCAGACTGATCGGATTCGTGACGCGTCCAGTCGACTTGGATTGCGTTTTCCGATCTCCATGAGAATGTCTCTTGGGAGGATCGGTGGAATTACCCCTTCCTCTTCTTCCTCTTCCTTTATGCTTGATTGTGATCTTGAGGTGGACATGGCAAAGATCTCAGATTCTCAGCCTGCAGGGGCGATGAAAGATTAAAGCTTTTAGTTCTTCCCTCCTTTGTTTCCATACATATGTATATCAGAGGTTATAAGCTCAAGGAAACCGAATCGAACAGTTCATATCGATTTTCCATTCACCTTAAATATTTAGGTTTTCAATTTGGTTCCATTTTAGCTCACAATATTTTTTTATCCAAAATAGCCAAAACCTTAAGAAGTTCGGGCAAAATATCTATACTGTCTATAGTATAAAAGCGGAGACAAAGTCTTCACAAAAAATTGCGCCACGTGTCATATCTTCAATAACTTAATCAATCGGGCCCTTGAGTATATAAAAAATCACTAATCACAGTAAAAAGATAAATATATGTGATTTGATAAAAATAATCAGTTGACCCTCCTCTATATAAATTTGATATCTTATCCCGTAAAAATTACCAAAAATTATGAATTCTCCCGAAAGCTATGAATTATCTTTTACCAAGAATAAGTTGTAATCCTCATATAAATATTATTATTTAATAAAACATGATATTTAGCATAAAGTAATTTTGAACAAATCCAACTTATTCTTATATTATGAGTTGATTTACTTTTGGTAGAAAAAACACTAATCAACGAAGACACATATATATGATCCTATATTTTTAACATGATCATTGACGTTACATATCTAATTAAATTGGGTTTATAATCGCATTACCCGTACATGGGTACGGGGGTTAAACTAGTTAG
Source organism: Polygonum maritimum (assembly GCA_963924305.1). NCBI lineage: Eukaryota > Viridiplantae > Streptophyta > Magnoliopsida > Caryophyllales > Polygonaceae > Polygonum > Polygonum maritimum. The sequence continues at coordinate 4,161,154 of OZ002732.1, forward strand.
TATTAAAAAGAGTTGTTTTTTGGGTATTCAAAAAAGTCTTTTAGACATTTAGGTATTAAAAAGGTAACAATTGGACATTTTAGTATTAAAAAAAAAACAAAAATAGGTCAGTTTAGTATTTTTAGATTAAAAAACTTGACTTTCATTCAAAATTTTCTTTATATGTTGAAATTGATTTTTTTAATTATCCTTTCAAATGAAGTTAGCTAGATATTATTAATTTGGTTTTAAAAAGTTATTATATAAATATCGATTCAAATTTACTTGTAAATAAAAATAACAATTGAAAATGCTTAATGAAATATGGTTTTAATTGTTTGTGTAATAGAGCAATCTGATGAACTCATTATTCTTATGTATGTCTATGCAAATGAACAATATTAAAGATATTATTTCTATTTTAAATAATGACCAATACATACATTATGATGTATGATCAAATAATCAAATTATGCTTTAAAGCAAATAAAACTTTTTTTTCTTGGAAAAATTTATTTCTAAATATTTTATTATATGTTTAAGCATTTTCAACTTTGATTTTTTGATTTTTCCAAATATAATTTGATTATAGTTTTATTAATTGTATATGAAAAACTAGTTTAAACCTATAATAGCATTTTTAAATTAATAAAAAATTCATTTTGCAAGTACGTTTGATTATTTTTCATAAAATTGTACTAAAATGACAATTTTTTTCGTTGTTAATACTCAAATGTCCAAATATTTGTTTTCTAATACCTATTTATCCAAATATGCTTTTTACATACCCAAATGTCCAAAAGTGGTATTTTTTAATACCCATTTGGCATTTTGGCCTAAGAAGTTCTATTATGTAACACCCCTAATTTATGACACTGGGTATTACCGCAAATGACCTCGGATTTCCCCATCCAAAGTCACCCAAGGCTCGTTATTCACAAATAAACATGATCGTAATCGGAGACTTAGAGTCTGTTTGGCAAACTGTTTTTAAGTGCTTATTTGTTACTTAGAAGTACTCTTTGCTTATTTTGGTGCTTATAAGCACACAAAAAAGCGGCACCCTCCATGCTAAAATCAAAATAAGCAGACTTATCTTGTTATGTTATAACTGTTTTTTATAATATAAGCAACTTACAATACCAAACACTCAAAATTATAAGTCTTCAAATGAAATTATAAGCATCAATGCTTATAAGTCAATAAGTGATTTGCCAAACGGACTCTTAATCCTCAATGCGGAAGAGAGTGCGGTAATTAGAAATGTTATTACAAGTTGTTTATTTCTTCAAAAAGATTATCATACTTCCGATGTGTATAAGAAACAGTAGCTCATGATAGTAATAGGGACAAACCACTCTATAAAGCGATTATAAGACTCCTTAGTATTTATAAGGACAAACCGCTATATAAAGCGATCAAGTAGCGGGCGCTAATGGCAACGACTTTCCTCGAACAAATGTTTGGAACACTGCGAATGTTCTCTCCGGCTGCGAGATTGAAGCATCATGTCCACCTCCTCTTATTGTTGCGAAACTCAATAGGTCACCATAACCTTGCGTCCATCATCCACCAACCTGCGTTCAACCACTTCGCATATAAGATCAGAAACTAACATGAGTAGTGTTTAGTCATTTTTGTCGATGTGCGATTTAACCCACATATCTCACCATCAGAAAATGATAATACTCTTAAGATTAAGGTACGCATATGTACATGTATATACAATGTTAACCTGATTGTTGTGCAACCAAGACCTATAAGGCATGGTGGTATTCAATCCCAAGTCCTTTGCTAGTGTATTGACCAACCTTCTTGTACTGAAGAATGGTATAATTGAATCTTGATCTCCGCTGCATAAAATCACACAACACAAGCATCATTTTTGCAAAGTTAGCTCGACGATGATGCTTTAGTTGCACATACATTTTCTATGTGTAAGAGAAGGACTAGTGTTTACCTATAGATTGTAACTCGGACACCGCCGTTTATTAACTTGCCAAGAAGAGGGACTGTTGACACAAAAGTCTCTTGCAACAAAGTGTAGCCAATTCCACTAACACAAAAATGAATGAACCCGGACTAAGAATGTGCTTATATCTAAACGTAACATGTCACAGACTTACATGTACATGATTCTTCTCTAGCTCTTAGCCTGTTCTATCAATCATTAGGCATGCATATCTCACATACCTAAAGGTGTTGCAAACTCTCCATTGATCGGTTCCTACGAGCTTCGCGTGTAGAACTTCTTGCACTTCCTTCTTGTTGAAATATGTTGTCATTTTGGAATCCACACATGGATCTGGTTCGCCCCTCTGTGCCACCGTTGCAAGATCAATGTTAAAAGATCGACATATACATACTATATAAACTTGATGAGTCATCCTTAATATTATCAAATTAGTTTTTTTTTTGAAGAAAGTTGACGCATATCGGAAGTTAAAAGCAAGCAAGACTAGTTTATTCGTCAGTTATACATCATCGATCAGGAGGCTTACGTATTGGGTCTATCTTATGTATGCGCATGGAAGGACACGCATAGTGGGTATAAATAATTTTAGACCACCAAACACTTCTCCCCTCTATAAAAGAGAGGCGAATAAGCTCTTACATGCTATTAAATGGGCTTGTGTTGGCCTAAAAACACTAATAGACCAGCCGACCTTAAGACAAATTAAATGAATAGTGTCAACTAGGTCAGATGAGTTAGCACTTGAGAAGGCGTGTGGGAGATTAGTCTCGTTAATAGTCCACACACTTTTACTAGTTTATCTTTTCAAGTACGTACGTCTAATGAAGAAATGTTTAGCCAAACTAGCTAAGTATTCTAAGGCATTTTTTACCATCGGAGGAGTTTGGGAGTTGGATACGCACACGTCGCTGAGCACATCTTGTATGCTTACAAATTTGTTAATTCCAGCTTCTTCAAAAGCTTGATTCCCAACCTGAATATTCAATTACAAATTGATGTCACGTATTGATATTAAACAACAACAATTGTACGTGTTCATCAGTAGCTATAGAAGAAACAAAAAACCTGCAAGCAAGTAGAGGAGATGTTGCCCATCCAAGCTTCTCTGAAATACTGAGAAACGTTGCACATGGATCTGAGCATAGAGAAGCTCGAGTCCGATATCAACCCATGCGACCACATAAACGTTGCAATCGAGTTGTAGTCAACACCGAAGTCAAGAAGTGGGCTTCCTATCTGTCGACACAAGTGATCCCACGAAACACTACTTTCGTCAAATGATTTTAGCATGAAACTTCGCTAGACTTATGTGTTGGGTTTAACGTGCATATGCGTAATACAAACATGTTGATACTTACTGCTAGACCCTTAAGGTTGGACTTTATCATTGACTCCATAATGAGACTAGCGAGTTGTGGAACAAAATGGCCTGATTAAACAAGGGAAGGAGCACAATGCATGTTTAATTAATGTTCACGTTATATATATTGTTTGGATAAGAACTTCGATCTTAATTAAGTTTAGCTAGTGTCTCTAAAATGTTGTTTGGATGAAGATTATGTACCTAAATAGCTAACTCCAGTGATGAAGAGATCTCTGTCCTTATATTCAGGGTATTTTTCTAGCCACCCAAATAAGAACCTAAGATTATCTCGAGCTGTGTTAAGAAAAAAAACAAGAAGTCATATTGGAGGAATATGAGAAATTAACTGAAAACTAAGCTCAAAACTTAATTTATAAACCTGTCATCTCATCATTTTTATAGTATGAGTTATTGGAGGAATATGAGAACCCAACTCCAGCAGGAGCATCCAAGTACAACATGTTAGCTTCTGTACAAATAATTAAGGAAAGTGTTCATTAAGATATCATGATTACCATATATGTACAAAATGACCTCCTAATGTATAAGATCTTTTTGTATATCACATGTGTTCTCTTTTGGTCTCGCCCGTAAGCGATGCTTAAACTATCAACACGGGAAAAAGTATTCAAACGACCTTATGGTTACGAATATCATCACGTACGTATAGACCTCCCAATTGGGTCGTTCAGGTCGGGTTGGGTTTGGGTCAATAACAGTTCACGAGTTAATTGGGTCCGGTTGATAGCGGGTCACGTGTCGATTGAGTCAGGTTGTTGCGGGATTTCGGATCGGGTCCGAACAACCCAACGGTCAAGGGTGTCGAATTTTTACCATTATTTGAATATTAAAATAATAAAATATAATAAGAAATTATTATATTTATATTTTTTGACAATAAAACATAATATAATTTTTAAAATAAATTTTATATATACTAAACTATACTTAAATCTTATCAACCCAATAGGTTCGGGTTCAATCGGGTCGGGTTGAAACTGTGTTCGGGTCGGTTTGAAAATGGGTTTTGGTTCAATTGGCTGGGGTTGAAACTGAATTCAGTTTCAATCAGATCGGGTTGAAACTGTGTTCGTCGGTTTGAAAATGGGTTTGGGTTCAATTGGCTGGGGTTGAAACTCGGATCGGGTTTCATGTCTAAATTTTCGATTGAAACTCATATATTTGGATCGGATTTGTAGTAGGGTCGGGTTTTGACGGGTCTACATAGAAGTACTTGAGTAAACTAAAACACACACCTTTGTTCCAACCGAAACTATTTTGTTGAAGAGCTTGTTCGGTTGGGAAGAAAGGACCATTTCCGGAGAATGCCCCTCTTAAACCAGAGCAACCTGGTCCTGCAACACCACACATCAACACTCACATTAAGACCAATATTACAAACAAAAACAACAATAGAAACAACAATAGAACAAGCAAAAACAAACTAATATAATAAAAGAGTCCAAAAACCAAGTGTGAGCCTCCATCTAGCCAGAGAACAAGGGGTTTGGCCCACGGTTCGGTCTCGGCTTCGACAAAGTAGTAGAATAAGGCTCTTTCGTCGTTGTCATCGACTGTGATGTAGCCAGCATATTGGTTGAAATCGACGGGTGGTTGCCCGGGTAGCGTCGTGATCTTATCATCATACTTGGATAAAGCTAACCCTCTTGGCACAAAGCACATTAGGGTTAGGATCAAAAGAGTTACACCCTTGAAGAACCATGATAGGGAAGACATGGTTATAGACATGTAAATCGATCTTTTTGATTGGATTGTTAAGGCAGCATAAGAATGACTAGTGCTATATATAAAGAAAGTTTAGGGGAGAATTTGTGGAATATGCTGCAACAACTATTTCTCTACCCTACCCATTTAACTCATTACCAATCAATTTTTAATGATTTTTGTTGTCGAGAAACTAGATGAAGCTAATCTCACTTTAGCAACAAGATAATGACGTGTTGAATGGTAAAAGTCGTGTACCCTGGCAATTGACCCAAGTTTGATATCGATCGATAGGCAAAATGCTTAAAATTTATTATCCAAGAAGTCCACAATGGCATGTTAAGATAACTTAATAATGTTGCTTTTGAATTGTCTTAGTTTTTATCATCATTCTTATGTAATGGGGTTGAACATCAAATGTATCACATGATGTGTACCAACAAAAACCAAGAGAATTCAAAACACAATACAATACTACAACGTATCAAATCCAATCCAAATTGGCCGAAGAATCTAAGGGCCCGTTTGGTATCGAACAGCGGAAACGAAAACGGAATGGAATGGAATGGAAACGAACCTAGTCTGCATTAGCATCATGATACATGATGAGTCACCTCAATTTTCATTCAAAAACTATCGCAAGGAGGTCTTGCGGTACCCTTGTGGCACCTCAATCATTCCCTAATCTAAGGGTGGGGTAACAAAACACCTCAATCATTCCCTTCATCCCTTCTCTAGACACACAAATTTCAAAGTTTGAAATTAAAATATTTTTTTCAATTAATGTATAGTGACCCATAATTGGACTAGGTTCATTTCCATTCCATTCCATTCCGTTTCCGTTTCCGGCGTTAGATACCAAACGGGCCCTAAGTCTGAAGGGAAAGAAAAGTCTGACATGAAGAACCAAAAACAAACACGTGTTTTAAACTAGCTAGAACTATGACTTTGACATGTACAAGCCGTCGTCTTCCGACGCCACCAAATGCAGTGCCATCCTGTTACCCGGCTGGCACGACGAAAGCTTTAAGCTTTGGAAGAGATAGGGATGTTTTTGGTTTTTCTTTATTTCCTAATCCTCTGTTTCGATACATGTGTTTTGTACATCAAAGGTTCCCTAGACGAGTCTACACTATATAGTGTTGGGCCGTAAAACATATACTGACCCATGTACACCGGTCACACGTACACCTTATTTTTGATTTGGACCTATTAAATACTTAAACTTTTGTATTCTATCCTATTAAACACTTAAAAGCTGGTGTGGCCAAATGAGTGCACGTACAAGAGAGTGAGGTAGATTTTGTTAAAAAATAACATTGTTTTTTTTTTAAATAAGGTAAAAATTAGGAGGTCCCGCTTATGGGGACGACCTAGAGCATCCTTTCGGATAAGAACAATAAGTTCTTGGTGATTCGCAATATGATTAATACAGAGGTCGTAGCCCAGTTTTGCAACTTTATCGGTCACGGTATTGAGAACCCTATTCACATGCTTAATCTTGACAACCTCAAAACCTTGGAGGAAAGTCTAGATATCTGAGATCAACAAGTCAATCTGCCAAGGGCATTTTCTCGTACCCTTGGTTGTTTGTATGACTGTCAAGTTATTACCTTCAATTTCAATTCTGTTTCGATACATGTGTTTTGTTACTTTTGTATATCAAAGGTGCCCTAGTCCCTAGATATCACGGAATTTGCAAAACCTCGACGTCATCATGCGAAATTTAACTTTTTTTTATCTACCTCAACTCGAAAAAAAAAGCGAATAGTTCATATCAATTTTCGATTCACCTTAAATAAAATTTCGGTTTTCAAGTTGGATTGATTTTTTATTCACAATATATTTTATCCAAAAAAGGGGAAAACCTTAAAAAGTTCTATTGACTTTGCAATTAAGTATTAGAGTACTTTGTGTACCCTATAAAGAACACGGTTAGCATTTTTTAAACGGATGGTTTAATTGATCAAATATTACATAACAATATCATTAGTACTTTGATACTAGCAATGCTTTTGTTTATCTAAAATTTTCATTTGATGTGAAGAATAAATTTAAAATTCATATTATGCATAGTATGATTTAAATAAGGATCATTACTAACATAATAACACATAAAATTATTGTATAGAAAGAATTTAACTAGTAAAAATTGATTTGATATTATATATTATATATATAATATGACTTAATTAGATATATAGTGTATATATATGTGTGTGAAATGTGGTGGTTTGCAAAGATACATCCTTAGTATATATCGTTAGGGCATGAAATAAAATTAAGAGAATGTTAAGAAAAAAAACAAAAAACATTTGTTAAAACTTTTAGTTGATTTAAAACTTAACAAATTAAAAAATAATTAAACAAAATTAAAGTGAGACCTTGGTGAATTGATGATATGGATTTTTTAATATAAAAAGTAATTTATTAAAGCAAAGTAGGACATAAATTATTGGTAAAACAAAATTCAAAAATATCAAAAAATAACATATAAACTAATTGAATATAAAGATGACATGTAATCAAATAATAGATAGTCCATATAGAGTCGTTGCCATAACTATAATTCTTATAACCTTCATACATAGATAGATTCTTTCTAAGGGAAGATACATAAAAAAAAACAAAGAGATCTCAAGTGTAATTAAAGCTCAATGTCAAAGATAAGTGTAAAATCTTGCTAATCTATCTAACTTATTATTTATTATTCTAAGAACATGAGGGAAGTTAATTTCCCAACTATCAACATTGGCCAAGCATCAACATTGGTCCACCGGCAAAATGTAAGTCTGCATATGCGTCAATCACTAGACCTGTAGCAGTTTCTAGGCCTTCATCGAGTCTATATTGAGTCTTGACTATTATCTCGGTGAATGACTTTTAGGATGCTTCCTCAACACAAAAGGTTAATTTCATTCTTCACTATCAAAGACACCAATCCAACATCAATAAGGTCCATTTCTCTGTTGGAGATGCATAAAAGGTTTTTACCTTCATCAACAAACCGGTTGAATAGTGCGCTTTCAGTTAGCTTGATGAGAATGTCTTCACTTGCAATGGACAAGTTATCTTCCACATGAAGAAGATGAGTCCTCACAGCGGAAGAACACAACAAGCAGCTCTATCGAGTCTATCTTGAGTCTTGACTATTATCTCGGTGAATGACTTTTATGATATAACTTGGAGGTCGTGGAAAATCGACAAAGATTGCATGTTCCCTCCAAGAGCCACATAAAAATACACAAGTCCCCTAGAAACTACTATTCACATTGTGAATAATTTCATAACCACCCATTAAACCAAGGTTGTCCTTGGAAACCGCATTCGTGTTAAGTGCAGCCTCTCTATCTTCTTCTACTTTAGCCTTCCTCTTCATCTTCTCTTCCTCCTTTGCTTTCCTCTTGTCCTCCTTGGAAAGAGCAACTGTGTCAGCGTGAAGGACTAGTTTTGCCGGCGGGTGCCTTGCAATCCCCAAGGCTGGGGAGAGCTTGTATCTTCCATCGCCACCCTTATTGAGTTTGTTTTGCTCTGTAAGCTTCTTCAAATTCGACTTGACACTGTTTTTGTCCCCCCCAAGCATGGTGACTATGTCTCCCTGTGGCACTCCTTCAGGAAACTCTAAGAGCAGTCTCAGGATATTCATTACAACACTGCAAAAACCAATACAATTAGGTCAAAACATTGCAATCATTGACATGCACAGTGGTATTTTCACACTATATTTAAACTGCCACCGGGCTATACTTACCTGTTCAAGTTGCTAGTGAAGTTATCTCCTTCCACTTTCAGTCCTGTTTTCAAACAATCCTCAGAGAATGTCCCATCGGCTGTAATATCCCTAACTTTTATAAGGGTAATTTAGTAAATCTCTTATAATGTTTAATAACACAAGGGAGATAAATTTAATTATGTCGGGTCCGGATCCGGTAGGAATGATTATTATGGTAGGAAATAGGAATGAATCACAGCCGTTGATCACGCAGGGAAAACGCAGCCCAGATTAGGCACGGCCGAATAATACGCGTATTATACGCGTATTATTCGCATTTAATACGCGTATAATACACGTATCATACCCGTTTTATTCGTTTTTTTCCTTCTTCCGTTTTTCACGTTTTTTTTTTCGTTTCCTTCCGTTCTCTTCCGTTTTTTTCAATTTTTTTCCGTTTTCTTTCGTTTTTCCGTTTTCTTTCGTGTTTTTTCGTTCTTTTTTTCGTTCTTTTTTTTGTTTTTTTTCGTTCTTTTTTTCTCGCGTTTCTTTCGTTTTTTTTGTTCAACCATATTTGTTCACCTCTATTGCTCATTTGCGCAACTCAATGGTCAAATTGTTCGTCAATATTTGTGCAACTCAATGGTCAAGTTTGTGCAACTCAATGGTCAAATTTGTGCGACTCAATGGTCAAATTTGTGCGACTCAATGGTCCAATTTGTGCAACTCAATGGTCAATTTGTTCATCAATATTTGTGCAGCTCAATGATCAAATTTGTGCAACTCAATGGTCAAATTTGTGCAACTCAATGGTCCAATTTGTGCAACTCAATGGTCAAATTTGTACAACTCTATGGTCAATTTGTTCATTCATATTTCTTCATCAATATTTGTGCAACTCAATGGTCAAATTTGTGCAACTCAATGGTCAAACTTGTGCAACTCTATGGTCAATTTGTTTGCGTGGAGCAACATTCATTGGAAGGAGTCAATTGAACAAAAGTCGTATTACTATGACCATTCATTTTGAAGGTCTTGATGGGAACTACTGTGCCTATTCTCCACACAGACCTATATAATGAGCCATGACGAGCACAAATGCATGGAAAGCTCCAAAACGGGACCTAACTACGCCGTTTGGGACACTCAAACGCGGTTTTGAAGCCTTAAACGGCTTTTTTTGCGAGAACCCCCAACACACAGGCCCTGTGGGCCTGCCTATAGCCTCGTCTCGAAGAGACCTTCGAAACGACATAAAATACGACCCGTTCCGTTAACCGAGCGCAAAGTTACGCCCCTTTTCTCGTCGGAGCCCACGACGCCTGACTGCTTCTCCCCAGATTTTGGACTCATGCCGGACCCGAAACCAAGAACCAAAGACTCCACCTCGTGGCTTACGTCGAGACCTTCGAAACGGCTGCTCACACGTCTCGAACGGATCACCGAGCCAAAAGTTATTGCATTTCACTTCCAATTTGGCAGTAACACACAAGAACATAGCTAAATCGGAACCGCTTTACACTACTAGAGTGAACTAGATCATGGATTGTGCAATCACGATCGTCGATTGTGCAATCACGATCGTCGATTGTCAATTTGTTCATCAATATTTGTGCAACTCATTGGTCCAATTTGTGCAACTCAATGGTCAAGTTTGTACAACTAGAATACAGTTTTAAGTGGTGTGGTTAATTTTTTTTCCAATTTAAATGCAGTTGTTGTGATAAAGAGAGCTTGAAAGAACACAGTTCAACACAATGATAGTAGGATGAACCATATGTGAGATCAACCGTGTTAGATTGTTAATAAGATTGCGATGTAGATGGACTAATTACAGATTCAATTATACCTTGAAAGTGAAATGGTAGCACAGAAAATACACCCTTCAAACCCAAGCACCCTTATCTATATATCAAGACAGATGAAATTGAAAAAAAAAAAGAGATTTAAATTACATCACACAAACCTAATCTAGTTATGGACAGCAAACAATTGCTTGGTCATTCATTATCAATTATTGTCATTACTGTAGGGTTTCAATGCTTTTACTGAGCTCTTCAAGCTTCTTCATCCTCATCTTCTCGCTTTCACCTACCAACTGATTGTTCCATCGACACAAAATGCAAGCAAGAACATGAGAAACCAAATGGCAATAAATATGGTGGCTAAAGTTGTTGATACGAAGGGGATATAAGTTTTACCTCAACAAGCTTGTTGATGAGTTGTACTTTCTCCTTGTTCTTGTCATTGAACGCATCAAGCGCGTCTTTGTATTTTCTAGGTCAAAAAATCAGAACAAAATCAAATGAAATCCGACGACGGCAAAATCTCATTTCCAATCAGATTTGGAGGCGTCACACGCAAACTCCGGCGCCGGCCACGACCTGGTGGAGGAGCGGCTCAAATCAACTACTCACTACTCAAAGAAACCCTAGCAAACAAGATTGTTGAGAAACATTCGTTCAAATCAAATAAATGAATTCATGTTGGCTTGTTATTCAAACAGCAGTGGATTTAGGTTTAAATCAATCAAAAATTTTATCAACGATCCGAGCAAACAGATGAGCACAAAATCCGAACAGAACCGCCTAATACCACTAGAAGACATCGAATTGAAGAGACGAGGGAGATCAACGTACCAGAAAAGCGCTGCCGCCGCCGGAAGGCTTCCGCTCCACTCCCCTTCACTGATCCGGTCGACATGCTCAAAACCCTAAGTTTGCATGAGAGAAGAACAATTAGGCCGGAGGCGAGAGCGAACAGAGGTGTTGGTGGAGGCGAGGGAGATGAGCTCGTGTGGAGAAACGAAGAGGAAAAGAAGCGAATAATACCAGAAATCGCCGGAATAGCTCGGAGGCGGAGAATCACGATCCGAAATCGCCGGATTCGGCCTCGATCCGGTGGCCGCTGAAGAAGCTCATGATCTCGGAGCGAAAGACGTCGGTGACGGCGGAATCCGTAAGTTGTGAAGAGAGAGAAACGGAGAAAAACCAGTTCGAATCAGGCGCAATTTGCAGAAATCGAAAGCGAACAGAGCGATCGAGTGGAGATCGAAGAGCGTCGAGGAGGATCTTGGACTCGTCGAGCTCGCAGGCGGTGGAGCCTTCGATGCCGGGGACGACGTCGAGGAGGTTCAGGTCCGTAAAGTGATATGGACAGCCCATGACCTTATCTATAATAGCCCTCAATCAATTGGAAGGTTCAGGTCCCTATTCATGGTCGAATTTTCAGCAGACATTCCGAGTTAGGGTTAGAGTTCGAATGGAGTTCCCAGCCAAATTCGAGTGATTTGGAAATGGATAAGAATGTCTCTTGGAGTCCTGGCTGACGTGGGGTAGTGTAAGGAGTAAATGGACGGGTTGAACCGAGTGAAAAAGCCGAAGAATATTCGGATTGAATTGGATTTAAGGGGCGACGTTTGGACTCGTCGGCTTCGGTTGTGTTCGACGATTCACGCTCGAATTGACAACTATAAATGGGTAAGAGGAGGGACTCAGGAGCCACATCTCAGTACACATTTCCCCTCTCAAGAATCTCTCTCAAATCGCACTCTATTCCGTCCAAATTCGCCGGAGCAACCCGAAGAGCAAGCGGTGCTCTGTTTTAGCGACACCGTGTTCGACCGGCTCCTTCTCCCCCGTCTGTCAACGATAAGTGCCGCCGCCACCATCATTGGAACCGTCTCTCGCTTCCGTCTCCATATTTGTATCCACCTCTTCGGGTCGTTGCCGGAAACCTCCGTGTCGTCGCCCAACTTTCTCCTCGCCGTCTTCTGTTTCTTTCCTCTTAACTGTAAGTCGTGGGAACGAATTTGGTATTCGTGTTCGTTCAGGTTGGCTTACATTTTCATCAAAAAAAAGTGGGCTTACATGGTTTTGCTTGAAGTTCTAATAAATTAATTAATAACTTGTGATTAGTGTAATGGATATGGGTTAGTATATTAGAAATGGGAAAGGAGAGATGAAGATCAAAATATGTGCATCTACAACTTTACGTGAGACCTCTGCTCCCTCTCTCCCCGACCCTTTCACCCTAGAATCCCAAGTCAAGCCCCAAATCCTAACCCTAGAAAATGGATCTTACACCAAATCAATGTAAGTTGTTGCCTCTTTCTCCTTCAATTAGCAATTGCGAACAAAATCTGCTGCTCTTATGCAGAAATCCCAGATCTCCTTCAGAAAAAACCCCAAAAACCTAGCCAAATAAAATCCCTAAATCGAATGTGGCGAGAGATTGAAGTCTCGCGTGGACCTAATTGGATGGAAGGTTCATCAAATCCGGCTAGGAAGAGGCTTCTTCACAAGCGGCGTGGGCTGTTCCTCATGGAGCCCCGCAAAGCCTTTGATCGAGGCCTTACAAAAAGTCGATACTGTTCATGTACAAAGACGTTGGGGCAACTGGAAGCAAGAACGAGAGGGGCGGGAGGGAGGAAATACTGGAGGTTTTCCCGGAGGAAAGAAACATGGGGGGATTGTTGTCATCCTCTCTGGAAACGCCAAATCGAACTACGAAGATGGAAGATCTACAGGTTGTCTCTTTCTATTTGCTACTCTCGTTACTTGAAGCTTCGTAGTTCTTCTCAGGTTTGTTGTCCTGCTGAATTTACCCTGGCTTTTTGGGTGTCTAAGACTTTATACAATTTATCTCACATGCAGCTATTTACTGATAATCAAAGCACCATTCACTCTAAATCATTCTTCTGGGGTGAAGACATTCAGGCTAAACACGGGATCTCTAAAGGGATAAGTATAGTGAAAGACGAGAATTTTGTCAAATCAGGTCCCCATCTGGCTGTAAGATGTTATATTGAACAATCTGGAAATTTGCACTCTTGTAACGAACTTGAAAACTTGCCTTCTCTGGTCGAGAAGACCTTAAAGAGAAGGTTTAAAGAACCTGAACGATCGCCGTCTGTGGTCGAGAAGACCTTAAAGAGAAGGTTTAAAGAACCTGAACGATCACCTACTTTGGTCGTAAAGACCTTAAAGAGTAGATCAATAGAAAATCAAAATGACACTCGTTCCTTGAGGACAGGGAAGGAAAAGAAAGATAAGGTTTTGGTTGACACAAATGCTCTCTTGATAAAGCTCTTAGAGGGTAAAGAAAATACGTTGCATCTCAAAGATTCACCCCGTGATGTGCAACTTGTAAGAAAACATGTTCTGTTATTATGTGTTGACATGAACAACTTTGCTCTATTATTATGTGTTGATATGAACAATGTTGGTCCCTTTGAAATCCTTTGTGAAACCAGTAAGGCTAGAATCTCTACTATATACTTGCAAACCATGGAATCTATAGCCATATCAAGAATATTGTTGAGTTCTCATTGTGGGAACTTATGTAGTATTGAGCTTGGTTGTAATGTTTTCTCTATTTCACTTTGGAGGTATTGTTGCCGATGTATGAGGATCTTAAACCTGATGTTTAAATTTTGGCATGAGAACATATATATTGATGCCAAATTAATGAAGAAGAACTATCTTGGATGCACAGGTAATAGACAACTGAACTTGACGACCAACTTCGATACGTTTCTAATTAATACAACCAAGCCATTGTTTGATATAAGTATATACACAAATACTTATAGAAATGTCTCGTTTGTATGGTGCGACTTTTAATGACTGTGATTTCATACCTTTGGACAAGGATAGAAAAATGGGGTTACCATGAACTCCTACCAAATTTTAGCCTAGTTATAAAATGAGAATAAGCACTTGGAATTGTAGAGGTATAGGCCGGAAATCGTTCTGGCCGGAAATTGACTCGTTTTGTAAAATTGAAAGGATACAACTTATGGCGATAATTGAGACCAAAACTGAGAAATTGCCTCCTGATAACTTGTGGCGTAGAGCGGGATTTGATAACTTAATTTGGTCCCCGTCTGTTGGAAGGTCAGGAGGAATTGGGGTGCTATGGAAAGCACACCAACTAACTAATGAACATATTGAGGTCATGATCCATGAACCTCGGTTTATAATCATGAAATATACGAACTTCTCCACCAACCATATAATCGCTATCTGTTTAGCATATGCACCCCCTATGGAAGCAGAAAAAGAAGCATTTTGGAATCACTTAACTAGTACACTCCAATACATAAACCTACCTACAATAGTTATGGGTGACCTTAACGAAATTCACAACCCCACAGAGAAGAAAGGAGGGGTAGAACCGGATCCATCTAGGTTTGAGAGACTAACTAATTTCAAGAGTAATTGCGATCTATATGATATCCCTACACAAGGAAACATCTTCACTTGGCGAAAAAATAGAACTGAAGTAAACAACATGTATGAAAAGTTAGACAGAACCTTAGTTAGTAACGAAATTATTCAGTGGTATCCAAACTTGACCATAAAGAACTATGCTTTCTCTACATCAGACCATTGCCAAATTGCAATAGACCTAAGCAACAACGAGTCCAATAAAGCAGCACCTTTTAAATTTGAAAAAATGTGGATGCAACGAAAGGATTTTCGAAACATTGTAAAACAAGCTTGGAGAGTGTCGATTGTAGGTTCCAATATGTACCAACTTGTTAAGAAAACAAACTTGCTTAAGACGAGTGCGAAAAAATGGAATAAACGAACCTTTGGAAACACTTTTGAACAGTTAAAAGACATTGAAAAAGAACTAACAAATCTACAACAGCAAATACAAATTGCACCAAGTCAAGGGATTATTCAAAAACAAGTAAGATTGATAAATAAAAAAGAAAGTATTCTCAACTTCCACAAAACCTACTGGAAACAAAGAGCAAAAATTAAACATGTGAAACTAGTAGATACCAACACGGGGTATTTTCACAAAGTAGCAAATGGCAGACGAAGTAGAAAAATAATGAAAACAATTCGTACAAATGAAGGAACACAAATCATAGGAGAAGTTAACATTCGTAACGAAATAAGAAAAGACTTTAAGGAAAGATATAGGAAAGAACCAATTAATCACACACTACTACAAAATTATTTGGAATTAATCAATAACGAAATATCAATGGAGGACAATGAGACCTTAACCAAAAAGGTATCAAACGAGGAAATTAAAAACGCAGTTATGAGTATTGGGTCTGATAAATCCCCGGGCCCTGATGGAATGTCATCCGGATTTTATAAAAAATATTGGGATATTGTAGGCCCTACAGTCATAAAAGCTGTAAAGAGCTTTTTTCACTCTGGCAAATTGCTGAAACAGATCAACCACACATTTATATCCTTGTTCCCAAAAAGAGAAAATCCAGAATCTACAAACCACTATAGACCTATAAGTCTATGTTCCACCATATACAAAGTTATCGCAAAAATTTTAACCGCTCGGCTTAAGAAAGTCATGTGGAAAATAACCCACCCACTTCAAAGTGCCTTTGTAGCTAACCGGGCCATTCAAGACAACGTCCTCATTGCTCATGAAATATTTCACTCATTTCGAGGGAAAAAAGGAAAAGAAGGCTGGACTGCAATCAAATTAGACATGGAAAAGGCCTATGATAGGGTCGATTGGGATTTCTTATTCACAGTGATGAAGAGGTTTGGTTTTTGTGAAATATTCATAAATTGGATCAAACAATGCGTTACAACAGTTTCATTCTCAGTGTTAGTTAACAACGGACCGACGGAACCATTCCTTCCAGAAAGAGGACTAAGACAAGGCGACCCACTTTCCCCTTACCTATTTATTTTAAGCATGGAAGTGTTTGCAAGAAAATTACAAAGGATTTGTAATACCACAAGAAACACAATCGGATTTGCACTAACCAGAGCAGGTACAAAAATTCCGTTTTTAGCATTTGCCGACGACATAATAATTCTCGCCAAAGCAACACAAAATCCTTGTGTAATAGTAAAGCAAACAATAGAAGAATATTGTGCAATTTCTGGACAAAAAGTTAATTATCATAAGTCAGCATTTCAAACCTCGAAAAATGTGGATAGCCAACATAAGCACAGAATACAACAAGTGTTGAACATAACAACAATGACAAATTTAGAAAAGTATCTCGGTTGTCCAATTATCAATGGGCATGTGAATCGAGAAACATTTACAGAAACGATAGGAAAATCTAAGGCTCAACTAGCCAAATGGAAAGCAAGTTCACTATCACAAGAAGGACGAGCCACACTCATCCGATCAAACCTCGCCGCTAAACCCAACTACATCATGCAGAGTTTCTTGCTCCCCACATACATACACGATAACTTAGACCAGATTAACAGATGTTTCCTATGGAACAAGGACCCAAACTACAAACCCCTAGTAGGGTGGGATAAAATTTGTAAACCGAAATCTCATGGAGGATTAGGTATTAAGAAAACCGAACATATGAACAAAGCTTTGCAAATGAAATTGCTATGGAAACTCATTGCAGAACCCTCTAATACTTGGGTCTACCTTATGAATGAGAAGTATTTGAAGAACGAATTCCTCCTTTCTTACAAGAAAAAGTCTAACACCTCGTGGCAATGGAGCAAGCTAATGAGCCTATGTCCGGAATTTGAAGAAGGACTAATTTGGCAAGTAGGGGATGGAAAACCATTAAGTTCTGGACCGATAAATGGGCTCTTAACGAACCACTCTTAAACTATGCAAAAGACCAAGATCAATGCAATAAACAAATGAGTGTAAGTGAATTCATTAATTCAGACAAACAAGGGATAACCCAAAAATTGGCGACTGTCCTCCCATCAAACATTGTCGACCATGTGAAAGAAACGCCTATCCCAATATCAGTAATTCGAGACAGAGTATATTGGGACCCGAACAAAAATGGATGGTTCTCAACATCGTCAGCGGTAGACCTGATAAGTAAAATTAATAAATTTAACCCAAGCGCCAACAAATGGATTTGGAAACTAGATACATTTCCCAAAGTAAAACATTTTTTATGGAAAATTGATAAAAATGGCCTTCCGACAAAAGAACGATTAAGAGAACAACACATATCGACCCCTCCAGGTTGTCTGATGTGTCACAACACGCGTGATGACACAATTCACCTGATGATAGATTGCCCCCACACTAAACAAACTCTACACAAAATTAATCCAAACACCGCAGACCTAATCGATACGATAGATACAACCAATAAGAACCCCTCAAGTATCTTAACTGAGTTACAACAACTGTTAGGAGAGAAACAATTTACCGAACTAGCTGTGAGCTGGTGGTGCATTTGGCAACAAAGAAACAAATTAGTTTTTGAAAAAGAACCAAATAGCTATATCCATGAGCTGGATAAGTATATCGAATCCCAAATTTATATATGGACCAAAACCAAAAGGTGGATCGAGAACGAGGAGGAAGAAGAAAATAAAGGAAAAACCAAAAGAAGGAGAAAACAAAAATCAAAATATTGGGAAAAACCAGAAGTAGGATGGGTCAAAATCAATTTTGACGGATCAGTCTTGCAAAATAATTCTGCATCTACAGGCTTTATAATTCGTGATCACAATGGTGATATCATTGGTATTGGCACAAACAGAACTTGGTCTAGTTCAGTTTTACAAACTGAAGCTCGAGCCCTTAGAGAAGGAATTGTAGCAGCAAAACAAAGAGGATTTAAAAAAATCTTAATAGAGGGTGACAACCTAACAGTCATCAAAGCAGCCCAAGGAACTTGTCAATCCCCTTGGGAAATTGACATGCTGATCTCAGACGTCTTGACTATGTCCCAAACGTTTGAGTCTTTCCGTGTGTTGCATATTGGTAGGGATCTCAATTTTGTGGCTGATAAAATTGCTAAGTTGGGCCACAATCTCCCTATCAATCACATTTTCAATCACTCAGAGTTGACTACTCTCATCCGTCGGGATGCTCTAGGACGACCTCCTTAGCGAGGTCCTCCTAATCCTTACCTTTTCAAAAAAAAAAAAAAAAAACTTTACGTGAGACAAATTGGATATATTTTAAATAATAAAATGGGCTTTATGAAAATTCTAAAAGTATAAATTATGTTAATATTGTACTAGTGATTTTGACCTTATATTATAAAGCTATGTTATCTACTCCATATTTTGTCATACAGATATACTAGGGTTAGGGCCCGTGCGATGCACGGGCTTTGTTTACCGCGGAATGATTGTTACTTTAGAAAAAATCAAAGATATTGATCGTGTATATCATAAAAATATGATTATGTTTTAATGACCGAATTGTTTACAAAATTTCAATCCATCATACATGTGCAGTAGAAGTTAGACCAAGGAGTTTCATCATCTTATGGTTTTATAATAGAACCTCTATAAATTAATAATCAATAAATTAATAAACACTGTAAGTTAATATTCTTCTCCGAGCCTGAGTTAGGTCATGTAAAATTTGACAATTTTAGATAAGATAATAAGATAATAAATTATCGGAAGGTCCCAATAAAAGTATAAATTAATACAATTAATGTGAAAAATTACATAAATATACTTAAGAGAGCTTTCTAAACTTAGTAAAATATGATCCTATTACTGATTGTTTTTTGTTTAAACTTAAATCTATTTGAAGTATACTGTTAACCTATATATATAAGGAACGTACAATAATATCAATAATCCAAAATATGACCGGAAAATGGTCCGTGTTTTATTTGGAGTGAACATGTTAATGTTAATAGTTTGGCTATGATTTTACGATTATTGCAATTAGAATTATTTTTTGTTCAATGACAATAACTGGTATTATTTTAAGTTAATAAATATTAGTTAATTCACATAATTAAATTAAAAAAATACATAACAAAATAATTATATTAAAAAACCTTTAAGTAATTTTGTAAATCCACAATCGTTATTTTTCGGCGTAACGAAAATAGAAATTAATACAATACATCAGTATAAGAATAATATCATATATGAAATCAAAAGATATAAATAAATAAATAATAGGTATAAGATTCTATAAAACAATTAAATACAAATAGACTAATATACTTTTTTTGGTCGAAAGGCTAAATATACTTTTTGGTACTATTATGTTAACTAATAAGTATAGAGTTTATATATGTTAGTATGTAGTAAGAGAATAAGAATATGAAAGGGTGAAAATAAAGTAAATGTACTATAAAATGATTTATAACCGCCCTAATAAGTTTTTTATGAAATAAATTCACTCTTAACCCATTTATCTTAACTTGTTTGACTATTCAAAGCTTTAATAATGTGCATTTATTGTCAACTTTCTTATAAGTTTATGTGTTTATAGATTTTGATTAGAAGAAAAATGGGAAAAATCTTCTCTTATTAATTTTCGAACTCTCATTTTGCTACAGAAATCACCTTTTTTTGAGTGATCAATTGAGTTGAGAGTAATCGGAACAATAAAGGATTCTTCAAATTAATTTGTGTGATCAAACGTTTCTTGGTTAGTCAAATTGATTTAAGGGCACTCAATTCTTTCAATTAATTACCTTAGTCTCTTTGAATCTTCATCCTTTGAAAGAAGACGTGAGAGATTTAACGTAAATAAATTTTATATTAATTTTTTGTATTTATTTTGTGCAAAGCTTATTTATATAAGCAATACTACCACTTAAATAATAATGACAATGAAAAAATATTAGCACAATTGATCTCATCTAAATGAAAAAAATAACAACATTGGTCAAACGACCCTAAAATAATATTATAGATATAGATCATTAATACCGACAAAGTTTTTGTTTTTATAGTAGAAAATATTAATCATATGTTCAACTTATAAATATAGATTATATAGCAACAAACTTAGCCAATATAACATATTGTATGAATAAAAATTATTATTAATTGTATGAAAAAATATGACACACACAATCGTTAAGTATTCGTTATGCTTCACTCGTTTTTATAGGTTTATAAATTTTAATTTGAAAAGAATAAACTAAAATAGATGAATTGAATTTCATTTTGATCCATTACATTTGAAATTGCAGAACTTATAGATTTTCTTCAATTCAAGGAAAAAGTTGAAGGAGGCACGTCCATTCGTGTTCCCACTTAGTTAGTTCGATTGCTCACTTAATTTATTTTTTTTGGTAGAATTATTTATTTCTCAGTTTGGGGAATTTCTTAGGTAGTAACGGGTAATAAAAATAATAACAAATGGAAAAACTCAGCACACCAAAATTCTTCCCGATTGGAGTGGAGGACAGTATCAATCCATATAATCCAAAAAGGAGCAAAACTATAACCCCAATTTCCCACAATACGTTACACCTGATTTTCGTTCAGAACCAAATTCAAGCCATAAGAATTCTAAACGCCCCAATGTAGTTCAAAGTTTTCTTTCTTTCTTTGGATGAACAGTCAAAGTTCTTATTGGTTCAGGATGCCAAACCTAAACAACACTTGGGTGTTGTGATGACGGATTCAAAGACTCTGTTCTGGTCGGGTACAACTGGGGTCTTGTTCGGGGTGTTAGCAGGTAATTTCAACTACAATATGCTTTTCCTTTTTCTTTTTGATGAGAACTATATAAAATGCTGATCTCAAGCTTCAAACTTTGTCTTATGTAAATTGCAGTGCATTAGCTTGCCTTCCAGAAGAACTAAGAAAGAAAATGGTTGAAACAGAAGATAGATTAAGGGAGTTCAAGTCGATCATTGCATGAATCTGCATGCTCTATCTCAACAGAAGCGGCTCTTAATCTCTTTTACGAAGATATGAACAGAAAAGTGGCAACATCTGAGACAGGGAATCGGAATGTTCTTCATGACCACTTTTGGCAGCTTCAGTTACTCCTCCAACATTCTCATGAGATAAGTACTAACTACTAAGTACACATTCTTGAGATGAAAGAAAAGAGTACACCTACGGAAATTATGTTTCCTTGTGTCATTTCATCTTCAGTTTCCTGCTTCTAGTTTCCGTATCTCTGTCTCCATGCAAGATAGCTTTTAATATGAATCTGCATTGATTAGGTCTCCTTAACCAACGCTTGGTAAGGCTTAGGAAAATTATACTAAGATTCCATAACAAAAGCTAAAGATTGAAACTTTATTCAAGAATGATTTGGGGGTCAAATGTCTCCGAAAATTAAGTTGTTCAAATGTTACATTTGGGGGTCATTTCACAAATAGCATATATGCACCAATTCTCAACAGCACAATTTTTTTTTATCATATGTAACATTTGGGGTCAAATCCATGAAAATGATGAAGAGGGGCTGACCCGAAAACTCCGAGGGTGAAAACGTGGCGATTGGCAGGAGACTTGGCATGGACGCCGGCGAAGACAGAGCCATCTGGGGCCGGAGAAAGCTGGACGGAGGATGGAACTCCGGTAAAAACCACCTTCCCGTTGACCATCAAGCTCCTATCTTTGACTGTGGGCGTTGCCTGGATCGCCATTATTGAAGCTTTGTGAACAAATATTGAGCGAAACCAAATACCTCCCATCTGTGACACGCTCTAGCCACAAAATTCACTTATTTAATGATATAACAGCTTATCATTCGTTCACTTCCTTACCAATATAATGTAAACTCTTTGGGCGTCTGCATGAACACCAAACAGAGCAAAAAACATGAACCAAAGACCTAGGAAATGCAGGAAAACAGCAAATCACAAAACAGCAAGGAGTGCATACCTTCGAATCAGCGAGCAAGTAGTCAGTGCTGAGATAGGTACCATAGACGTTGTAGGAGTCCCACTTCCGGCAGACGCTTGCCTCGACTTCGTAATCGCCGTGTTCATGCAGCTCATCAAGGTAGCGGAATTGGGGAGCCATTTTTCCTGGGCGTGTATACTCATTGTATTACAGGCGGTGGAGGGCGATAGTGTGAAAGCTTTGGCTGAGGTTCCCAAGAATTTATAGGAAGTCGAAATAATGGGTCACAAACTATTGCACATAACAGTTTTGTAATGGAGTAATGAGCATAATAGTCAACGACTTCAATGCTTTGCAAAATGAATTGCTATTCACAATGATGATTCGGAATATGCTATGGGTTGAATGTGATTGGGCGTTTTTTGGAATTGAATGTGATTGTGCGTTTTTGGTCTGACTTCTTTGCTTTCAATTCTTTAATCTCAATTCAAATCCTAACACACCAGTTCTTACACCTCGTACATGCACGTAACGTGACGCGAATTAACCCGCCCGTGATTCCATCCTCTTTCATTGCATTTCTGTAGCAGAATTATTGGGATTTCTTTCCCTTGACATGATTAGGGGGAAATGGTAGAGAACACTGATCAAAGTTGCACGTATCCATTCAATTAGGCTGTAACTGACAGTTTAAATTGTCGTGTAATTGCGTAATTGGAGACGCGTGTAATTGCCACCACAATTAAACACCCTAAAATTTCGCCATTGCACCTTAAAGAGGCGTTGAACAAATTGCAGTGTCAATGCTACCACATTAAATAGACGTTGACAACATACCTTGTATTTAGAATCCTAAACAATATGAAATAGAGGACATTTATTGCGCCAAGGAACTCTTATTTAGAACCCTAAATAGGCACATGAAAACATTGTTATAGATATGAAATACAGGGCATTTATTGCGGCAAGGAACTCTTCTTTATAGTATTATAGATATAACTAATATATTGGCCATATATACATAATATTGTCATGATCCCTAAGGTACAATAGTCAAGTATAATTAATGAATTCGTATGATAATTTATTTGGAAGCAATTCATGATTAATTTACGTACACTTTTACTTATATACACATCATTTGAATGAAATTTATAATCAAATATGTTTATATATATTATTTTAACGGTTATATAATATAAGTGATAAGACAATGGGTTATTTTATAAAGAGATTGACACCCTATTGTATTTACAGTATACGTTTTCAATATTATGGGCTTAAGTAATTTAGATACGATTTTATCAAATTACTATTATTAATATATATATGTATATATAGGTATGTATTAAAGGTTATTTATATAAATTAATATAGTAATTTTTATGAAAGGTATTTTAAGGGTTTAATATACATGAACCCATCAACTATCTTTATATACTCACTAAGATATAACTTGTATCTTAGAAGTAATAACAATAAAAATAGGATAGTATAAAAAGACTATTATTGACTTAGGGTTCATGAAAGATATGAACTCTAATGAATCATTTCTCAAAATAAATTACTAAAATTTATTTTGGAATATTTGTCTTTCCGGTGTCAGTTTCGTTCAACGAAGGTACGAGGAATCGTTATTGAGCCATACCTTCGACCGTCTAACTCGTCTATCGAAAATTCAAGGCAAGTGGAATTGGTTCTTTATGCATATGATTTAATAGCATGATTTATATTCAAATCATGTCGTGTTTGTGATTGTTGGGAACTAACTGTGTGTTAAAATGAACATAGGACTTTATTGTTAGATTTAACGACTGTCATTCCTAGTACTTCGTAGGATACACTAGTCGAACTAGGTCTCGATGTGTGTGTGGACGTAAGTGCCACGTTGGTTGGTAGTTGTGTGTAGATTTATTTAACTGTTAATCTCACCAGTGCGGAGGGAGTACTCCCTGGTGTAAGGTCATGACCATGGCCTCCTCAACCGCTGAGGGGTCGTTTAAGGATTTTATCCACTTAAGGCGCAATGCCACTGCCACTCATATCCGCGTTTAACGCACCTTAATAAGTTAAGTGTAATCCTCTGTATGTTAAAGAAGTAATGAAGATAAGTGCGTACGTGCACACTAAATCAGTTTCGTCTTCGTATTCAACGAATTGAAGACAATTAAAATAAATTCTCTGTGTGATAATACGTTCCCAACAATCTTGCATCAAAGTTTTATCGAGGATATCACCTCTCGTGAGGTGATATCCTAACCTTTTCAAAGTCATTCTCGTTTTCTCGTGGAAGTGTGTAGTAGCTAGATCGTCGCCCGGTTTTCATTCGGAGTCCGACATCAGTTACTACCCATTCCCACTAACCGAACCACCTTCAAAAACCCTCTTGTTTAGTCTGTCACAAGACTAACCGACCACCCTTTTTCCTTGCATGGTCGGCTGGTGTCCACCGAATTTCCGTCGCGGCACATCGGGAGGGGGACCCGTAATCGAAGACTAGTCGAAGGAGGCGTTGAAGACTTCAGCTTCTTTTCAAGGACCTTTATTTTAATTCTGCACTTACGCATCTTTAAACTTAATTTTCGTATTGAGATTCTCGACGTGTGGGAACCAATACAAGTTTTATTCTCGACTTACTATGTAATCAACGATTAAGACCTTTGTTATATAATCATTTTAATTCCGCATAAAAGTTTTGTCGTCTTTTGTGATAACTGTAAAGCCTAGGGTGACTTTGGGAGTTTTAACCCGAGGTCACTGACGGTAATATCCCTACAGAAAAAGGGGTGTTACATCGGCTGAAACAACATGCAACTCCAGCCAAAGTTTACCAGTGGTAAACAAAGGAGTTGACTCTTCATAGACTAGGCAGACAGGGATGTTGTCATGGCTTTTTAGGCCACTTACCTACACAAGTAGTGACAAGTCAAACCCAGTAGCTTAGTTTATTCTTACCTCCACACAGGCATGAAACAATCTGGAATAAAAGAAATAAATCTAAGTACATCTTACCTCCACACAGTAGCTTAGTTTACTCTCCACTATGAAGGACACCTGTCCAACATCAATAAGGTCAATCCCTCCCCTGCTCGAGATGCAAAGAAGCCTTTTGCCTTCATCAACAAAGCGGCTGAAAAGTGCGCTTTGAATGAACTTGAGGAGGAGAATGCCTTCACTACTAGCAATGGACAATTGATCTTCTTCCACCTGAAGTACATGGGTCCTGACAGTAGCTCTATGGTCTGCCACCTCTTGTACTGGAGTGTGGGAGTCTTTTTTCACCATGATCACAACCGGCACATTCAAGCCAAAGTCTGCATTGAGCTTGTCAATTTGGGCCAGGTAAAAGCCCAAAAGGAAAATCTCATCTGCATCCCCGTTGTAAACAAGTTGAACAATTGTGAAGATTAAGCTTGAGCATAACAAATTGAACAAACAGTTGTACGTGGAGATTAAGCCTGAGCATAACACTTAGCTTTCATAATTTACTCAGTCATGGATGAATTGTCATCACACTAATCTTGGAACATAATGAATTTAGTTTAGGAAAAGAAACAAGCAAAAACCAGTTGCACGGATTCAAGCATCCAATCAACAATGATACCCCTTCAACTACCAAACAGTGTGCAGCTAAAAACAACGCCCACATAAAAATTCAGCCAAATCGACATCCAATCAAGACCCGGGTGGCGACATGGAGATATATACTACGAAAACGTAAAGATTCAGCCAAATCGACATCCAAGGCCCGCTCCGCATCAACGGTACCGAAGGCTCTCCATAACTACAACGAGGTTGTTCATCCCATCGTGAGAAGGCAGCCATGGAGAAGGTTAAGTGACTCGTCGACGAAGCCTCACCGCAACAAGCAACTGTCGAACAAGACCGCGGAAGCCACCGGAGACGAGCGGGCGTCACCCGTTTTGGGGACAAACATTCCGTTTCGTGCCTCTTATGGGGTGATCCTGTCTACAACGACGGCTCATGTTAGGACCAAGAAGGATCGCTTTGCATCGAGACAAGTGTCATAGCTATATTTGCGGACTTTGGGTGGCTCTAAGCAAAGTACTTTGCCACCACATTCAATTTATGATGCTAAGTTGACCCGAGATGGGTGGAGCATCCATTTTGTGTCTCGTGTCTACGGCAATGGCCCATGCAATGTCCATGACGGGCCGCGTTGCACCAAGGGGAGTAGACGGGTACGTATTTGATCGGACTATTTTTGACCTTGAACAGAAGTGAGCTTCGATCCACCACTATCCATGCTGAGTTGCCCCGTTCACCACTCTAAGCCTTCCACTAGTTACTGGTCTAGCAAGACATCCATGTCAGTAATTACTGTTGCAAAATCAGGGAACATATAAAGAAGGAAAGGCTTGCCATTGAAGAAAGAAAGTGAACGGGTTCGATCCAGTTATCGATACGTACAACTGCACGAGCGTCGTAGACAAGTCGTTCTTCACCGGAATCCAAGCTACGTCCACCTCCTACTTGCTAGCTCTATGTTTCAAATCAAAGTTAAAATGACAAGGAGATTTACTAATATGGAGAGAAAGTGGTGATCGACAATGATCGCCGGACCTGAGTCGATTCTTCATCTAGACCGATCCGAACTGAGCACATTTTGTTGACAAGAGATACTCATGTGCTAGAACAAACATTCAGAAAGTCTCTACATCTCTGAAAACAAATTGCAGTTGTGGTTAGATAAAAGCTTAACAGATCTGAAATTCTTCATGCGAACACTGAACAACTATGATATCAATGGGAAGAACGGATGAGTAAGATCGAAAAGAGTCCTTGAATTCTTGTAAAATATGATTTTTTTTTTCAAGTGAAATTTAGTTCACTTTCATTGTTACATATAGCTCATTTTATATCTTCTAGATCACCCTTAAACCTTCATTGGATGCAAGAAACCACCCTTAATGATATTGTATTTGTATAGAGCCACCCTTTTAACATATTCGTTACATAATTGAAAAGATTATTTCTGACCTTCTCGTATCCTTACAAGTATTCGAATTAGTGCGCTTTTCTCACGAGGGCAGGCTTTGCAACACTGTGGCCGACAAAATTGCTAATATTGGTCACAATCTCCCAGGAGAAGTTATTAATAACCTTTCAAAACTTTGTGTTCTCGTCCATCAAAATGCTCTAGGAATCCCTCGTAGTTGGAGAGTGTCCAAATTCTCACCGATTCAAAAAGAAACAACTCCTTTACATAAAAGGGCAACAACGAAATTCCCTAGGCGGTTGTTTGCAGATTGGTGGTCTACTTCAGTCATGAGTCATGGGCTCTTTGTTAGGCCCGATCCAACACTGAAAGGGAACTCAGTATGGTTCAAGTTTTAAATTAATACTATTTTTTATATATATGAAAAATGTTGAGGATAGTCAACAAAGACCATGGTGTTTTTTTACTATTATTTATGGAGTTTATAATTTTGTTTTAAATTTTAAATTTTTAAATCCATTTTTATTTTTATTTTAAATCAATTTTCTTTTTGAAATAAGAGAATTGAGAGCTCTTGAAAAGAGATATAATGTTTATTGAATTTCTACTTTTGTGATTTACTTTACTTGGAGTGTTAGAAATATGCTTGTTTTCGGTAACAAGCAAGTGGAGGTGGAAGTTTGTACTAGCTAGAATGTGCACCAATTTTGTAAGGAATTGCCTTAGGGCTCGGTGGAAGGCTAATTCGAGAGTCGAAAGACGTATTCTAGCTAAGCTAGGATTAGGAGATGATGTAATCGGCTAGCCTGACGCTAACATTTTTGTTCGTGACACGTTTTTGTAAATAAAAATAACCCTTTTATTCAAAAAAAATCTCTAGGGTGGTACTCGAGGTCATTATTTCGAACCTCATGAGCGGTACTTTGTCCTTTCTTCTTAGAATGTACGGGGTGAGGCTATCTCCCATTTACGTATTGTTTAGCCCTATTTCCTTTCATAAATAAAACAGACCTTGAGGAGTGACAGATTACGGTCCCTCCTCCAACCAAAAAAAATTATTCCTCTTGATATTAGCTTGTTTGTTTACCGAATAAGGCTAATGAATTCTACTAGACTTATATATACTAGTCGAAGACCCGTACCATGTACGGGTAATAATCATTTTTTTCGTTAATTTGTGTATCTACTATAATCTATACTATATATTAATTCTTATATATAAATAATTAAAATGGGAATTAGAAAGTTAAGTTAATTAATATGTATCTTTTATAGAAGGAAATTTTAAAGATAGATAAAAAATTTCAAAGATAGATATTAAATGAGTAAGAAAAATGATAAAATTAAAGATTAGATAATTAAACAAATTTTAAAAATAAATAGTATGTCTTCAAAGATAGATATTTGATGGGTAAGAAAAAAGATAAAATTAAAGATTAGATAAATAAGAAAAATGAAACATATAAAATTGTTAATAAAGTGGGACCAGAATTAACGTGGGGGCTCGAAATTCTCCGGCTTTAATATATAGTATAGATACTTGGGTTAGTAACGAATTTGTATAGAATGAGGACATGTTTATTCATTCTACGATGTACAAGTCCAAACCTTTCAAATATGCCTCAACTTTTCATGCAAGCCATGTGCACATAATTACACGATTGCGCTAGACATCGGTATTGTAACATCCGAATACGTGTTGGGGAATAGAAATGTGAATGAATTATGAATAGATTGATGTCCACATAGTGTTCACAATCACCGCTACTTGCGAAGGCACAAGGCCAAACAATGAAGAGATGACAAAAGAAAAGAATAGGGACACTCATTAATTAGATAAGTGATGAGCCTATTTCTTGGCACACCTCTTTCATGTATCACATCAGAATGGATAAGCTCTAAGTTCTGCCAAAAGGAGCCACGTTACTTTCATTAACATATTCACCATCCAAATGGATAGCTCATTTCCACTATTTTATAGTTCGCTATTAATATACCATATCATATCATGTCATAATGAAGATAGATTCTTGTCCAATTATACCACTTGAATGTGATTAGAAGGCAAATTCCCACCAAGAAAATTATTATCATAAGTATATATTGCAATATGACCCTCTTTTTTTGATATCATATATAGGATAGTAATTCGATACACTATTTAAAAATATTGAAAAGAGAGGGGTATGAAAACATATGCAAATGAAAGGGGGAAGAAAGATTAACAATAAAAGAAAAGAAGATCATCTAAACACCAACTTTTGTTAGGAAAAAACCATGAATTAATCACATTTTCAAACATCACAAGTGAGGAAACTTTAGTGAAAACCGATACACATTCCAATACGGGCTTTAAGTTATTTAGAAGAGATTATATCAAACATTTCCGTAAATCCAAAGTTATGAACTCAATACGCTCCCTTTAGCATAAACTCTCTTCCTCTAAACATTTTACCTTCTATGAAAAATATTCTAGGAATTATTGCATTGTGATGGTATGTTTTTGCCTTTTTGTACATTATTATATTCTATAGGAATATTACTAAGCATACTACATAGGCATTTGGAATTGAGAATGAAAAGCAAAAGGAAACTTGTACAAGTTCAACATCGAACACTTGGAAGTTAAGTTAGGAAAGTAACACTATTACTTTTACCATTTGAGTTGTGATTTCAAAACCCACGTTCACATTCCATCTATAAAAGAAAACCATGTTCTTTGAATTTGAATTAAACCTCCCGTTTTACCATAAGCACTCTAGAGAAGAAAATGATTAATAAACCGGCCAAACAAAACTCAAATTCATTTTTAACCCTCTTTGTAAAATTAGGGATGGATTGAAAGGACCAAATTGCGTGCAACCACAGATTCAAAATCACAAAAAAAAAAGGGTTGGGCGAGAAGACGATAGAGGAGGAATTGTCAAGATTCAGCAAGAAGAGGATTAAAGAAGGCCCAAGCCCCCCCACTTTCTCCCCTTCACAACAAGCCTCCCTCCGATGAGAAGATAAAGGAGGGGAGAATTATCAAAAATCCTTTTTCTTTCTCTCACAATCCCAGATTTTTCTCCTGTTGAGAGCTCTATGTTTCAATGTGAAAAATCTGGTATTGCTATCAAGGCTGGAGATTTGAGCTGGGTTTATTATTAATGCACCAAATCGTTTATCCTTAATTGGGTCCGTTCCCCTATCTTTCTCTAGATGAGAGCTGATGTTAGGTGATTTGCCTTGAATGTTGTGAATTGATGGGATTTTTAGATTGTGGTCACATTCAGATTGTTCCCACCCTATTGATATGCTAGGTTGGTTGATTGATTGATGATCAATCTCTAGAAGATTCAGTTTCCTCATTGGACCTGTTGAGGTTGAGAAATGGAGATAAAAATGATGCCCCTTCTCAGTTAGATTCATAATACCTGCAAGTTTTGATTGTTTTAATCTGCTCAGAACCCTCATTTGTGTTCTATCATTTTGAGTGATCGCCATTGTATTAATGAAGTTGACATTGTGTTCTTTTAGCTGATAGCAGATGTGAATCAGTGTTGTATGTAAATGTCTCTCTGATACTGGTTTAGAATTTGGTTATTGGATCATTGTACTTGAGAGGTTGGATTGGTTGATCTGTTTTTGGCCTAAGATTGTATATGAATACAGTGCAAGTGTTTCTTTGGCTGATGATGGTGTTCATATGGTTACTGGTTCATTCAATTTTACTGGTTCATCATTGCCTGATCCATGGGAATCTTGTAATGTGGTTCTTTGTTTTTCAGGGCAGGGTGTTGGCTTCTAGAATGTGTAACTCTCACCATATCTCTTGCTGCGTTGAAGGCGAGCTCTGCTACTTCAGTTTTCCCGTTGGTCATTCTTTGACTTTCTCCATGCCAGCTCGTGACTTAAGTCTTCGTAAGAAGAAGATACCTTTGGTTGATCGATAGTGGACACGTAATATTTGGGTAGCCGAGATAGGAATATGAAGGATATGTGAGGGTGTGTTTTCGGTTATAAAATTTAGAGGTTGGGTTTGAAGTATGATTTCCAATTTACTCATTCGCTAGGTGTTTGATTCAGTCTTCAACAGAAACCATTAGCAGCACTTTGCATTGTCTTTCTTAATTGGATTAGTTCCTAGGAAAGTTTGGTATCGGATTGTGCTCTAGGTAAACATTTGTGATTTGGTCTTCACAATGGGTTTGCCTCAAGTAGCAGTTGGTGGAATTGGGGAAGAGGCAACTTCTTCTAGGAACACGTTTGTTCAGACTCCTCAGCATTTACCGTTTGCTTTGTTGGGAGATCATCAAAGAAAACCTTCAGTTCATAATGGGATGGAAATGGAACCCACAAGTTTATCCAAGGATGATACATCTAGCATGTCTGGCCTTAGGATTAGTCACAAAGATCAATTCGGCCGGTTTACCAATACAGGTGGACCCAGTACGAACAATCCCCTTATACGGGTAGTTGGTTTTGAAGCAAGGCCAGCTAGCTCATCAATCAACACAGATTCTGATCTGCCTTCAAATGATGGGGAGAAAGCCAGTAATGCGATTGAGGAAAATGGACCATCAGCTCGTAAGAGGATGCTATCTCCTATAAACGGTAGGCTTATTCATGAGCAATTCAATGGGGATATGTTAAACATTGGAAATGGCGTGTACCAAACAAATTCTCGAGTTGCTGGTGATAACCGCAATGCTTCCCTGTTACAAGAGCACAAGAAAGCTCATATCAGCATCTCTGATGATGAAGTTTCGGCTTCTTGGGGATTGTTGAAAAGCTTGCCAGATAATTTCAAGATGAAACCTGGCATTCTCTGTGATGGCCCTTTACTTGGAAACCAGTCTCTTCTGCTGCACCATGGAAACAACTGCTCTCAAACTGGAATCAATTGCTGTGCAGAAACTCTGAAACATAGTCCTAAGAATGGAGCAGTATCTGTGTCACTGGAAAAAGCGGTTTCTCCTTCATTATCTCTTTCTCCTCTTGGTCCAAAGTTCCATGAAAGGATGCAGAAAACAAGAGCATTTGTAGATGCAAAAAAAGGTTCAAGTTATGGCAATTTAACATGGAGAGAGGTTGAGCAGTCCCTTGATGGAACCATCCTGGGATTTTTCCCTTCTCAGGAACATAAGGAGGTGATCAGAAATGAGCAACAGATTGATAGGCATGATCTGCTTACACCCGAAACCATGCATGACTTGAGGCATGGTACATTCCCTCCTTCACCACCAGCTAAGTTTGGCAGGGCAATAGCTGGATTGCCTGTAAGAAGGTCTTTGATTGGATCTTTTGAGGAGTGCCTTTTGTCGGGTCGTTTGGCATCAGCAAATGTTAGCAAGGTCTCTGATTTGTTATAAAAGCATTGTTTTCTGATTATGTTTTAACTAATTCATCACTTGAATCAAACTTTGATTTTTTTCTCTTACTTGGTTGATGTGCAGAGAGTTGATGGTTTTCTTGCTGTACTAAGTATATCTGGCGGAGCTTTCTCGCCAAAGCCTTATAAGCTTCCATTTTCTGTTACCATTGTGGATGGGGAAAATTTCTTATTGTATTATTCTGAGATAAACCTGGGGGTACGCAACCCGTCGGTGAAACCTGGATGTGCCAAAATGAAGAGGAGTCTGAGTACTCATGATCCTCCACTTGAAAAAAACCGTTTGCGTATTCCAATGAAGGGTCGCATACAACTGGTATTAGCTTTCTCTTATCTTAGAGGTGATTTTGTCAATTTTGTGAACTGTGATGATTTTTTTTTTTTTGCTTAAGCAAATATTCTGTCTGATGATGATGGTACTAATTTGTCAATTGTGTGATATGTGAAACATTATCCTATCTATGGTGTGACACTTGATGATGCATGATGGAAGTGCTAGTTTTGTCATCCTTTTCGATTGCTGGAAAGCCTGAACAATGTTGCATACTTTTCTCAGCACATTTTCTAGTTTTTTTGTTCTCTGAATAAAATACATATTTGTGAAAGAAAGCATTTTGAGCATGGTAATTCTTCTTATGCAGGTGCTTAGTAACCCAGAGAAGACGCCGGTTCACACATTTCTTTGTGTTTATGACTTGAGCGATATGCCAGCCGGTTCAAAGGTATATATTTGACTGGTTTCTAACTTTACCTCACAAATTTTCTGTGGGCTTCTTTTATTATGCCATTCAAAATCAGCTAACTTTACTTGTTTCATTTCTTCCTGTTTGGACTTCATGTCAATCAGACATTTCTACGCCAAAAGATCACCCTTGATTCTTCTGAAAAATCTGATGCATCAAATGGAGCTCATGGTAATGATAGACTGTCTGTAGCATCAAACAATCCAAGTGGGGGTGTACAGAAGATGAAAAGCAAAGATGAGCAGATACAAAAAGAGAGGGAGACTGAAAAAGATACAAGGAATACGGGATCCTTATCTGGCGAGTCTGATTTTTCTAGGACCCCAGAGAAGGAGAATAATAGTACATCTCCTACATCTGGAACCAAATCAGTACATAGCAGTCCTTCAAAGATCAACAAAAGTAGTAAAGGGAGTGGTGTTCTTCGGTATGCTCTTCACCTTCGGTTTCTATGCCCACATGCTAAAAGAAGCTCAAAATCTATCCAGAGGTGCAAATCTGATCCATTCGCTGCTCCAGAAAGGAACAGTCCTGAGGAACGACGCTTTTACTTGCATAGTGACTTGAAGGTAGTCTTTCCTCAACGCCATTCGGATTCAGATGAGGGCAAGGTAATTGAGATCTTCACTTGGGAAATTTCCCCTTTGCTGAACTGATATTTGCTAATTGTTCTGTTGTTATGATGACCATTTTGTTATTTTTTTCTCTAATGCCTGATCATTACTATAAATTATTCACATGGAAATGCCTATGACTTCAAGTTGTGACTTGGGTACCATTTTGTTTTGATGTGCAGTTGAATGTAGAATACCATTTTCCATCAGATCCCAAGTATTTCGACATCAGCAACTGAAGAAAGACCATTTCTCATGGTGCCTTTCATATGTTGCTTGTAAATAGATTTTCTGTCTTTCTTTTGTACATTCTTTTTTAGACATTGTCTTCTCAAATCCAACAGAGGCGTAGCTCTGGTTTCAGCTGTGTACATAGACCTTCAACAGCTTATATTTAGAAATGCACCTCTCATAATCACTTCCAAGAATTTATAGAGGGAATATTAAAAAGAAATTGCATGCAAATGTCTTGAAAAAATAAAATAATGGCTAGATAATTTACCAAATAGATCCATGTTCCCCACAAACATTATGGCAGCAATAATACCCAAATTATTGAGCTCTATGGAATTTTCTTCCTTCATCATGATTTCATGAAAGACTGGCTGCAAATGAAAAAAGGACAAACAAGCATGATACAAACAAGTGGGGCTCTAAAGGCAGCAATCTTTCCCACATTGTGTTTGTCTCCATTTCTTGCTCTACCCATTCATATGTGCTCAATACAGGTTTACAAGATTCACAAACCAAGAACTCACTAGAAAAAACTTGATGCACCGCATCTGGCTTAGTTTCCAAGGCGATCTGCATATATTGCAAATTGGAGAAGTTCCAACAGCTGGATGTCTGATTGATCTCACATGAAAATAGACAGTGAAGTTAAACAGCAACTAATAATACCCAAATAGCAGCCCACCGTTGCCATTACTATTGGCTTCCTACCAACAAGACAATCACAACCTAATGGAGCCAATTTATCAGCAGGAGAATATTTATTCTAAACAGTTCACAGCTTTGAATATACCTGTGCAATTACAGACCACAACTACAATAGAATAGTTTATCAACAATGGAACAGTAAGTTTGGAAGTATGATCATAAATCATCTTCAATTTGAGACAGAGAAACCCAGAAAGCTACAGTAATCAGAAGAAAACCTACAAAGGCTACATTCCTATAGCTTTACAACAGAAACAGAAGCAAAGACAATCAGCACAAGATTGAACAAACTCAAACAAGCCAGAAGCATAAAATTCATTTATTGAGATTCAAGGCTTACAAATTGGATCAAGGTTATGTCACAATCTACTAAACAATATTGCAACATCCTACCAGAGGGAAAAAGAACTTCGTCAACGATTAGAAACTCTACTCACATGTACTCTAACATGAATATAAATTATAAACAAACAAGCTAGAGATGTATATGGGAAATAGAACATACACATGAGAGGAATGATCTCCATCTCTAGCTCTGGGCACAACTCAAACATATAAACCAACAAACCAATCATCATGATCATCTGATATCAGGGTCTTGAGAAAACACCCCATAATTTACCTCTGCCAAGACCCTCCAAAAGCTTCTTAGCACCTTCAACTTCTAACTCTACAAGCTTCTGGAGGTAACCACAGGCACCGGCAGCCACAATCTGTTTTCGACATTTGTTCGAGTGAGACAACGAAGACAAGATCGAAATCGGCCATTTCCGGTCCAAATTCTGTGTCAAAGGATCCAACAGCTGAACAGTGTTCAGTACCCCTTTCTCCTCCTCCCTGAAGGCCTTCTTATTCAAAGCACACAACATGAGCCTCGACAGAGCTTTCGAGGCGACTTCTCGTTCTTCGACAGCTTTGCCTTCGAGCATCCGAACCAAGGGAGGAATGCACCCACACTCGCCGATCTCTCTTCTTGATTTCGAGCTGAAACCAAGCTCATACACTGCTCCAGCAGCTGCAATTCTCACACTCAAAACACCACAGCTCAACAGAGGAACTATTCTTGCAACGAATCCTTCCGATACAAGAACCTCCCCAATCAGCTGGTAAGAAGCCAGATTCCTAACCAGCTCCATGGCCGGCTCCAGACCTTTACCGACCGTCATCGAGTCGCAATAGCTCTTCAAGCTGTCGATCACGCCTTCTCTCGCTACCATAACCTTCAAACCTTCATCATCAGCTACAAGATTCGCCAGACAACCAATCGCATTCTCCCTGGCCACGGCTGTGCCAGAGGCCAAGAGCGCAACAAGCACGAAAATCGCATTCTCCTCCATGAAATTCTCTTTAATATCTTCGAATTGAGCGAGATTTCTGAGAACGCCGGCGGCGACGCCCTGTGAGCTAGGCGTCCCCGCCTGACAGATCTCCAACAGAGAGGAGATTCCGCCTCTGGATCCGATCGCGCGCGCATTCTCCTTCGAGAAGCTAAGCGCTTGGAGAGCAACACAAGATCTCTCCATGGCGAATCCGCTACCGGATTCAAGCACTCGGAGGAGGTGATTGAGGAGGAGGAGTCCCTCAGCTAAGAGAACATGCTTGCTGCTCTCGACACTCGAAACCCTAGCGATGGCGGAAACCGTCTTCTCCTTCATCTCCGGGGAGCAAGAATCGTCGAGCATCCGGACAAGGACGGGGACGATCCCCTGGGCGACGGCGATCAAGACGTTCTTGTCGTCGCTATGCAACAGTAAGAGGAGAGAGTCCATGGCCGAGGACTTGGAGTCCGGAGCTCCGATCTGGAGCTTGGTGAGGAGATTCCTGATCTCGAATCTCGCCGCATCCCTCTTGGACAAGGCCGCCGGCGCCGGAGAGATGGAGCTCTCGTCGCCGTCGCCGGCGACGGAGGATTCCTGGAGGACGCCGCTCCGGAGGAGGATGTCGGAGTCGCGGACGTGGCGGTCGAGGAGAGCGGAGAGGGAGTCGAGATCGCTCTGAGTTCGGAGCTTGCCGGCGGCGGGGGAGGCGGAGGCGCACTTGTCGGCGAGGGAGACGGCGGAGGAGAGGGCGGCGGAGATGGCGGAGAGTAAATCGAGGCAGAGGGAGTTGGAGGAGAGAGAATCGGAGTAGTCGGAGAGGTCGCGGAGGTTGGAGTGGAGGAGGGAGAGCTTTG
Organism: Polygonum maritimum; assembly: GCA_963924305.1. Classification (NCBI taxonomy): domain Eukaryota; kingdom Viridiplantae; phylum Streptophyta; class Magnoliopsida; order Caryophyllales; family Polygonaceae; genus Polygonum; species Polygonum maritimum. The sequence goes on from OZ002732.1 coordinate 4,198,228, forward strand.
TGCGGAGGATGGACCATTTTCCGCGGAAGGTGTGGATGGTGGAGAGGAGGTGATCGTCGAGGAGGAAGGCGAGGTGGAGATTGCAGGATTCGAGGAGGCCGGTGGCGTTTTCCGGCGGAGGAGGAGGAGATTCTTTCATGGCGGTCGCCGGCGAGGTCAAATCTGAGAGAGAGGAAGGGGGTAGGGTTGTTGTTTTTTAGTCGGCGGAAAGACCGAAACGGAGAAGAAGAAAGAAACAGAAAGAGAAAGAGAGAACGAGAATCGCATTGCCTTTATTAATTGGCCCTCCAGGGACGATAGGTAGGTGCAGTTGAGAAAATACGCGCCACGCGGGGAGGTGTTTCCCACGCGCCGTTTAGTAGGATTAAGCACTATTTAATTCAGTTTGTTCATTCCAAAATATTCTTGTGGGGATATAGTCTGGCGTCGTGTCACAAGTTCAGTATGTTTTCATTGTTTTGAGCATAGTATTTGAGTTACAAGATGTGGTCTATTGCAGATATGTGTATGTGAAGAATTTACAAAAGCAACATTTTATTGTTGCGATAATGTTTATACAATGTTATAACAAAATAATAATTTTTACGAGTGTATCAGGAAGGCCAGACCATTACATGTAAATTTCACTTATCATGGATTATATCTTGTCAGTTATACTTCATACCAAACCAAAATCATCTATAATGACTCTGTGATAAATCATCTCTAGCACATGTTTTTACACATCCATTGTAGCATTCTCTTTTCTTTCACTACAACCTCCGCTCTACCATCATTATAATCGACCACTCGACCCATCACACAAAGTTTGCCTAACCATACCGTCTTATAAAATTTGCTCTCAAATTGCAACAACGCAGTTCTTGTAATCCCAAAACTCCCTCCACATATCTACTTCTTGTTACCTTGATCCTCTACGCCAATCATGCAATATCTTTAGTCCTTACACTTGGTTAACGGTTGAAATCTTTGGTAAGGTTAGCATGATTTTTGGTAAACTTGTTGGTTGATGAAGGAGAACTTGGACTAGCACGTGCAGACTACACTAGGTGAAGGCGCGTGAGAACGCAATTAGGGGGGTGTGTGGAAATTGAGAAGACACAACAAATACCGGGACAGAGAGAGACTGATGAAGTGGGTCCCAGATGAGCTGGGCCCTCCAAATTAGTTTTGGTATGCGAACCTGACCCCGCGAAATTTCTAAGAATCCTCCTTCTCCACGACTAAAAAATCAGTAAAAAATTGCTCAAACAAAAAAAATAGTGAAATTAAAAACGAAATTCAGTAGAAAACTCAAGCTCTGAGGCGGCGGGACCCACCAAAACGTCACCGTCGAACCCACAAACCGGTGACAGACACGCGGGAAAACCATGGACACTGAGCTCGATTTAATCGTTTTGTTTTTTCGTCAATCGTAAAATCAACTACTAAAACTTACCCTAATCAAGGGTTAAATTTTATCAATTTTAGTGCCTTTATCAGCTTTTTTTTGGTTCGGATATTCTTATCCTTGCTGGCGTAGCAGTCAGTGAAAGTACAAATATGCCCATGGTCGGTAGACAAGGATTAAGGAACGTACAAAAAGGGGCTAGAAACTAGAAAGTGACTTTGGTAAAAAGGTAGGGCACTTAGCGAAATACCCAGAAATATACATTTACAGTTACCCGGGAAAAAAGAAAAAGCCAGCGGAAAAGCCCGGGAAATCTCCACAGGGCCAGCTAGCATTCAAGTATTCAACGAGAATATGATTATCTTACTACTATTTACTAAAGGTAAGTAGGTAACTAACTACCGATTATGATGCAACAAACGCGTAATTAAAAGCCTTAAAGCCGAGTGATTTAGGGCGTGTTTGGATTATTAGCATAGGGAATGCAAATGAAGGAATAATGGCATTAACTTTCTTGTCTATTACTTCATGCATGAGAAAATAAACAGTTCATCCTGTTTTTATTAGACTAGTTATATTGTACTATATCCCACATTATGTAATTTGACTGTATCCAAATAGTTTAAAATTATTTTATTTTCTTATTTGTAATCAATGTTTGTGTATTGACGTCTCAATTTATCCAAGTTATATTATTTTTTTCAATTATTTATTAGACGTATTTATTAATATTATTGGGTTTTTCTCTTATAAGAGAATTATAAAATCTCTTATTTTAATCTCCATGCATGTGGAAAGTAACTTGGGACTTACAAATCATTACACATTTCAATGTGAATGTGAATGTGAATTGCTTCTAATTGGCATCATCAATTTAGTCAAGGGGATATTAGTCAGATTTAATCTAACCATACTAATTTTATAATAGTGCATTTGCATGGAATTTTCTCATTGTTCATTAAAAGAGTGTTTTTACTACCAACTTGCATGATATTATATCTACAAGAAGAAGAAAAGGTACGTAGTAGAAGAACTTGTGAACATAGTCATTGAATATTTGACCCGTGACTTCGAGACATATACGTAACCAAAAGTTGCAAGTCTATTCATCACGGTCAACGTTTATCGTTGACGTGGTTGATTTTTAAACTAATCATATTCTTTAATTGTGTGCCATGCAAGAAAATAGGATTGGTGAGAAGGGGATTCAAAAGGAAAGGAAACATGATGATTAATATAGAACGAAAGTAATGATAATGTAATTAAATTAATAAAAAAAAAGAAGAAGTACGTAGTAGGGTTGACATGTTGATTTTATTAGTTAATTAATTAATTATAAAATGAAGTGATTATTTCTTCACCCACTCTTCACCGGCCTTACCTATCTTCAACCATGTACGATGGCCTAATTATAAAAAATCAGGTCCATTTTCCTAAGATAAATGCGGAAAGGAGTACGTGTTACATCCCCAATAACATGCAATTTAAAATAGTTATAAAAAGTTCATTTGATATTCAAACAAATAAAAGCCTTTAGCTAGCAATATTTGTTTTATTTGGCAATTATAACTGAACCAATTAATTAGAGTTGGGGGGTGTTTAAGACCTGGTTAAGCAGGTCCATTGCCACATGATATGCTGCACTTAGCAACTACCAATAAAGGCAAGTGTATAATAGGCCATGCATTCTTAAATATGGAATGCATAGACAAATATACAATTGAAATAAACAAACAAACATAAGGGATCAATGAGGGTCCGGTTACACGTTGAGGAGGTTGAATTATTGCTGGTCATTTCATGAAACTTGACAACTAGATTTAGGGATGAAAATGGAGAGATGGTGACAAATTGCAAATTCATACTGTTCATTGGACCATGCCCAACCTTGTGGGCCATTTGGGCCGTTCTTTAATCATGCCCATGAGGCCCAGCTACACCTAAAGAAACATTATTTGCCAATAAAAATTCCTTTTATGCTTACTAATGAACTATAGAAGTGGGCAATCAAGGCATGATAAATCTATCTATCTATCTATTACTATATACTAAAGCGGAAGCAAATTCCGCCACCATATTGCGCCACATCACCCCCTTATTAGAAAACAATTATCTTATCAATCTAATTTTAAGCTTAATCTTAAGATTTTAACTAATCTATTATTATTTTATCATCCGTTAAGATGTTATCTTATCCAATTCCCATAAAAGATAAATTTTTATCTATTATCTTTTATTGATCTAATTTTCTAAAATTATAATTAATCAAATATACTTATTGTTAATAATAAATATTTAAGAAAATAATCTTATCTCCAAATTTATTGCATTGGCGTAATTAAGACTAAAATAATCTTTTATTGACGGTGCTAGGGTTTGGGATCAAAGTTAATAATTTTCCGTTGTGTTTGTATAATTGTATCCCTATAATCCAAATAAAAGATATGTACAGTTTTAAAAGAAATTAAAACATATGATAATATTTGTAATTATTATAGTGAATTCATATAGTAAATAATAAAAACAAAAAGCATCCCGTACAAGGTGCGGGTCATTTGCTAGTGTGTAACTATAAGACCACATGACATGCAAAAACATCAAGTTTAGAAGGCAATCAATGCGTGATAAATGTGTAATGATTTTAATTTATTTTTAAGGATTTAGCCATTTCAATTCAAGGAATAATACTATTTACTACGGAGTATCTTAAATGTGAAAGATTTTATTAATCTTTGGTGCATAATTATATACTTATTGAATGTGAATCTTTGTCATCCATAATTGTAGGGTAGTTTACCATTCTTTTCACAAAATTCAAAAATTCTTTTGTTTTGGTCGAAATAAAATTCGAAAAATGGAGTATGTGTTAGAACTTGATGGTTTGGCAATGCTGATGTAGGATTAAGGAGACTACGTGTCATAATTATGGCTTGCCATGTCAGCGTTGCCACGTCCATCCCCTTTGACTCTCATCCTCCACATCTTCAACTTTGTTTCCTTTTTTAAAAAAAATATATATCTTACAATTTTTTCCTCAGATTCAGACTAGGAAAACCCTACAAGTATCACACAAAAATCGAAATCCAAGCTCGAAGTTTTGTGAATCTCAGATCGACTAACACTATGGCGAAACAATCGATTCTGATCGTAGCTGTTCTGTTCCTGGTTTCTTCGTCGATAATTGGATCTGCAATTGCGAGCTCCGAATCGCCGTTCATAGTGGCTCACAAGAAGGCCAACCTCAACAAGCTCAGGGATGGATCAGAACGCGTCTCTGTCTCGATCGACATCTATAACGAAGGATCCGTGTATGTTTTCCCTCTCTCTCAATTACTCTTCTCCAATTTTGATTAATTGGATTTGGAAATCGTCGAATTAGAAATTGATGGATTGTTTAGGAACCTGGCTTTGGTTTTGATATTTGGTTAGTTTTGCCGTCTTGGATGTGCATTAGACGAATGAACACCTAGATCTGAGCTTTGTTGACCAGATCTGAGATTTTGATGTTGGGATTACCATCTTGATTGGAATCTGATGTGGTTTGTACGGAAACAGCAAAACTTGTTTCCCGTTCCCTAGTTCTGAATTCAATCTCTCATGATTTTTTTGACTATTTGGTTTGAATGATTTTGTTTAGTTGTCTATTCCAATGGTTCTTTCTTAGTAGAAAGCATACCAAGCTTGTATAGCATACAATAATTGAATTTTGACTCTAGAAATTGTTAATTGGATTGGAAGTTGTGAGCATGAATACTATGAGAGGAGGGGAACTGATGACTACAAAATTACTTGCAAGTTACTTGAAGTAAATGGAATTATGGAATCTGAGAAATTGCATGAAATATTTGAGTGATAGTTGAAGAATCCTGAAGTTTTGGTGTATCCCGTTGCCAAATTTCTGTAGATGTTGCTTTGTTGATGAAATCAAAATGGGGCCTTAGATATGATATACATAGTGCAGGCAACTCACATGCGCCCTTTGTTATCTGTAAGATGTTTTGAAGTAAATGTCCTTTAATGCTGATATCTCAAAGTTTCTACTGCTAACCAACCCATGGGTAAACTTACTTCTTTCTATTTTTCTGTTTGTATCAGTACTGCTTATGATGTTAGTCTCACTGATGATAGCTGGCCCAAGGATCAGTTTACCGTTGTAACCGGCAACACTTCGGTTTCATGGGAGAAACTCGACGCGTAAGTGATGTGTTGCCTATTTACCTTTCCATTTCAGTGCTATAGTTTCTCAATAATGTTTGTTTTATTGCAGTGGCTCTATCGTTTCCCACTCCTTCGAGTTGGAGGCGAAGATGAAAGGTCCTTTCCACGGCGCTCCCGCTGTCATCAAGTTCCGTGTTCCCACAAAGGCTGCACTTCAGGTTAGAACTCACTTGCTATTATCATTTTCTAATTATGCTAGAATTCTGTTTTTTTTCCTTCTAATTGACTCTCGATATGTCTAATGGAAACTTCTAGGAGGCATATACGACCCCAATTTTTCCACTCAATATCCATGCTGAGACCGTTCCTGAAGACAAACTTGAATTGGTAATGTTTCTCCCCTTTACCAAAATAACCTTTCTTCTCCATCAATTTCCATTACACTTTAAGATCATCATATAAACATTTTCTGATTAAAATTGTCTTTCTACAATTCATGGAATCAACCATCTGCTCTGACTTTGATGATCTGTGCTGGCTCGCCTTTCTCATCTTCTTCAGGCAAAGGTAAAAGTCGTCTCCCTTGCCTCTATAACTTGGAAAATGAATCGGAAATCATGAAATAAAATTACTCCAATATTTGACATGAATTAATACTTCTGGTTGATTGATGCTATATTGCTAATACTAATACTGGCCATATTTATTGTTCCAGAGAATTTTGGGTCGATTCGGTCCGCAAGTCTCAGTCGTTTCTATCGTGGGTTTGTTCATATACCTCATTGCCAGCCCCTCAAAAGCAAATGCTGCCAAGGGAAGCAAGAAGAGACGATGAGCATATAGGGCTCTTTCAAATCTCAGCCTTAACTAAACTTACGATCTTCTAAATTACGATCCATCTCGCGATTCGGGGTCTTTCATCTTTTGGTTTAGAACTGCACTTTGGTCTCGGAAGACTGACATGTTTTACAGTTTTGTAGATTGGTGAATTCAAGTCTGATCTTTCATCTCATGTTGTAGTTTTTCTCATACTCAATACTCCCTCCGTTTCACAATAAGTGTCGTTTTAGCTCTTAACACAGTTTTTAAGAAAAGCAATCATTCACTTTAAAACTTACAACTTTTTCTTAATCTTACCACTCATTACATTTTTTTACCAATGAATGAACAACTTTAGTCAACAAATACACAGTAATACTCCCTCCGTTTCACAATAAGTGTCGTTTTAGCTCTTAACACAGTTTCTAAGAAAAGCAATCATTCACTTTAAAACTTACAACTTTTTCTTAATCTTACCACTCATTACATTTTTTTGGCCAATGAATGAACAACTTTAGTCAACAAATACACGTTTCAATAAAAATTATCATCATTCACCCCTAATAAATCACTTTGAAAACCTAAAACGACACATATTATGAAACAAATTTTAAGTGCTAAAACGACACTTATTATAAAACTGAGGGAGTATATTCATAGACTTTTCTTGGTTCATATGACTTGAGGACCAGAATTCCAAAGATAGTTCTTTATGCAGGGGCAGAATCACGTTTAAGCATGTGCAATTTGATTTATGGTTAGCTGTACTTTCACATACAGGAACATTATCTGTTTATGCTTCGTATGGTTGAATTGGATGCGTGCAAAACAACAGTTTGCTTTGTAAAGAATATTTGTCTCATACCATTCAAGGCTTAAAAAATCCAAAAGTTGCAATACAAGTAGCTCATACGGACCCATGGGCCATGAGCCATGACTATCAAGAATTATGGGCTTATGCCAACAAATCTATTTGTGGAATTGGGCTTCAGATTCCACTTCTACATATGTTATTTTAATTCTTCGATTAAGGAATATAATCACGATTTGTTGATCCTTCCAACTTCAAAAAGATTATCTTCCTTTCTGTTTAAAAAAATGGAAATTCCGTTACATCAAGAACGTTGTGGCCACCCAACAAGGGGAGTGGCCACCATGAACAAATTGTGTATAGCAAAATGGACATTTATAAGATAAACAATGCAAAATTGTGGTATAATTTTCAACACAAACTCAATTATAATCACAACAAATGCCAGCTAGAAGCAGTTTAATTAGTTGCATTACTCTGCACAACCATCATCCTCTTCTGGGTTTGCTTTGTTCTCTTTCAAAATCATCAAAAGAGTGTTGTAGGTGATATCTGCATCGTGCGATCACAACAGCACTTAGGCGGTTCATATTGTTCTTTGATCGTAAGATCAAACCCTTCCGATTGAGCTCGCCATATAGGAAGATTGATCCTTTGGAAGTCTTGAAGATTAGATCAGAGAGATGAGTTGCTTTCCTTGCTTTGGATCGCGTAAGACAGCCCAAGAAGGGACTAATAGCAATAGAGGAATTGCTCCTTCTTCTGTAGCTACTTCCACACCAGCCTTACAACCACACCCTGGTAAACACTCTAGGCCTTTTTTTCACCTCTCATTTCAAGTTCTTGATTTGATCATATTAGTGGGTATTGGTTTGACCATGTTGTTCAAATTTTAGCTCATCACCATTTATTGAAGAACTCATCTTTTGGTGCCTCTTGGTTGAGAAAGATATGTCTTTTAATTCTTTTTGTACACAGATAAGGCATCAGTTCCAGTAGGAAATGTGCCTAAAGAGCCAGCAACCAACAACATTGAGGCCCAAACATTCACCTTCAGGGAGCTCGCCACCGCCACCAACAATTTCAAGCAAGATTGTTTAATAGGTGAAGGTAGCTTTGGAAGGGTTTATAAAGGGCAACTTGAAAAAACTGGCCAGGTATGATTAAGCCTTCGACTACGCTTCTGAATCCCAATGTCAGCTTGAAGTGAGCTCTAAGATGAAGTTTTTTTTTATCCCTAGATTGTGGCTGTAAAGCAGCTTGATAGAAATGGATTGCAAGGAAACAAGGAGTTTGCCATGGAGGTTGCCACATTGAGCCAAGCCCATCATCCAAACCTTGTAAATCTAATTGGGTATTGCGCGGATGGAGAACAAAGACTTCTCGTTTACGAGTTTATACCTTCCGGATCTCTTGACAACCATGTCTTTGGTAATCCCATTTCTTTTTGGAATATGTTTTTTTGCATCAAAAGATTGGTTTTAGGATGAAACCTCATTGGACTTCTATACTGCGCTCACATGTGTGCACGACTCCTATTTTATGTGCCCATAGACCTTTAAATTTGGCTGAAATGGACCTAATTTGTGATATGTGCTTGAATGAACAGATTTGTCACCAGGCCAAAAGCCACTTGATTGGTACACAAGAATGAAAATAGCTCTAGGCGCTGCACAAGGCTTGCAATACCTGCACGATAAGGCCAACCCGCCAATCATATACCGCGATCTCAAATCTGCCAACATATTGTTAGATGAACACTTGAATGCTAAGTTGTCCGATTTCGGGTTGGCAAAGCTTGGACCTCTTGGTGACAAAACTCACAGTCCTTCCAAGTTGATGGGAGCAGATGGCTATTGTGCACCAGAGTATCAAAGAACCGGCCACCTCACTGTAAAGTCTGATGTCTATAGTTTTGGAGTCGTTATGTTGGAGTTGATCACTGGCCGAAGAGTCATTGACACCACAAAACCAACTGAAGAGCAGAATCTGGTCGCTTGGGTAAGTTCCCAATTCTGGCTTCATTAATGTATAATAATGACACCAAATTAGACTAGATTCATTTTCATTCTGTTTACGTTTTGTGGTTGGAAAACAAACGCACCTGAACGACTAATGAGTTGTTGTTGTTGTTGTTGTTGTTGTTGTTGTTGTTGTTGAATCCAGGCACAACCAGTGTTCAGGGAGCCAAAGCGGTTTCCAGACCTGGCCGATTCAAGCCTTGGCGGGCGATTCCCGGTGAAGAGCTTAAACCAAGTGGTGGCCATTGCATCAATGTGCCTTCAAGAAGAAGAGACCGCTCGCCCTCTAATGAGCGATGTTGTGACCGCACTCAGCTTCCTCTCAGCCACACCAGAAGAAGCTAGTCCGTCTCATGCCAACAAGGTTCACCCGGAGCAAGGATGATGACATACGTACATTGTCCTTGTGCTTTGTGTTTGTCACCATGGATTTTGTTTTCGTCATATATATATGGGTTTTGTTCCAAATGCTTCCATCTCCTCTTGGATTTGTGGTCTCCAAGAGATCATGACGAACTTGTTATGAGTGAGTTTGGATGATGTTTGATTCATTTCATTTGGGTTTTTTATACATGTCCTCAAACTTTAGTATGTAAAAACAGAGGATGCCAATTTGAGGAACTGGGATGGCTCAAAGATATAGAAGGAGCAATACCAGTTACAACATGTTGACTTATTTTACAACAACTTAACTTTTTTCCTTTGTACAACCAAACTACATTGCTGAGTTATTTTATTGTCCTAACTTATTTTGTTATATACAGCACTTGCAAGAAAAATGTACAAATATATGATATAGTCGTAACCATAACTCTTCGTACAAACTAGTTTAACCTCTGACGGACAACCCTGATAAATTTTCTAGGCGCGTATCAATAAGTAAAAACCCAAAATTATTCCCATCAAAGAAGGATGATTAAGTAAATTGCAGAGATTTTATAACAAAAGAAAAAGTGAAAGAACTCATCTATAATAATACTTCATGTATATTATCTCACCAGGCAGGAAGGTATTTTTTTCCCAATTAAATTTTCAGCCAAATACATTTATAATGCTATTTAATTGTTATTATTCTTAGCCAATAAATGTCATTTATGGTGTCAAAAACAATGGGCTTTTCCAGCCGCCTTGAGTTGGCCCACACGGCCCAATAGATCCCCTTAAGAAATTTCTTAATTTTACTAATCAACGAATCAACGGCAACAAAGTCAAATTCGTATGGAAAAACACGGGCAAAGGAAAAATCTCATCAAACCCAAAGATTAAAAAAAAAAACTTTTTCCTTGTTCAAACTTCATACTTAAATAAGAAAACTCAAAAATCACAAGTAGAAATTCAAACAAGTAAAGATCGAAATCCAGTGAGATTTGAGATGAGTGGTTTCTTCGGTTCCTATATTTGACCAATCCGTCCGCTTTCCCCCAATTCTTCGCCATCTCCCCCGAGATCTCAAGATCTGCTGAATCTGTAGGCTCAGAGCAGTTGATCGAGCAAAGATGATTACGATTCCGTATTTGACAGCCTTGTCCACCTACTTCAGCTACGGATTGTTGTTCGCTTTCGGCCAATTCCGTGATTTCTTCAGGAAAATCTTCGATTGGTGGCATACGAGCAACCTCCAGGTCTATCTTGAATCTGTCAAACATCACTCTGTTTGTTATTATTCTTCTCTTTGTACTTCATTTGCTGAAATTTGGGGGATTTTGGATGCTTAGGGCTATGCGCCAATCTGCCTAGGGCTTGAAGATTTCTATATCCGGCGCCTGTATCTTCGTATTCAGGTACTAATGCTGAATCTGAGCTGATTTCGCTTCGATGTGATGTGATGTCTTGAGCTAATTATTATCTTCGAGGTAAACTGTTGGAGATTGACAGAGTTAGTACTTGAATTCATAAGTTGAGATCTTCATGAGCGTGTATCTGAGTGTGTTTAATGCTCAAGTGATTAGATATGAATGATGTCTTGGCTTTGTAATCACCTTGTACATTGTAGTGATTATAGATATTGCCTTTCTCTTGTGACAGGATTGTTTCGGCCGACCTATCGCAAGTGCTCCAGATGCTTGGTTCGATGTGGTAGAGCGTTTTTCCAATGATCATAACAAAACATTGAAGTATGTATTTTCGTACGATGTTGTTTTCAGCATCACTTCTCTCATGTATTGCTAGACTTGGTTTTCTTGCTTGTTTTTTGTTTTGTTATGGATTATGGTACAGTGTAGAGATGGACTAGCATGGCTAAGCTTTTGTCTTCAGTAATTTTCGTATGAGCACTCAGTTTGCTCCATTTCATGCAGACGGACAGATAAAGTTAAGCGTTGCCTTAACCTGGGGTCATACAACTATCTTGGCTTTGCTGCTGCGGATGAGTACTGCACTCCACGCGTGATTGAAACACTGATGCAGTTTTCTCCAAGTACTTGTAGTGCCCGTGTTGATGGAGGTATACTCATTACTTTTATTAAGTATTATAATGATCACCGTGCAATATTTTTTATGCTGAAGTGATTTATGTTTCCAGGTACTACTACGTTGCACACTGAACTTGAAGAATGTGTAGCAAACTTTGTTGGCAAGCCAGCTGCACTTGTCTTTGGAATGGGTTATGTGACAAATTCTGCTATTATCCCTGTTCTGATTGGGAAGGTGCATACAGCTTTGCCTTCTTCAAAGTTGGCATTTCTCTTTAAGTTGATAGAATTGCTTATTAAATTGCAAAATCTTATTAGATCTTTATGCTGATACACAGGGAGGGCTGTTAATAAGTGATTCTTTGAACCACAGCTCCATTGTCAATGGTGCTCGAGGATCAGGAGCCACAATCAGAGTGTTTCAGCACAATAGTAAGTCTTAGTTATTGCTGTAAATCACTTCTATTTGAAGAAGTACATAAAGGTGTGGTTGATCAAAGGGGATGTTTTGTACTGTAAATGGCTACTTGTCAGGGATTTTCTAGTTTCCGGATACAGATAGTCATTACTTGCATTGTGTTATTGCATGTTGGTTATTACGAAAATTTCCAATCTGTTATTAGGGGTCCATGTCTTCAACAGCTCATACCTTTCATTTTTAGTAATAAAGTTCAATGCTTGTTGTTTCAGCTCCCTCTCACTTGGAGAAGGTGTTGAGAGAACAAATTGCTGGGGGTCAGCCTCGCACACATAGACCATGGAAGAAAATTATCGTTGTTGTGGAAGGAATATATAGTATGGAGGGGGAGCTCTGCAAACTTCCAGAGATCGTTGCAGTATGCAAGAAGTACAAGGTTGGTGATCTCTGTAAATAATTGTTTTTTAGCTTTCAGGTTCTCTTTTTTATTAACGCCTTGATTATTCGATTCTTGAATCATATGCTTCTTTGTGGATATTCTAGGCATATCTCTACCTGGATGAAGCTCACAGCATTGGAGCAGTTGGAAAAACTGGGAGAGGTGTCTGTGAGTTGTTAGGCGTGGACACTGCAGATGTGGACATTATGATGGGAACCTTTACAAAATCGTTTGGATCATGTGGAGGTTATATTGCCGGATCTAAGGTTTGTCTGTTATGAATAACAAAAGTAGAAATAAATCAGGTTTCTGTTTTTTTCATGATGTGATACACGTACACTTTACCATGTGAGTTCATCAACTGATGATTACTGATCACTAATCACCAATAGAATCTCTTGTGCTCTTCTGATTTTACCTAAAATAGATCAAATGCATTTAATTAACTGGAAATGAGAGTGGCATGAATTCTCAAGTCTTGTGTAGTACTTCAAACTTGTCATTGTGCTCTGTAATTTCTATTTTTGGTCTGAACAAACGTTTATTGCCGGATCTAAGGTTTGTCTGTTATGAATAACAAAGTAGAAATAAATCAGGTTTCTGTTTTTTGCATGATGTGATACACGTACACTTTACCATGTGAGTTCATCAACTGATGATTACTGATCACTAATCACCAATAGAATCTCTTGTGCTCTTCTGATTTTACCTAAAATAGATCAAATGCATTTAATTAACTGGAAATGAGAGTGGCATGAATTCTCAAGTCTTGTGTAGTACTTCAAACTTGTCATTGTGCTCTGTAATTTCTATTTTGGTCTGAACAAACGTTTATTCCAAATAACTACTACCACACTATATCCTTCTTTCCATGGAGAGTTGACAATAGCCTCAGATTTTCTTACTCCATGAGTCACTAAATATATTCATGTTGATCTACAGGAGCTTATTCAATTCTTAAAGCACACATGCCCGGCTCATCTATATGGTACAGCCATATCACCGCCAGCAGCACAGCAAATTATATCCTCCATAAAGGTCATTCTTGGAGAGGATGGCTCTAGTAGAGGTATGCGCCGTTCTTGTCTCATTACTACTCAGCTTTTCTCATTGATGTTCAATGCTAACAATCCATGTATTCCTTAACAACAGGTGCTCTGAAGCTTGCGAGAATTCGTGAGAACAGCAACTTTTTCAGGTCAGAACTGCAGAAGATGGGATTTGAGGTTCTTGGGGATAATGATTCTCCTGTAATGCCCATTATGCTTTACAATCCTGCCAAAATCCCTGCATTTTCTAGGGAGTGCCTTAAGCGCGATGTAAGATCACATTTATTTCTTGTACATCAAAGAAAATTTTCATTTATGCACTGAGGTTTTAATATTTCTGTGTGTCACAGGTGGCTGTTGTTGTTGTGGGTTTCCCAGCAACACCTTTGTTGTTGTCTAGAGCGCGTATCTGTATATCTGCTTCTCATTCGAGGGAAGATCTTGTTCATGCATTAGAGGTAAGCTGCTTTTAATGAACTGCCATTTATTCCCCTTGTGTTTTTATCTTAATGTGTCTCCTTCTATACAGGTTATCAATGTAGTTGGAGACCTAGTGGGAATTAAGTACTTCCCAGCAGAGCCAAAGAAAGATCAGCAAGAAGACGGAACAATCAAGCTAGACTATCACCTTGAGAAAAAATTAACTTAGTGAAGTGTCTTTGAGGATCTGTCATCTGGGTTTTTTGATGTGTAGAAATGGGGTCTTATCTGTTAACTGGTTTCTCAAAGAATATCACAAAGTTTGCAGCCATATATGCTTCATATCTGTATTTTTTCTTCTTTGGAACACTTTCAATTTGCCATGTTACCATATGTTAATATATTTTTTGTATTACTTGCTAGAGGAAGCATGTTACCATATCTCATGCTTGTAGTTGTAACTGCTGGCAAAGTGATCATATACAGAAGAACCATGCACACAAACACAACAAAGATCATGATAAAACTTGTTTACTAGAAAGCTTGTGCATCAGGATTCTAAGCATCAAACTTTCCTTTCTACTGAACCTAACTGAAAAAGGCAAAAGAGCTACACACTTGATCATCAGCATTACACCAAAAATGTCATCATAAGTCTGATGACATGACAGCAAAGATTCAAGATTTCAGAACATAAAAAGTATATATTCAGTACTAACTGGTTAGTTCAGCTAAAAGACTGCATCAAAATTTATACCAAAATAAGTCATGGAACCCATCAAAACATGACGAAGAGTCTTGGATTCCTCCTCCTGCATCCTAAATTGCCCCAACCGAGGGCGTTTCGAGCGCGAATCGTCAAGAAAACCCCTTTTGAAGCTTCTGGATAGCACCGAACATCTTCCTCCTGGACCCAACCGCATTCACCCCCATATCCTTAAGGTCCTCCAAGGTCAACAATGGCAAGACCTCTTCATCAACCTCATGGATCTCAAACACTGGCCAATACCTCACCAACCCCAATCCATTCAGCCAATTCTTCACTCCATTATCCCCTTCAGCATTCCTTAACAACGGACCATCAAGATCGGCTTCATCCTCCTCCAATTCAACACCTCCCTCCCCAACCCTAACCCTAGAACTCCCATTAACCGACCTCCTCAATTGACTCCCTCCTAACCCTAACTCCTCCCCCCGCTCATCAATCCCAACCTCCTCCCCCTCCTCCCCGATCTTCGGGATCCAATTCGACCTCGGCTTCTTCGGCGCTCTCTTCAGCTTCGAATCCCTGTCCTCCTCTTCCGCTAGAACACCTAGGGTTTCCTCTTGGACGACGGATCCGGCGTTCAGTTTCGCCAGCTGTCGGATCTTGGACGACTTCCCTCCGGAGGGGGTCTGGTCCTTGCACGGCCTCCAACTCTTCGGCCGCCGGAGCGACTCTTGGAACAAGGTGGCCACCGCCGCCGGCTGATCGCCGATCTCGCCTAGCCGGACACTCGGCCGACGCTGCCTCTTCGTTGTGTTGCCGTTCTCCGTGGCCGGAATTGCTCCGGCGACGTCGGTCTGGGGCTCCGGATACTGCAGCTCCTCCATAGATCACGGATTCTTGGACTGTTTTCTTCGATCTGTGATTGTAGTAGAGTATGGAGGAAGTGGAAAGCGGAGAGCAGGAAGATGGAGAGTTCGAAAAGGGGAGTGAGATCGATGGAATTGCAGAAGCATTTGGGAGATGGACGCGTGTTCCCGTGTTCTAAGTCTCTCTCCTCCCATTTTACAGTCTGCGGGTCGGGTCGGGTTTAACCCGCTGATTTGCAAATCGACCCCGACCCGTTACATTTAAACATATACTTATTAATTTATTATTATAAAAAATATTTTTAAGAAAGATATTGCTTTTATAATTTTATTATTACAAAAATAAATATTATCGTATTTGGACTTAATTCACAATTGGGTTTCGTATCGCATAAAACTCATTGTTTGACGGTTAACAGAATTAACGAGTCCACCCACAACCCGTTGATCGAGATCGTGGGTCGGATCATGAGTCACTGTATTTGTTTAGTGGTCAGTCCGACCTGTTAAACATCCCCACAATGAAGTAATAAAATGTAATGGACAAATAAGGCATGACATAAAAGATGTTTTCGTATTTAGTGGAAATTTTCTGGTTGTCTCTTTGAATTAAAGATGTTTTAAGTTTAACTCTTTTTTATGGGGTTTAAGATATTTTGAATTTTTTTGTATTATAATATAAACAACATGAAAATATAACATACTAGTGGGCTTAGCCCTTTGACACATTTGCTGGAAAAATATAAATCCGTTAGAGCATCCACAATGGAAAAATCTCCAAGATTTCTTAACACAAAAGAAAAAAAAATCAATAAATTTAAAGATTTGTCAGACTTTGCAGAAAAAAATTCTTCAGCAAGAGTAAAAATCTGAAAATAGGAAATCTCTCTCTGACCATATCTGACAAATCTTCCAATTTTATTTATTTTACTTTTTTAAAGTTGCTAAGAAATCTTAAATGGATTTCTCCATTGTAGATTGTCTTATGCATCCGTGAGCTTAAATACATGCCCAATCTAAATCTTTACGACATGAAAAATTGTGCACCTCTTCCACATAAATGATCATTAATCTAATCTAAACCAATAATTTTCAACCCCATTATACTTGTTAGTCTTTCTGTTTGCCCAATATTAAATCGTGTAAATAGTATGGGTGATCCAAGAAACTTCCACCCAAGACATTGAAGAACGACAATAATGAAATTATATTGGTAGACCCTTCATTATTTAATTTAAACAATTTAAGCAATACATCATTACATTACAAACAAGAACATCAAAGATTACATTACATCATTACATGACATTGCACCCTAAAAGTCATATTATGAAATGGAATGAATCTAATTCTAAACAACTTGAAATTTCATTACACCATTACGTATGTTCTAAACATCTCATACTACTACAAACAAATAATTATTCCTTTTATAAACTGGGAAAAACATAAAGCAAACAAATATATCGAGAAAAACTCCAACAAATGTGTAAAGGGCTAAACCCACTAGTATGTTATATTATAACAGCCTTTATATAAGTGACACGTCTTTAAAAGATTTATGAGATTCAAAAACATGCATAATTTAATGTCACCAAATGATTATTGGATGAGGATTCTCTAGTTCTTATAGATCAACCTGGCACTAATGAGAAAGCCAACTTATAGATCAACTTTTTTATTTATTTTTTGGTCAAAGAGGGGGAAAAACATGCATAATTTAATGTCACCAATTTGATTATTGGATGAGGATTCTCTAGTTCTTATAGATCAACTTGGCAGTAATGAGAAAGCCCAACAGTTAAATATATTCAGATGCCCAATACGCTAATAATATAACATGCCCCAAAATGGGCCTCCTTTTGGGCCGATCGGCCCAAGTGGATCGATTTTCCGTTCACAAAAGTATATGGTAAATTACACTTGTAGTGCCTACAATCATGATTTGCCTCTTTTTTTCTTTTTTTTTTTTCAACCACAAAAAGCATAAAATCGTGCACAATTGCCCTTGTATACGCCCAATATGATCAGTTTGTAAACCAGTCAAGTTAGCTAGCCAAACCATTAGTACATCTTAATATCTTATGTAGTTAGCTTGATCAAGCTTTTATTAAGTATAATTTTTGTAAAACGTTATCTCCTACTTGTCTCAAATAAGCTTGTATAAGATTAAGAGAAAAGTTAACAAACAATATATTCAATTAATGAAGGACATATCTAAGCATATGGTCCCATGTATACATGCATATAGTGAAATTGGTAAATGCATGGATTGCATTGCATGTATTGGTAACACGTAGTATTTGTATGTATCCCAATTTATTATCAACAAATTAATTTGACAATTAAGGGAGATATTGATCGAAGTCTCCAGGTGATGAATTGTGTGGCTAAAAATTTATTGAAAGGAACATCTAAAAAGGCAATGAACAGAAAGAAATATTAAATTGTCAGCCGAAATCCAACCAACCAATTTCACACCCATAATATTCCACTTGGTTATGTTATTAATTATATATGTACGTGATCATATATGAGCTATATACATACGATTTTTCTATAATGTGCCCTTAGGGCACACTATAAGCAGCTATTAACTTAAAGATTTGGTAAATCTTGTATTTTGGATTTTTTAAACTTTTTGTGACGGGTTCACTATTTCCATTGTAGGGTTTTAGTTTTTATATTTAGTATGCTTAGAGTGTGTCCTTAAGGCACACAATAGAAAAACCGATATACATAATACATTACATACAATATACTGTTTTACGTGTTTAGTTCGGCACCCGCGACACCACCGGTTAGGACTTAGGAGGGATAATGGGGACGAAACTCTAATTTTGAGCACACTCCATTTTGCACTCTTGTACTGTCAGGGGATAACGTTTTGGTTGCGGTGGACAAGTGTCGAACGGAGCCTTAACAAGGAGGAAGCTAAGACTCAAAATTACAATGAATGATAATCTTAGCAGAAATAGTATGAGTTGTTAATTAACGATGATTTTCGCTAATATACAGGCCCTTTGAAATTACGTGGCAAATAATTGAAATCTAATAGGTCTTAAGGTCTATAATTAAGTGTATAGTTTCGATTGAATTGAGTCCATTAAAGTGGTATAGATATTTAGCTAGCTAGAATGTATAAAATTCATATGATGGTACGTGGCGCGCAAATGCTTTCAAACTGATGTGTGATTAAATTGATGAAAGCCCCATTAGTAACTTATTAATGGAAGGGATGTATATGAGTTTGATATGATGGAGCATGAAATTAGCGGGAGCAAAAGAGCCCCATCTCGATCGATATAGTATTTAATTAATCCGATGTGTTGTAGCTCTCACTAAAAAGCATTGATTAATTAGCCCTAATCCAGTCCACGTGTCCTAATTCAGTTGATCAAAAAAATTAAATGGCACGTGATTTTGTTACCTCTAATTCCATATTTACACGCTTCCTCTAACTATTGATCTAGTTAGTTACATTATATGCATGTTCTTTGCCTTTTTCTTGTCGGTAAGCAATGAACACTTAAACATATTACTTACATAACTTAAAGCACAAAAACTCATGTTGCATCACTTTCAAACAAACTACTACTCATACTCTATAGGGTTGTGTTGAGAGTGTACACTTGTCTCAATTAGAAACGCCAAGAGAAAATGAACTACTTTTTTTTTGGTCGAAAGAAAATGAACTACTAATATATATGAGATGAAATCCATATCATACGTTCACTTTTTTTCATAAAAGATGGATCCAAATTTATATTAAGTATACTAATGATAAATACCAATACGACTCTCCCCAATTAAGTATAATTTATTTGAAAATTTAACAAGCTAAATATTACGAAACTAGCTAGTCGTGTTTTGATGGTTCTAAATAGGTTACAGATCAGGATTTGAAGTCGGCAACCTGACCAAGGTCGCCGACATGAAGAGCGCTTCGAGAGTTGTCGACTCGTGTTCCAGGAAAGGAATGATAAAAAATCTATAAAAGGCAATACCACGTGGATTGATTATGGGAAGCGATTGGATGCTCTAGGAGTGTATTTGAGGCAAGGACACAAGTGCAAAAATAAGAAAAATTATCATGAATTATTGAAGACATCTCAAGATGATTTTATTGTGTCTTAAAGATTTATTTCAGGAAAGATTTGTAATGGATTGTGCACGATTCATTCCTTGTGCAAATGGGACGTATTGATCATCCATCTTCAACAACAACAACAACAACAACATATACCCAGGGAATCCCACAAAGGATCTAGGGGGTCAGGGTGGGGTCATTCCAGACCTAGATGAAATGCGCTCAATACGGCCCAAAGAACACGGACCGGACCACTCAACAAACTATTCCAAAAAACCTAAAACCCAACAGACAACCAAAAACTACTACTAAGGCTAAAAGAAAGAAAAAGAAAAAAGAAAAAAGACTAAGCTGTACAGAAGCAAGCTTACTAAGCGAGAAATCGACGGCCAACACAAGATTACACAGCTCCGCCAACAAGCTGACTAGCTGTCGAACACTCTGATCTTCTCCCTCTAACTCTCCTTGTACTGTGCCAACTCCTCGGGAATCCCTAAAAGACTAATATCTTGTCTTATATTGTCCATCCAGTGCTTCTTTAGACAATCTCTATCCCTCCCGAGATCAATCTTCCTAGTTCTATATATACTTTCGTGTGCTTAATGTTAGAACTGAGGAGCTAGAGCATATTTTTTTGTATCTTTGTGTGTTTAGTGTAAGAAGAACGTGGAATTCGTTCTTCGAGTGGTTGAGTACGAGAAAGTTGTATTGAGTGAGGGTTGTTGCATAGGCAGAGTGCAAGAGGGTGTGTGATTCACTTTTTGGAACATGAGTTCTTTGTAAGCCCGAGAAATCAATATAACGAGCCGAAATACTTTAGAGTTGAAAGGCAAGTGGTTTTTCCCTATACAAACTGGTTGGTTTGTAGAGGCCTTTCCACTTTAAATCATCGTGTTTGATCTGGTAATTCGAAATCTTTCTTGTGTATTTTTATTCCACTACATGCTAAAGTTTTGACTCTAATCACCGATACCGTAGGTGTAAACAACTTCAAGTACTAATGATCCTACACCAAATGAGATGATTTTTAAACTCAAAAGAACAAGCTTAAATGACTACTTATAAACTGAAACCAAACCCAAAATAGTATACATCACAAAAATCATAAAGCATTGAAGCGATTGAATCTAGATTCACCCGTACATTATCACCGGGGAAATAAAGAACTTCATTAAAAGAATTACAAATAGAGTTTACTAAGAAAGCAATTAAGTTGAAGCAGAATTACTCAATCTATGGGATGTTGATGTATCGAAATAGTCTGGTGCATTCGTCAATAATGTAAGATGTATACATCTTAGTGTGGGTCAGCATATGTTGATCGATAGGTAGAGGGTATATAATACGAGTTGCGGAAAATGATAAAACATGTCTCGATTTGATTTCACTTGAGAACCCACCCTGTCCATATAATGTATCATATAACTAGCTACTTCAATCACTTTGCATATATGGTGTCGTTATTATCAGTATAAAGTAGTTATACGTGATTGTACGCATTTAATTCCCCTGCATTCCTACTACATTTCCTCCTTTATACGTGTTCTCCATTTTATTTTATTTTTTTTGTAAGGTAATAATTAGGTATCCCGTTTATGAGAGACGACCTAGAACATCTTTTCGGATGAGAACATTAAGTTCTTGATGATTCTCAATGCGATCAATAGGGAGGTCCTGGCCCAGTTTCGCGATTTTATCAGCCACGACATTAAGGACCCTATTCACATACTTCATACATGTTTTCCATTTTGTTTGTGTATGGGTGATAAGAATGTATTTTGTCTAGTTTAGGCGATAAATATATTCTACCTTACACTATGATCTAAAAGTTATAAAGATTAGTTTTACTCATAGTATCGTGTACGAGATTATATGCGATATAAAATAGCGGGTGTTAATGCCCTTTAGTTATTATTCATGCGTTAAGACCCATGCTCCCGTTAAAAAGCCTTGGGTAGTACTCATAGGTTGCCGGTTCAATTCCCATGTAGTACGGATACTGCATAATTACCTCCGAAGGTATCCAGATAACTGGATTAACGTACACTCATGGGGTCACAATCCTCTCTAGATGTAGTGTTTTTCAACTCTTTCAAAATAGAATGCTTATGGGTTTAACTAGTTTTAAGGATCAATTAAGTTGTTAAACTTTTGAAAGGGCCTAAGTCTAAAATTTCTATATAGGACTTTTTTTGAAATATCATTTAAAAGAGTGTTAGGAATGTTTTGTAATTAAAAAAGAGGATGACTTATCAACTTAATTAGTTCAAAAATAACTCTAATAAAGTCACAAAACTTTATACTGATGTCCTCCTGAAAAGATTGAAATAAAAGTAATGTACTATGAAATTGATGGACTACTCACATGCTGACAATTTATTATAAGACGAACTTCACTATACTTATGTACTGATCTTATATGTTCGTGATTCTTAAATTGTTCATCAAAAACTTCCACAAAGACATCTTTATAAGCTATTAATAGCCAAAAGAATATATACATCGGTAGACCAAATATTTGATCATAGAAGAATATATACAAAACTCTATTGCAAAATAATACATGAAAGAGAAGATTTTGATCATCATTTGGGCTACTAGGATGATCAAAACTTTTACATTGTTTTTTTTTTAATTATTAACTTATCTGATAAAATAATAATAAAACAATAGTATAACTTTATAATTTGATAACCAATGTGTTTGGATAACCACTATTTATACTCTAAGAACCTCAAAAAAATGGCTCTAACAATCTTTCAAATAGGACTTTCGGACTTTTGTAATAGGACTTTCGGACTTTTGTGCATGCCTAACGTGGGAATAGATGGACTAGCACTTGAAAGCAATAGATCGATGGACTACTAGCTCGAGTTACACATTTTGTAAAGGCGATTGTATTAATAATTGAAACTGCTTTCGTACGTCTTTCAAATTTCAACGAGTAGTTGCCATTTGGACCAGTGTTTAAAGCCAAGTTGCACCTTGTTCTAACAAATTGTTTTTTGTTTTTGGTTCCTTTTCTTAAGTTGGGCCTAATATATGGGCCACAGGGCCTTTTCTGCAACTTGATTGGTGTTGGTGATGATTTAAAGGGAACAGTACAGGCATTAATGATGAATGAAGATGACCCTCCTCAAAAAGTTAACACATGTTTATGATCGACCATTCCATGCCGGCCGGCCGGCCGACCGGCGAACTCCTCGGCCGTCGATCTCACACTTGGTGAAAGATGCTTGAATGATAGATTGTGGGAGCTACGAGCATGCCTTCCTAACACCTGGACGGTCTACACGGTCCAAATAGATGCAAGATGAGCCGGAAGCCTAGACGGTTTGGGATCTTCCGAGACTTAGGCAGACCTTGCCCAAATCTAAGAGCATGTACAATGGTGAGGAATGCACATCCTCTTAGCACTCTCTTTCCTCTATGAGGATGTCCTCTTTGATGTAGAAATTATAAGAGGATCCTCTTTTGAAAGAGGAATGAAAGTAATCCTCCTTCTACAAAGGATTACTCACATTGGCTCTTGGGCCAAAGAGGATACAACTTCAAATTATATGTTGACATGTGTTCATCTAAGTATTCACCCATTTTATTTCTTCCACTTCAATTTACACTTAATATTTTCCTAACTAAGAATTAAATCAATATGAGATTATCTTAAAACTACAAAATTAGTTAGTTTTTCTTTTCTTTTTTGTCTATAAAAAGAGTTCAAATTTACCTTATTTTTACATAATTCATTTTTTTTCTTATTATTCCATGGATCATAATGTCTATAATAAATGTAATTTTTATTCTATACCTTTTAATACTTTAGAATATTGCTTAAAGATATGTTTTTATAAATCAAGTTTTATGTCTCAATAGTAATTCTTTTTTTATAATATCATAATTCTTTTGTAGATACTAAATCAGCTAAATAAATATAATTTGAGGAACTAAGTTAGTAGAATTGATTAATTATATAAAACATATAATGAATATATATATTTGAAAGTAAGAAAAGGTGAAAATGAAATGAGGATCCTCTTTGTTGTGGGGGTAAATAGAGTAAGAGAAAAGAAAGGAGGAAAGGAAAAGTGAAAAATGAGTTGGATGAAAGAGAAAGTGATGTGTCAACTAGATAGAAGGAGAGAGAAATTCAAGAGAGGATTCAACATCCTTACCATTGTACATGCTCTAAGGCATGATACACTTGCTTCATAAAAGTAATTTTTCTACAAAAGTATACTTTTTTATCTTGAAATTTGTAAAAAGTAACTAACTTTTACGTCTTTTGAGAAACAAAAAGTATACTTTTTTTGAAAAGGTAGTTTTAAAGAGATTTTACGTAAAAAGTGTAGAAGCCCCTGGTCTAGGTGAACATTGAAAACATATATATTTAAGGCTCACTAATTCACAATCTCAAATACGGAGTACATGTTATGCGGACATTCAAATAATTAACGAATTTACTACAAAACTTTTTGACATTTATCTGAATAATTAAAGCCTTAAGTCGACTAGTATCACAAGATATCAAATTGAATTTCATGGACTTTGTTGACCATTCTAGTAGTGCAAGGAGTTCTCATTCGTCATGAATTATGAAGCAAAGATCTTGATTGTAATATATCATAACAAACTTTACCTACTAAAGTACTACGTACGTGTGGAGAATGGCAATCCCACGTCGGATATATAGGGCACAACATGACCAATATATAAGGGAACGTGAAACTCTATCTATCGGCTTAAGCTTTTGGTTTAAAAGCTAGATCCCAACGTTGTGTGCGAAGTGATCTACTAAATTTACTTGGCACATCACCCATCTAAACACGGCCCACCTAAATTTTGGAGCACATGCAAGCATAGTAATTGACTTCTAATTACAAAAATGGGAAAGAACTATAGAGTATATGTTAATCATAAGGAAACAATAACATTGAAGTTCTTTGTCCACATACTAGATCTACAATTCTAACTACTACTATTGGCTAGTTCATCACTTGTTAGAAATTTGTGCTAGAGAAAAAACAATTGGTCAAATTGGGCAGGAACAAGGGATCTGCCACTAGATATGGGTCTCATTTTATTTAGATATGGTCTGTCGTTTTCTCTCTATTACTTCTATCGATTCATTAAGATTTTCATCATAGCTTAGGTTGGAAGAAAAACTAATTTATAATGT
Source organism: Polygonum maritimum (assembly GCA_963924305.1). Lineage (NCBI taxonomy): Eukaryota > Viridiplantae > Streptophyta > Magnoliopsida > Caryophyllales > Polygonaceae > Polygonum > Polygonum maritimum. The sequence goes on from OZ002732.1 coordinate 4,223,005, forward strand.
ATGGATGGAGTCAAATTACCAGACCAAATAATAATTGGTCATATAGTTTGCATGATAGAAGAAATCCAAGTTTTTTTCTCCATAGGTGTAGAATCATTTTTGCTCCATTTGTTTGTTTTTCTTTTCTTTTCTAGATATGGACTCACAATTTCAATGATAATGTTGAACTTGTTTGGAATCTTGTCTGGCCCTTTTTTTAACTCAATAAAATATATTCTTGCTCCACCTAATTTTTGAATTTGAAGTGGATCACTCATTTAAAGCAAGATGTTAGAATTTCATCCTTATTCCCCCTATAAATCTTCAACTTTGTTTCTAGCTTGGATCTTGCCCCCAAGTCATGTTACATCATATCATTGACTCTTTACCTTTTTTATATTTTGCCTTATTTATAACTGACCTAGTTCGATCGGCTATACTTGCTCTACATTTGGATTAGGATAATCATTATATATATATTCATCAAATGATTAGCATAATCATCACCATGATTAAATCATTAATCTTCTTATATTATACGGTTTTTATATTATGTGGCCTAAGGGCACACTCTAAGCGTACTAACTATAGAAACTACAACCCTACTATGGAAATAGTGAACCCGTCACAAAAAAGTTTAAAAAATCCAAAATTAAAGATTTACCAAATCTTTCCGTTAATAGCTGCTAATAGTGTGCCCTAAGGGCCCATTACAGAAAAATCGTATATTATATTATGAAAAGAAAGCTTGCTTGTTTGGTAAGTATGATAGTACATTTTAAGAATTAGTTTGATAAAATCTGATAAGTTTAGTACGACGACCTTTTTTTTTTTTTTTTTTTTGTAGAAAGTTAGTTGAATAGAAAAGAGAGGGGATATACAGCTCCAAAAGTAGGCTGGGATCAAAAGGCCTACTTAGAGTTTCCACAAGAGATCAAAAACGGGTCAAGGACAAAGACCCTATGGAGCAAAAAGAGGGGAATCAAAAACAGGGACAAGACAAGGACCCTTAGTTGTTAATAAAATCTCGCCACGCAGGGCGGCTACCATTGTTCCTAGACCAATTCGCGTGGGCAACAAGCTTCATGGAGTGCTGGATCAGACGGGCACATTCGTCGGCTTGGGGGGTAATGTTCTCATGGATGAGCTTGTTCCGGCTGACCAAGTGAAGTAGATGAGAGTAGTGGCTGCGCAGCTTCGGAGTTTATGCAGGAAAGAGTTTTTGTTTGCACTATTTGAGAGCCACTCGAGCCAGTCATGGAGTGAGGTGAAGCGCGTGGTGATGCGCAGCCAGCGAAGAGTAAGGTCGAGGACAGAATTGGTAAAGGAGCAATTCAGCCAGAGATGGTCTTCTGTTTCATCAGCAGCTTGGCATAATCTGCAAGTGTCATCAGTCAAGAGCCTCCAGCGGTGGAGTTTGGAGAGGGTGGGGAGACGCTTGTGGCAAGCAAGCCAAGCAATAAAACTGTGGCGAGCAAGGTGAAGTCCACCCCAGATGCTTTCGCTCCAGCTCGTGGTGGGCCTAGGGGTACGCAAGAGGTTGTAGACGTTTCGGGTAGAGTATTTCCCGTTAGCGCCACACATTTCAGAGGAGACGTCGTGTTGACTTCTGAGGCCAAGAAGCTCATCTCGGATTGCGATGGTCGACTTCCAAGTCCAACTGTCCATCGTCTTGGGGGTCACAGTCCAAAGGCTGCCTTGTCGGAGAGCATAGCTGAAGATCCACGCAGACCACAGACTGGGGATGTTGTTGTCGAGCTCGAAAATAGATCTGGCAGCACAAGCCTTGTTCCAAGCCAGAAGCTCTTTGAAGCCTAGCCCTCCTTCAGACTTCGGTTTGGAGACGGCGTCCCAAGCAATAGGATTGCGTTTGCCTTCCTCCTTGCCAGTCCATAAGAAATTCCTGCTTCAGGAGCTTGTAGTCCCGGAAGAAATCTTGGAAGGCGGAAACCACAAGGCTTTCGACGATTGGCCAGGCCTGCTTGAAGAAGAGGGAGCCAAACCCATCCGGACCCGGGCTTTTGTTGGAGCCGATGCTGAAGAAGGCTCTCCTGATCTCGTCGTTAGTGATGCCAGCAACAAGTTGTTCAGCAGAGGGACTATCAAGCCTCGATCCATAGGTTGCGAATCTGTTGATGAAGGGCAAGGGTTCAATAGCAACACTGAGAAGTCTCTCGTAATAGGAGACAATCAACCGAGAGATTTCAGAACGCGAGCGAAGAGTAGCTCCGCTTTCATCATCCAGAGCAAGGATTTTCGCGCCCGCCCGTCGCGATTTGATATGGTTGAAGAAATAAGCTGAGCACTGGTCAGAGTACTTGACCCATTTGATTTTTGCCAGCTGCTCAGTCGTAATCTGAAGTTTTTTCATGCTGCTGATCGCTTCGTTCAGAGCTCTATTTTCAGCCTCAATCAGAGTTTGGTCAAGGGGACTAGCTTGGAGATCAGTTTGGGCTTTTTGGAGATTATTTTTGTGAAGAAGGAGATTTTTATGAAGGGATTCTAAATTGGCACTTTCGAATTTCCTCAGAGCTCCTTTGAGGGTTTTAAGCTTTTGCATAATTTGGAACATGGGGTGCCCTTGGTGGGGGGAGCTCCAGATGGCTTGGACGGTGGGGAGGAAGTCTTCATGAGAAGCCCAAATGTTATTAAAGCGGAAGGGATGGGGGAAGTGGTCAGCGGATGGGCGGAGCTTGACAATAATGGGAGAGTGGTCGGAGGGGCCAGGGTTGTCAAAGTGAATGGTAGAATGGGGGTACGCGCCATCCCAGCAGCTATTGACTACAGCTCGATCGAGCTTGCACCAAACTCGGTCATTAGCATCTTGTCTATTGTTCCAAGTGTAGAAGCAACCCGAGAAGGTGTGGTCGTGGAGGCCAGCAGTGGTGAGACAATCATGGAGCTCAGAAGGGATGGAGAGAGGGTGGGAGTTGTCACTAAGGAGTTTTTCCGTAGGGTCCCGAATGGCATTGAAGTCGCCAAGGGTGATCCAAGGGGAGGAAATGGTAGGGGCCAGGTTCTTGAGGTCCGTCCAAAGAGTTGTTCTGGAGGAAGAGTTGTTGTGGGCATAAACAAAGGTGGCCAAGAAGGGAGTTCCACCGATCGGGGTAACGTTGGCATGGACGAGTTGACTAGTCACGAGGATTGGAGTCACAGTGATGGAATCCGGATTCCACCAAAGTAGAATTCTACAGTTGAGGGAGAGGTGGCCATTGGAGGTGGACATCCAATTCCGAAAAAGGTTTTTAGAGATGCGGGATTCTTTTCTGCTTTTGAGGCGGGTTTCAATGGCAGCAACAAGGTCAGCTTTGAGGGAGAAGGCAAGATTTTTAAGGTTTGACTGTCTAGTGGGGTCATTGAGGCCCCTGACATTCCAACAAAGAATATTGGTGCTATTCATTAGAGGGATTAATTTGAGTGGTTGGACACTTGTCCATCTTGAGGGGTGAGAGAGAGGGAGCAGGGTCATGTAAGGTTGGTTGTTGAAGGGCATTATGAGAGGGGAGAGAAACAGCTTTGGGGGAGGGAGGGGTTGAGTTAGAGTTCTCATGATCAGAGAGAGAAGAGGGGTTGGACGTTTGATTAGGGGGTTCAGAGGGGTTCTGACTTTGGTTGGAAGAAGATGGGGGGGCATCGTTAACATGTACGGTGGGCGTGGGGTTTTGGGAGGTCGAAGGGGCTCGAGGCGATTGGGGTGGAGTGACAGCAGTTATAGGTGGGCTGGTTTGGATTTCTTCAGTAGGGGGGGCTGCGTTTGTGGAGCTTGGGGGTATGGCATCAGCAATTTTGAGGGAAGCATCAGGGGTGGGGAGAAGAGGAGGTTTATTGCTGATTGGGATTGGACGCTTGGAGGGGAGCTTCTTGTCCTGAGAGGGAACACAGGAGTGGCCAAAGCGCCTGCATTTGGGGCATCGTGTCGGGAGCCAACCATATTCAAGAGTTTGCTCAACAACTTCCCCAAAAGGCCCTGTAAACTTGACCTGTCGGAGGAGGTCGGAGTGAGCTGAAATTTCAACAAGGACTCTGGCAAAGGAGAGCCTCTCTTGGTAGGCGGAGGTGAAGTCCGTAAGGATCGGGGTGCCGACAGCGGAGCCGATTCTGGCGAGCATGTGCTCCGACCAAAACCTGACATCAAGGTCGGGGAGGTTAATCCACACCGGGATGTTTTCGAGGCAGGACAAATCAAGCTGCATCCCTTCGTACCATCTCTTCACAACAATCGTTCTTTGCCCGTTTTGTGACCAGGGGCATCGCTCGAGGATGGAGATCAAATCTTCTTCTTTTGAGAAGTGGAAGATGAAGAGGCCATTATCCTTCCGAAGGATTTTGGGTGGTGAAATATTAGTCCAATGAGAGGAAACAAATTTCTCCATAGCTGTGAAGCTAATTCTTTCACCAAGAGCAGCCCCAACAAGTGTAAGTTTCCATTTGGTGACAAGGTCAGCCACATCTTCTGCAGTAAAGGGGATGATCCCATCTCTAATGCCCTCAACGAAATGGAGAGGGACTGGCTTGGGTCCCAACCTTCTGTCTTTAACGATGGATGAGAAGGACTTCCGAGAGGGGGGAATTGGGGTTGGTTCCGACTGCTTGGCTGCAATGGAGGATGGCTCGAGAGTCAGGGGAGGGGATGGGCCAGTCGCCGCTTCAAGGGCGGGCGGGGAGGCGGAGATTTCGAGGATCGACCCAGCATTGGCCGAATTTTCAAGGTTGGCCGGGTTTACAGGAGCGGCGACCTGCTCTGACAAAATCGGAGCGCCCGGAGGGGGGGATAAGGCTGGGCCTTTGCTAGCAGGGAGGGCTGGAAAGTCGGCCACATCTTGAACCGACAGAGGTGAGGCGGAGCCCTCGGGCAGCGGGTCGGAAGGGGACGAGGCCGACTGCCCTGCGCCGCCGCAAAAGAGGGCTTTGGCGATGGCTAGGGCTTGGAACTCAGAGGAGCGGGGATTAGGGGGTGGGTTGGATTTGTAGAGCCTGATGTTGTTGCTTGCTATAAGCTCCGGCGGAACCACCTCGAAAGGCGATTCTGAACCAGCGGGATCCGACGGGCTAGGGTTAGGGAGGAAGGGGGGTTTGGGCGATTTGGGGGAACGGGGGTGAGAGGGGGAGGGGCTCGGGGAGCGCGACAGGATCTCGGAGATGCAAACCGACTTCTTCTTGGATTTGCCTTTCTTCTTGCTGCTCCCCATGGGGAAGTAACGGGGTCGCCGGAGTGCAGACGCCGGCCGCCGGGGAGGACTCTCGCTCACTATGAGAAGCGCGCGTGAGGCGCGTTCTCTCGCTCAAAGTTGTCGATGAATCAATTTCTCTTGTCTAGCTATTAGTACGACGACCTTTAATTAAGGTGAATAGGTGATAATGCATGTGCTAATACAAACCCATGTTTTTCACAAAATACATACATTGGATCTTGCCAAACAAATCCCAACCAATTTTTTTTTTGATCAAATCCCAACCAATACTAACGACCTAATTAACTGCATGTACTCCTTAATCATGTTGTAAAAACACGAAGAGAGAATGGAAACTAGATATACAACAATCATATAACACAAGAAAACAAAATCCTCCAAAAAATACACATGCCTCCTAACTAGGCATTGGATGACAAACAATTCCCTTCTCAATGCTCTCGATCTGTTCATAGTAATGTACACATAAATGACATCATAAACCCTATTTCTCATAGAAAGAATACATCATGTTGTTGTTGAAGAATCCGGGTTGGGTCATCGGATCGGATCCTCCTTGGTCTCCAAATCCCCAATATAAACTTCCAACGACATTATCCTGAAAAGTAAAAAATTATAAGTTTCTCTTTGTCGATATATTATTAGATAAATAAAAGACCGAGAGATCGAAAAACTCAAAATCGAACAACCTAGATGATAATGCAAAAAAGAAAACAATAAACCGAAAAAAATAGAGAATGTTAAATCGGTATTGGATCCGGAACTTAGCTATATACAAAATAAAAATGGTCTTATTGTATGAAAAATATTTAAATAGTTACATAAAAAATTTTTTGGTCGAAAATAGTTACATAAAAATGAAGATGCCTTCTACCAATGTGAGGTGAGCCCCACGTGGGTCAAACGTCAACATTGTAACTTAATAGTCGTTTACTAGAGAAGACAAAACTCAATACGGTGTGCTACAAAATGTGTATAGTGTCTCTATCCTCTTATCACTATTTTAGTTGTTTGTACCTGTTGACATGGTTGGTTGACCCCTTTTGGCACTTGTTGAAAGGCCGCCGGAGCTCCGACGAGAGGGCAGTTGAGGCTGGTGGTTGCCGCGGTGGTCACCGGAGCTGTTGGCGGCATTTCGGTTTGTGTGTTGGTGGGCAATGTTGGTACCACCTGTTAAGAAAATGATTGATTACATGCTCAATTATTATGGTATAACTTTTTTTTTGGTGGAGGACACTGCCCATGAGAGTCGAACCGGTGACCTCTGGGTACTACCCTTGGAGGCAAAACCGTTTTGACTAAATGCCCGAAGGCATTATTATGGTATAACTAAGGCAATTAGATTTGAAACCAAGTTAAGGATTATGCTAAAAATATTTAGGCTTGTCGTGATAGTATTTTGCTCCTTGTTTTGTTACCACTCGTTATCACGTGGCATACCAAACACACCCTGAATTGTTTATAATGTTTTTCTCGACGAAAAATAAGATATAAACTTAACAAGATTTAAATCCTAAATAGTAAACTTGGTGACAAACATAATATTCTAAGTGCAAAATTTTGAATGAAGGGTTAGATCCAAATTGATTATACCTGTTGTTCAAGCAAAAGGGCATCAAGGTCCACACCAAAGCTGTATGTCATGGGACTCACAGAAGCAAGCTTCATGGAAAGAAACTGCTCAAATGGGAAAATAATTTTAAGTTAATATCTATTAGAGAAAAAGTATCAAGGATGTTAATCTACACGTAAATAATAATATAAATTCTCCAATTAAAATATTATAACTTGTTTTTTTTTTCCTTTTTTTGAATTTATTTTACATTTTATGTCGGTTTGTCGAATTATCAAAAATTTTCCCGACTCTTAAATGTATATCAGTCAAATTCTTAAAAACAAATAGTGCATAGGACTTACCTCAACTTGGCTTTGGAGGGACTGAACATAATTGATGATTTCATCCAACATTGTGGCCTTTCCAGTCACCTATTATATCCACAAATACCCACATAAAAATTTATAAGAAACCCAGTTTTTTAATCATCATATATGCTAAGTGATTAGGTCAACCATTTAATATATTAACTAACACATAAGCTGATTATTTAATCAATATAGAACCCACCTTGTCACATCCAGGAACAAGGGCTTGCAAGAACTTCATCCTCTCACTAATCTTCTCCCTTCTTACCTAAACACCAAAATTAACATCAAAAGTCAGATCATCATGTTTTTATCACAACTAAACTGGAATTAAGTAGGGGGGCTTGACTGCAATTACAAAAATACCCTTTCAGCTAGGCTATGGCTATCAGTTGCTTGGCCTCTTCTTGCCCTGACATGAATGTATCCCTTTGGAGCTTCTTGACCAGAAGTAACTTTCTTTTCTTCTTTGATCTTCTTTCTTCCTTCATCTTCAACTCCTTCTTCCTTCACACCTCCATTAATGCTCTCCTTCTTCTGTTTCTTGCTCCTTCCACCTCTCACGCCCTAAACACACATTCAAAAAACCATTCATACATAAACACAAGATAAAACCCAAAACCCTAAAAACCAAAAAAAGATTCAATCTTTCTACTACCTTTGAAGATTTTGGGCAAGACCCATCTCCTTTGAGCTTCCTCTTGTTCTTCACAGGCACCCAAGTCTGCATCCCCTTGTCTCCTTCCTCACCATTCTGATCAGTGCTCTGTTTTCTCACAGTGACAGAGAGCTCATTCACATTACCACCCATTGAGCCCTCATGGAGCTTGAAATCAATGGGGTCAGCCTGATCCTGATGAAAACTAGCAAGATCCTCAAATGGGTATTGGAATTGCAACTGATCAAAGGCTGGGTCAGGGTAGTTGGAGTTGGAATTCAGGAGGTGGGATTGATGATCCTCTGAGAAACAAGAGGGAGAAAGCAGAGGGGAGTTTGTTGTAGTGGTTGAAGTTGATGAGGATGAGGATGAAAGTTTCATCATCATTTCAGGGGTGATCACTGAGTCCACAAGAAAAGGAAGCTCCTGGTATGAAAAAGCTGCCATTTTTTTTCCTTCTTTGTAGTTTTTGTTTTGTTTCTTGTTGGTGTTAGAAATGAAATGATTTGCTCTGTTTTGTCAAACCCTTCTTTGCTTTCTTTGACAAAACTCCAAGGGGAAAGTCTTGAAGAGAAAGAGGAAGAAGAGATTTTGATGGCTTCTCTCAATTAGGGTAAAAAAAAAACAGGGAACTTTTGATGACAGAGTCTTGTTCTGAGCAAGTGAATGGTTATGGAAGAGGGGGACAAACTATTTATAGAAAAGAAATGTTAAGAAAAAAAAATATTAAGATTGGTATTAATATTTATTTTGGTTGAGAGGACCATGGTGTTCCCCACTCCTCATTGTATAAGAACAAAATTTATACAAAACTTATGGAAATTGTAGACAAAATTTTATTTGCGTTCTACTATTGAGCTTAGGGGATTTTACAAACGAGAAAACCAAAACATGGCTGCAGCTCTATAGAATGAATATACAAGCTTGACCTCGAGCTCGATTTCGTGCGCTCGGATTGTTTAAGTTATCGTCAAGCTTGAGCTCAGCGAGAAATGATATATATGTTTACGTATTCTCAAATATATGCACCTAGGTTGCTCATTTAGGATTTTGCTTTTCAAAATTTACCAAAAAATATGATAAAATTATACATAAGTAAGCTTGTTCGGAAATAAACGAACCAAGTTTTTCTGGGCTATGTTTATCGTTCGAGTTGTTCAGGTTCGATTAGTTTACAAATGGAGTCGAACACGAAATGTTTTAACCAAGTTAAATACCAAGTTTCCTACTAAATAAATTGTCCTCCTCCCAAATAAACACATCCCAAACCTTATGACCCACTAAATTTATAGTACCATATGATTTGAAGAAAAGGAGAAGAAGACACCCAAAAAATGTTGTTCATCATAAAGCCCATGCAGGCCTACACACACATTTTTTCTTACTTTTATCTTGTGTACTTTTTTTCGTAAACATTTGACTGGTCTTATCAAATGAAAAATAATGGGAAAACACCTTCAAGCTCTTGTTTCTATCTATCTGTGTGTCATCAGAGAAGCCATGGGAAGAGGTGGGGGCTGAATGAAAAGCCATTGTTATCATTTAATGTGATTGTTCTACACGATCTTACATATGGCTGAAAAGCCAAACAGATTAATTGGTAAAGAAAGTTTGCAGTGAAAATTCATTGGGTTAGTTTTCATTATTAGTTTTTTTTACCCTTTTGGTAATTAACTTGAAAAGGATGTTTCAGGTAATTGAACTAGGGCCTTGTACTTGGATGGTGAAATGTGAAAAGGAGAAGTCCATGGCTAAATGAAAATATTTTTTGATGGGTCATTCCTCATTGTAAGATAAAACCCTCCATTGGTCCTCAGAGACCATTGAATTGTCCTGTTCAATCTAGTTAATTTCTACTAACTCTTTTTTTTGGGTGTTTGTTATAAATGCATGGAATCGCCGAATCAAATCCTTGTCTTGTTTTTGAAGTTTTTCTTCTCGTTCATATGCACCATGACATGAATTAATGCAACCGTTGAACCACTAAGGTAAGTAGGGTTTTTTTGGTTGATCGAAGACGCTGTCGATGAGAGTCGAACCAGTAACATCTGATTACTATCCTTTAAGACTTAACCGCATGACTAGATACTCGAAGACCAATAAGGTACATTTAATTCTGGTTATTTTTATTATTATTATTAATTAGCACAATACTTACATCATTAATATTGGGCTATTTTTGTTAGACATATACGGACAATGGTAATAACTTTGTTAGACATATTGGTATTGAAAAATATTATATCTACAAAGTTCACTTATTTGAACACAAATTTAATTAAAATAACTTATAAAGATATTATAAAGATATATTTGTATATGATTTAAAATCTAAACTATCAATATACATATATATAAGATTTCAATAAATAAATTTTATTAGCTAAAGAAAAATCTTATAAATCATTTGAAATTTACATACCTTAATTTAAATGATCATGTATAATTTATATAGATACAAATTCTTAGATAGTAAATCATATACATATAGATATGATCTAGATTATTTGTTTAAGAAAATCAGAATTATATTTTAAAATATATTATATTTGCTAGAAAATAATTTCAGGATTATATATCAGAAATTATTTTATGATTTTATCTTGATTTTTTGTTTAAATGGAAACATCATGTTTTATTAAATTATATAGAAAATCATATATACTCTAGATTTTTTTTTTTCAAAAAAATCCAAAATATATATAACAATTATACAAATCCGAATTATGTTGTTAAAAAATAATTCATAATTACATTATAGAAATTACTTTCCGATTTTATCTTTTTTTTTGTTTGAGTGAAAAGATCATATTTTATTAAATAATAATATTTATTAGAAGATTACAGCTTATAATATAAATAATGACCTGATGGATTATTTTTTATAGAAATGACACGTGATAATTTTTTTTTTGTGAAGACATTGACTCCGCTTTAATTTATACAGTAGTAGTATAGACGAGAAATCTAAAAGAAGTGATCAGATGCAAAGTGTTGGATAAGAAATGGACAAATTAAGAGTAAGTTAAAGAGTTATAGGTAGTTTGTTATGTGTTGTTTTTTCTTAGCCAATTTTCCATATATCCTCGTGGAAGATATAAGAATAGGACCATTATACATGCACCAAATAGAGGTATGGCTCACCGACAAATGGGCTGACGTTTCTAGAAAGAAGCTAGCCTAAAACAAAAGTGGTTCTTACATGAATAATTGACCTTATAGTGGATAGAAAATCTAACGTTTGGTTTGTATATTGAAGTGTCGGCTCTAAAGTACTGGCCTAGCAAGTAAGACATTGTATCTATATTTGAAATATGGAAGTTCCAACTTCCACTAATCCGGATTTGGTGAGTAAATGTAAATTTTCTTTTGTAATCTTTGATTAGTTTAAATCATACTTTTGCTATTTTTAACTTAGACCGAACCTATCATGTAGATAGCTAGGGTTAGGTCGGGTTATGGTAAGGTTGTCTTAGATTTGGATTAATTATACACTGTGTCATTTCATTTTCGGTCATGAGTCGAGTATTCAATCCTAATTGAAGTTCTTACAAGTTTGAGTTATTTCAAGTCATAGGTCGAGAAATACATACTCAACCCTAACCTATATATAACACGTATAGGTTTACCCATTGAATTTCAAGAGCTATTCTTATTTTTTAAACTTATTTTAGACATTTTTTAAAATTTATTTTTAGATTAAGCATAATATTTTTGTATTTCTTATTATACCAAATAATCTATTGGGACAATATATGTAAGTCTTATATTACAAGTTAGACAAATGATAAAACAAGATACTATATAATAAAGGTTCAAAATTAAATTCTTTATATCGTAAACCGATAAAAACAATTTAGTTTAAGTCCTACTGAGCTTATAAATATAGCATTCATGAAGTTCAAAATTATGTAGGCCAAGATTTGTATATCATATTAAAATTTAATTTATAATGACCTAGCTAGATTGTTGACCAAATCTAATATAGTAATATGCAATATAAAACCGGTGCCTCTCATCAATTCATCAATCCATCCTAGCTCAAACCTCGTGTACCATATCATCAATGGTGTGGCACTCAGGGAATTTGAGGATTGAGAACTTGAAATTAGGTCAAAAGTAAATGCATCTATAAGTCTATACCAAACCTCTTGTTTCATTTACATTGGGTCATTTTCTTTCTTTTTTATTCATTTATTTATTTTATCACATATTGATGTCGTCACTTGACTAGATTAAATTATTTGAGTTTCGGATTAATAACTTTATGTCCAAATCTATTATTTACAAATGTTGTTATCTTGTTGAGTTGTGTTTTGACAAGTTTAACTCGGACATCGATCCTTAACCCTTCGTGTAAGAAAATAAATTGAGTTTTTTTTAATCGATATTCTTTTTTTTGGTTGAATTTTAAATCTATACCCTTGAGGTAGGGTCATAACTACAATTTAAAAATTCACGTAAATTTTAGTATTGATTTTCGATTATGTAATACGGCTTTTTTTTTAAGTATTTTATTTTCCAAAATCGAATTCTACTACGATAAAGATAAGAAACCGAAAAAGAAATCGGATTCAAAAATAGATTGGTTGCTTCTTTCTTCAAAAACTAGCGGCTAGTGGTACCAAATCTTAAAGGGTTTTTTATTAGGGTACTCATTATATAATATATGGAATTTAAGGCGTGGTACCGAAATGAATTTAAAAACGATATTTAATTTTGGCTTTTATGTTCGCTTTTTTTGGTTTATGTACAGAATAATTGAGCTTAAACAAGAAAAGACAAGAACTTACTTAAAATGGTCAAGCACATAATACGAGCTAGATGGTGCATTGATTTTGATCAAGACTTTGGAACATATATAAACAGTAGGAAATCACTTTTCATTTTTAGATGATATTTTTGGCCGGTTTTTTTTAAGTTCTTGTGTTTTGGATAGAGTTTCTCATGTGAACATTCAAAGCACGATACACAAAAAAAATTGTAATTTTCGGCCACCAATTGTGTTCATTAGGTGATTTGAATGAAGACCGGTGTACATTGTTCAACTGATCTACTCCGTATTATACATGATACATCCATATCGTCATTAATTAGTAATAGTTAGCTTGTCGATCTTGATTTTAGAGTGAATAAAGTAGTTTAAGTTGTAATTGTATTCTGAGAGCCTAATCGAATAACAACTTTTCTATGGACTACATCCATTTGTCATCATGTTATGGGTGGGTATGTAATACTACAAATTGAACGATCTTCTATTTCAATTGGCAAGTTTATAAAGTACCTTTTTTTTTATATTTAGAAGGATGTTGCATTCAAAATTATAACTTACTATCGATATCATTACATATCAACTAGACTAGTGATATTTAACTAGTAGGTTACAAATAACCGATTAAGCTAGCTAGCTAATTCATCAACTATAGCCGTTACTTGATTTTTTTTCCCCACCGAAAAAAAAAATTAATCAAGTAGCGGCTAGTGACTACAAATTGAGGTTTACTTATAATACTTGAATCAAATTGCTTAGGCTCTATAATTCCAACATAGAACGTCCTTACAACCTGTCTATAAGTCAACAATATAGTCTCGATATCAGGCTAATCTTTTTGGATCGAGGAGCCTTGTTCATGAAAGTCGAACGGATGACCTTTAAACATTATCTATAGACTTAGATACTCAAATACTCCTACAATGTTAGGCTTATCATGCAAACCAGTCAATACCTTTCATACCTAAAGCTCCATATATTTTGGTGCGGATATATAGAAGACATATTTACATTTGTTGTTTCAATAAAACTACTTACAAATGTTGTTTCTATCTACTACGTGCTTACATATATATTTTTGAAAATTTTCAGATCGTTCGAGCAATTGGATGAATAGAAAAACGAAAATAATAAAGAGCACACATAATTATTGACCCGCTCAAAGCTCGACCTTTTCACTGGTTTCCTCCCTTTGGTCTTCAACCCGCCAAATTAAGCCCCATACTCAACATATATGATACTGTATCTTTTTTTTAGCTAAGTAAAAAGTTCGAGTGAGTTCAAGTTTGTTCATCACCACTTACACCCACCCTAAGTCATGTACGTCTTAGCGATTGCAGACGAGCATATGATATCAATGGGTTCATGGGATTAGTATTGATTGGATTAGTAGTAATTAAGTACCACAAACACAATCAGCTAGGTAGCACTTTAGTGTTCGTTCCTATATATAACAAACCAATGTCAATGTAGATATGGGAATATATACTAGTATATATATACGTGATATACGTTTGATAGCAAACTAGCTACGATCTTGGTTCCTGGCCAAACTCTTACTAATATTTATAGATCGCACTTACCTAACAACCCATTTTACAATTATTGACTTCAAACGAATTGAACCGTGCTAAAGATTGACCACGTACAATGTTAGAATCGTATGAGCGAAAAAACAGGGATGTGTCAGGTTTATTATAACCACTTTGTATATAAGGTTGAGATCCACATTTTAACAAAAAATCTTAAGCCAATGGGTAGAAGCTTTACCATTCCTTATATACTGATGGGCTTCCTATACATGTCCCATGTGGAACGGGAGACTTTTCTCTCCAACATGCTCTATCAAGTGGTAACTAGAATGGCATAGTTACCACTTGATGGATGACCATGTAAATAGCTAGTTCAACTATAGCCAATTTTGCAACCCTTTTATTTTAATGCAATTAACCCTTTTTTCAAAAAAAGAAAAAGAGAATGACATAGTTAACACTTGAATATTTTGTTTTTGTTTTTGGTGGGTCTACCCATTCTCAATCTCTTTATATAGCCCGATTTGGTTTTTGTTTCGGTTTTTAAATGGGTTAGTATCCCATTCTCTTTTTAGCTAGCCCGGTTTGGTTTTTGTTTCGGTTTTTAAACGGGTTATTTAGTATCTCATTCTCTTTTTAGCTATAGACCCGATTTTTTCAATTTTTACCAGGAAAAAAGTAATCAGACCCGAATTGGATCCGCTATGATATCATGTTAGAATCTGGTAGGTCGGAAGAACGGGAATGTGTCGGGTGTATTATAACCACTTTGTATATAAAGTCGGGATCCACGTACATTATAACTTAAGAGCTTAATCCAATGGGTAGAGACTTCACCATTTGGGTTTCCTATTCATGTTACAACATATACACACATGCCAATATTACGTTCAACTCGACCTCCAATTTTAAATCACCAACGGTCGACAAAAATGCAAGTTGCACAATGAAATGGTTGAGCACCAAAACACCATTCAAAACATCCAAACTCCATATCTACACAAAGCAACATGTTCCAAATGAATACTCATATATATAGATATGTATGATAACTTAATAAGCATGGACAAGTCTATATGAAATATGGGTAAGATTTGGCAGTGCCTTTGCAACTGACTTCACTCATTAATTTCAACCCATGCATTCCTTCCTTCTTTCTCGTGACCGATCGATCGATCAGTAACGTACAATCATAACTCCACATGCATATCTATCTATCATGTTATTTAACTAAATTGATTGCAATATACTATTGTATATGAATTCTAGCTTTAGATAATGTATTCTATTCTATAGCATTCATGTAAAACATATAACATGTGCACTATTTACGGAATCAAATTAAAGATGTATACATAAAATGCAAGATGTGTGCATATATATTTATAAAGAGTTTGGTGGGTAATTTTTGTCGGTATTCTGGTTTGATGGGTCGACGATGATTAATGCTCAAAACATCAAATTATGGAAAAATACAGTATAAACACTGGTGATCAGAAAACTACTCTTCATGTTATGATACTGTACACCCTAGCTAGTAATTAATTACTTATGTTTTATATTATGATTTTACACGTGACAATAATTTTTAAGGCGCGTGCCACCTAAATACGAACACGCAAAGTTATAACAACGGCTATTAAAACTCCGTGGAACAACTTTGACCAAAAGAAAAACTTAAAAACTATATAAAATGTTAGCATTTTTCTAAGTATTATAACAATTTTTATGGAATTAACGTATATATATCATGGAAGTTTTGGTTGGTTAGAGTTAGTTCGGTGGCAATTTTCATTCTTTTAACAAGCCCATCGGATAGGGTGTATCGATCGTGTGGCTATATGTGTCACTCCAAAATAAGTCCCCAACATACATTGAGCTATATAATAATCTATCTTTTTCTTTTGGGTCGGAATATAATAATCTATCTAAAAAGACTATATAACTTGTATAAAAAAAAATGCAAAAATTAATAAATATAACAGTTCATATATATGCATTGATTAAAGTTTGCCTAAAAAAGGGTTATGACCGACTAATTAATTAAGTACAATGCCAAGCTCTATCAAAAACAAAGTGCAATGCCAAAGTATATATAAACACCACTACGCATCTTAGCATAGACCGCAGGCACGGATCTTAGGGTGGGGTATGGTATAGTCCATCCTAAAGTTTGATATATCAATATAAATATTAAAAATGGATTTTTCTATTATGTGTCCTAAAGACACACTATAAGAGTCTAATAATAGAAAGATTTTGTAAATTGTAAATTTTTAGTTTATTAATATTTTTGTAACGGGTTTACTATTTTCTTTTTTGAGTTTTAGTTTCTGTTTTTTATATGCTTATCATGTGCCCTTAGGGTATACAATAAAAAGCCGTTTAAAAATATAATCAAAGCATTTTTAGTATAGCTGGTTGAGTACTCTTGTAAAATGGTTTTCATTCTTGAAGTGCACGGTTCGAAACTCACCAGTGTTTCAACATCATTTTTTTACTTCCGTCCCAGTGTAGACCCCTTCAGCATGTTGGTTCGATAGGGTTTGAGTTCCGTCATTTCTAGCTTAAGTCGTATACAGACTCATTAGAATTTATTCTAATTTGCCCTTGAGTATGATTAATCAGCGTACTACTATTGTACATTTGTACTAATCAAACTGGATCATGACTTAGGTCTTACTACACTTAGACGTAGGAACTACTTTTTTACTTTAAAGTGTAGCAATGGCTCAGAATAATAAAGTACATATAAGATGGTGCATTATTTATACTAGAAACTAAGCATATGAAAAAGATTGTACGTACGATCGAGCTCAGAAAACTGTGGCATCTTTTCTGAGTACGTACCTGCACTGTTGTTGATTAATTTCATGCACGTAAAGAAGGATGGATCCATCAGATCTTGATTACTGTTATGACCACGCAAAACTAGCTACACCTACATCCAGTATAGCCTAGCCTGGTCCAATCCAATGCATACTCTCTAGCTACTTTAACGTGGTCCAAAATTGCTTCTGTCATTATGATCTTTTTTGTTGGATATGGTGCATTCAATTTTCATCTACCTGTTGTAACGAGAGATCGAACGAGAACAATAAAGCAAGAACGACACACAGATTTACGTGGTTCGGTAACGGTGTGTTACCTACGTCCACGGGCAGAGAAACCGTATATTATTATAGAAGACAGAATTCGGAATACAGAGGTCTAGGACTCTAGGTATTTCAAGAGCTTATATAGTGACTCAAAAAATCCTAGTTACAAATATGGGTCGCAGGCTCAAAACGGATTACGACAGGCCCACAAACAGAAAACATAGTGTACCGTGTGGCCCCCATGCTACCTGTCGCAGTGTGTGATTCAGATTCAAGGCATATTAACACTACATCTACGTCGTCTATATATCACAAGTGTATAAGATAGAGTGCTTGTTTTATCAAGAGTGCTTGTTTTATCTTAACTCGATCAAATGCTAGATATTGGTCAAATAGTAGATTATAAAGCACAATATATATGATCGACATAAATTTTAATTTATACTACTACTTTCTCAACTGTTGTATAACTAATCGATCAAATACGTATAGTGCAAAAGAAACGTGTATTCTTTTTTCTATTTTTTTTTCTTTTTTGAGGGGAAAAAACGTGTAACTTTAACTTGTAGGTGTAGGTTAAACACTCATCAATGCAATTCAATATCATGTACTACAATTTAAGTTGGACGGCCATTGGAGATTTGGAGTCAATCGAAGAACCAAATTCCAATCGAAATTCCTCTTCTTCTTTAAGCCAACTAGAAAACCAATGTGATTATGGAAAGCAACAAAACAAAGATCCATCCAAACAACTAATTAAGAATGTATGAACTAATGAGTATATATCTCAAGGTATACATTCATGATGTATCTATAGTATCATGTTTGTCTTGAGGAAAGTTCAATCAAACATAGATAGAAATGAACGTATATCAGAATCGAAAACGATGTTTCAATATTTGAGAAATTAAGCAACCAATTATGCCAGGGTTTCGCCGTTATAATGATTATTATGGTCTTGTAATTTTGTTTCTTATTTGTAACGGTGGTCTTGTAATTTTGCACACATAATACAAACAGATCATTTGTTCTTATTATATTTAACCTTGATGTCAGAAATCTTGATCAATGGCCATATGAAATGGATCAATAAGATAACATCTAGCTGGATCCTTGAATGGAAGTGAAACTGACGTTTGTGGGTGTACGTGATGGTACGTTAAGGAGTTCAATTGTGAATCTAGCTAGGTCACCTATGTATGTGAATATGGGAGAATTTTGGATTGAAAAATAGAATACAAATTTCCCATTGTATGATTCAAGAAATTACTCCATTTATTGTCATATGGTTTAAGGTCAGAATCTCATTGAGCTTGTATAATGGGCTAGTTTGCTCACACGATCTCTAAACTATCGGTCCAACGAATTTTATCATAGCATCATAGCAGATTTCGGTGTTGGCTCGTTTCATGGAGTCTTTGGGCTTGTCGGCTTCGTGGGTCCATTCAGACAGTCCGTCCAATAAAGGAGTGACCGAACTCAAAAGTGGCGGTTCCCAGGCCTTCAGTGATTCTGTCCAAGTGTCAACTGGGTTAAGTAGTTGCACTTGAGGGAGCATGTTAGAGAATCCCACGTAGGAAATATAACCAAATGAGTTATTTCACCCATTGTCATATGGTCTTGGATCGGAACTTCATTGGGCTTGTATAGTCAGTCCATTTACCCACACGACCTCCAAACTATCGGTCCATCGAACTTTTTCATGCTATCATTGTTTGTTAATTTTAAAATGAAACTTCATGAACTTGTATATATGTTAGGTTTAGCAATTGGGTCTGTCTCTATCTATTCCTAATATTAATTAATCAATAGATGACATGAAATGTAAAGAAGAGCTATCATAGTTGGTAACTAAGTGGTAAGTGGAGTGCAGCTAGCTAGCTCATGTTCACGCCTGAGAAAGAGACCTTAGCTTTGTTGGTTCTTGGCGCAGGTTCTTTTTGATTCATATATATCTGGTTGCAAAAGACAATTTGCATAGGCCAACTCCACGAAATTTACTGGATAAGTAAGCCACAATTTTGATGGATGGACGAAGTTTAATTGGTGAATCACATTAGAAATGGACGAAAGAAAGATGATATAAAAGATTCGAGGGGCCATCTTATTGGCATATTCGGCCACTATATAGTTGAAACTACCTTTTCCTTAGGTCGATGATACTACCTATGAGAGGCGAGTCGTAAACTTTTAATTATTGTTCAGTCTATTTTATAGGCTTAATCGATTGACTAAACATTCGAAGACACTACCCGTTACTTGTTGGTCTGACGAGCTGATATGTTATTTTATTTTTAAGCGTTTGTCGACAATGTACGTGAAAAGTTTAAATTGGAAGAGTCGCCTCATCAAAGAGCATTTACAATATTTGATTTGACTTAAAGCAAATTTTGCTGAAGGGAACCGAGTAAAAAGTAAGCGGTAAAATTAAGGGTGTCCATTGAAAATGGAAATTAAAAAACCGAAAAACGAAAAATTGGTCATTTTTTTAGGTTAGCCGAATTGAGTTTTTTTTGAAGTTTTGTTTTGATTAACCAAATAAAAAATATTTTCAATTTATTAGTTCGATTTCGGTTAACGATTTTGCAAGTAACGGGTAACCAAAAAGTCGATACTACGCTAATATAGTTTCATATTAAGATAACTTACTCTGTTTTAATGTCCAGGCTCTAAAACCTTCAGGCTAATGATATAATTTAAGTTTTCTAGTCTCCAATTTTAATAATCATACACTATATTTTCATTTTTTTTCAATTATATGAATGAGATGCATTTATTTATTAATAACAAAAAAATCCATGCACGTAATTTGATTTTACACATGATAATATAAATTCCTAATATTTTCTTATAAGAATCAAATTGACAGTACTTAATTAAAAAATGAAAACCGAGCTTGATCATACTTTTTTATTCAAATTTTATCATTTCAATGTCCAGTTAATTAAAATAAATTTCCATAGATAGTTATTGGTTAACTGAGAAAGCAAACTAAAATTTTGGTTAACCGGATTTGAGCACCCCTAGATGAAATATCGTAGTTAAGATTAAACGGAAAAAGAAAATTTAGATATTTATTATCACAAGTGATGAAGTAAGTCATCAAAAAACATAAAATTAAAATGAACAAAAGTCTTTAAAAGTGACGTTTGAGTAGCAAGACAACATGGGCTTTTACGATCCATTGGGTCGTTAAGTGGGCTGGTACAATTGCAACGAGAACAATATTGAAAAGAATCAAAGCATTAAAAGATGCAAACAACGTTCTATATCTCCTAATCATATATTTTGTGCAACTAATCCAGAAAGGTTCCTTATTGTCCTGACCCCAGACTTAAACACTTTGGCTTCTCCACAGCAAATGAAGCTCACTTTGCAGGAGGAGGAGCAGCTCCACCAGTAGTTGGCCTAGAATTCAGAAGCACAAAACAACTCATTTTGATCACAAAAACAAAAGCATTTGAATTAGAAGAAACTTACAGGCCAACAAAGACTTTGAAGGCATCATAAATGCCCCATTGCGCGCCCGTAAGGGTTCCAATCATGACTATACGAAGAGGAAGGCCTCGCGTGCACAATCCGACCAAGCCCATCTTCTTGACAGCCTGCGAAAACCCGTCGCAAGATTAAGATTCATATGCATCATAGAGACAATCAAGTATAGAAGAGTTCAGTCCTTGTTTGGATGCACAAATCATGTAGTATTATAACTGTATAAGAAACATAAAATGGCTTCTTACATCACCAGCGGATGCACCCGGGGCGCTGTTGAGGAAGGAAACCAGGTTGTCAGCAGGGTGCGAGACGATGGCGCACAGAATGCCAGCCAAGTATCCTCCTGCAAAGCTCACACCGAGCTGCGTAGAGCTGCTGCACTCGTGCTTGGGCCTCGGGATGACGTTCTTGTATATTTGTTCCACAATGTTTTCGAATGTCGCAAACTTCATCATTGTATCTGGAAATGCAACCACAATGAAGATAGTTTAAGTGTCCCAAATTGCATTGTCCTCTACTCAACAGAAAGCCAATCAATGGAAGTGTCTTGGCTTACATGGAATTTGACGCCCCCATAGAGGACCTAACCCCTTGTACAATCTGTGTCAACATTCAACAAACAAAGGATCTCTCATCACAAAAATGAAAACACATGGTATTATATAAACAAAAAGCACATATTATACAAACCCTCCAAAGCCCTCAGCCTTGACGATCTTGGGGAAGCCATCGGACAAGCCCTTAGCGAAGCCAGGCTTCGTCTGCACCCGAACCTTGACCGCCTCAAACGGGCACAGGCCAACATCCGCTATGACCTCAGCCGAGGCAGAGCCGGCCAGGTAGATCAAGGTCTTATACTTGGCAGCATTCTCCGGCCCCGCAAGATCCGAGTAGTACTTCTTGAAGAACTCGTAGAAGCCGAATTTTCCAGCTCCCTGAGCGCTGTATCCCAGAAGTGTAGGAGCCCAGCCCCTGAAGAAGCCTTTTATGCCTTGTTCCCTGAGCAGAACTCCGAATCCGGACGTGATGTTCTTGTACTTTGAAGGATCAATCTATAGCCAAACATCAGGAACAAACACCAACCGATCAATCTCTCATTTTCATCAACAATGGCAGTTGGATTTCAGGCGGAAAAACCCGGTTTCGAACAAGAGCAATACAGAAAGAAAATACACAGAGATTTACGTGGTTCGCTAACGTTGACTGGTCAACGTCAGATTCAAGGCATCTTTTAACAGATTGATTCTGGAATCTGAGGATGAGATCAGAAATGTATAAGAATCAGACCTGCATATTACATTTGACGAGATCGAGAGGAGTGACGGCCATGTGAGTGAGACCGCAGCTGACGACGCCTCCGGCGGTGCAGGCGGCGTAGAATGCCGGTGAGTACAACGGAATCTTCTCGTTCGGAGCCGGGACGATGAAGTTCCGGCCTGAGGGTGATGAGATCGGCGTTGATCGCTCATTGATTCGATTTCCGGGGGCGATGGAGGTTGAGGAAAAGGAATAGAGGAAGCTAGGGGTTAGAGATCGAAGGTTGGTGTCGTTGATCGCCATTGATGAGGAGCTTACGATTTCGTTGTGATTGATCGAATTTGTGTGCGATTTCAAAGGCAAACTCACACATTTCGCGCGGTTTATATTGACCCTTTTCTGACGATAATGCCCCTCTCTTGCTCCTCAAAATTACACTCGCTAAACTTAGTTTGTTAACGTCCCTTCATCAATTTGTTTAGTCTGTAGACATTTTTAGGCCATTACAACGACAGAAGATAGAAGATTCGAACTCGCAATATAATAGTTACAGGGTGTCTAAGTTTCGAAACCGTCGACAATTGCTTACAAAGTTTAATGGATTTCAAAAGATACTGAATTTGCAATGATCTCATCCATTATAGTACACAATCACAAGAAATGAACCTCTCTTGTATAGTTACACATTGTTATTGTTGTCTAACCTAGGAAACCAATAATATCAAACATGGACAGGGTTCAATCACAACCTTTGTCCAGAAACAATGGTGAAACCACAAACGATTTCGAGCTAATATTACAACAAGCACAACTCTTTTTTTTGCATCAAATGCACAAGGATTAAATCCTACCATTACTTGCCTGGCTTCTCAATATTTTTTCATTTATGATTCTAACAGAAGGTTACAGTTCAGTTGGCAACTGGAGCAGGAGCAGCACCTCCAGTGGTCGGCCTGAAAATCGAAAAGAAATACGGTCAATAACTCGACGGTAACCAACAATCAAGTCTACGAAACCAAAGATTTATCCGGGTGAATGAAACTTACAGCCCAACAGAGACTTTGAAGGCATCATAAATAGTCCATTGTGCACCAGTTAGTGTTCCGATCATCACTATACGAAGAGGAAGACCCCGCGTAAAGAGTCCCCACACACCTAGTTTCTTGACAGCCTGCGAATTACCACTCCCACAGTTTAGTTAACACGACGTTTTGTGAATTGATAAAGTTAAGTTCGTAACAATGCCGGTTTAAGAGTAATGTGCACTTACATCACCAACTGTTGCACCTTGTGCATTGTTGAAGAAAGAGACCAAGTTGTCTGCAGGGTGCGAAATGACGGCACAGAAGATGCCGGCTAAATACCCACCGACGAAGCTAACACCGAGTTGTTCTGAGCTACTGCATTCGACTTTAGGCTTAGGCATGGCATGCTTGTATATTAGCTCCACTATGTTCTCAAATGTTGCAAACTTCATCATTGTGTCTGCATCAAAGATACTATTAGCATGGAATTTGACAAACAAAAATCAAGATTGAGAACAATGGAAAAGATGCAAGGCTTACAAGGAATTTGACGCCCCCAGAGAGGAACCATCCCCTTGTACAATCTGTCAACCAAGCAATCAATCAGATCAAAGCAAAAAAAACACAACTACTCTGCATAACAAAAGCCAATGTATTAGCATTATTACCCTGAAACGCCCTCGGCCCGGACAATTCTGGGCAACCCATCAGACAAACCCCTAGCGAAGCCAGGCTCGGTCTGAACCCGGACCTTGACGGCTTCCATGGGGCAGAGAGCGACATCCGCGATGACCTCAGCAGACGCGGAGCCAGCTAGGTAGATAAACGTCTTGTACTTGGCTGCGTTCTCGGGCCCAGCGAGATCCGAATAGTACTTCTTGAAGTACTCGTACAAGCCGTATTTGAAGGCTCCTTGTGCGCTGTATCCCAAGAACGTAGGCGCCCAACCCCTGAAGAGGCCTCTTACTCCCTGCTCCTCGAACAGAACCCCGAATCCCGACGATATGTTCTTGTACTTGGCCGGATCGATCTATCGACAAAATTGATGCAATTAGGATCCGGAAATGGAACGATTGAAAAGCCGATTGGAGGGAAGAGATCGAACCTGCATGTTGCATTTGACGAGATCGAGGGGCGTGAGGGCGGTGTGAGTGAGGCCACAGCTGACGGCGCCGCCTATGGCGGAGGCGGCGTAGAACGCCGGCGAGTACATCTCGATCTTCTCGCTCGGTGCCGGAATGGCGAAACTCTTGCCGGACGGCGGAGACGAGATCCGGTTGGATCGGCCTTTCGGATCTACGGAATAGAGGAAGCTCGGGATGAGAGATCGGCGATTGGTGTCGGAAATCGCCATTGGAAGGGGCTTCTAGGGTTTCGTTTCTCTGCTTGATTGATTGGATTGGATGGAAGGAGAACGGTTTGAAATTTGAGAGTAGAAAGTCGAGTTTTGCGTGTGGAGTTTGAAGGCGGCAAGATGGAAATTCGCCTTCGCGCCTTTTTATAACTAGCTTCTTTTGACTTTTTGACCAGATTGGTGTCGCTTGATCCGCTAAATTACCGAAAATGCCACTCAGGTTTAGTTACGGGTCCAACGATGGTCTTCTAAAGGGAGCTATATTATTTCAGTCAAACGAACATGATGAATAGAATATCACCACTTTGACGAATCCGATTTCCTGGGAGTTTCGTGACATATTGAACTATTTCATCTAGAAAGTTTTCATATATATACATTTCTAGAAACTTTAAGTTGGATTTCTAATTTGTGACTATTGTTTTGTGCCCGAAATGACAATTGTTTAATGGGCCGTACCAAAAACTTCAAGTGACCACCTTTCTATGGTTCAAGGCTAAACAAAGCCCATATTTGTGATCTCAGAAGATCGAAGTGAGCGTTTCCAACTTCCATTTTCAACCGAAATTAACCAATTTGAATAGCTAAGTTTGATCTGGAGGACTGATTAATACAGT
Organism: Polygonum maritimum; assembly: GCA_963924305.1. Taxonomy (NCBI): domain Eukaryota; kingdom Viridiplantae; phylum Streptophyta; class Magnoliopsida; order Caryophyllales; family Polygonaceae; genus Polygonum; species Polygonum maritimum. The sequence goes on from OZ002732.1 coordinate 4,247,906, forward strand.
ACTAACTTGTTCTTAAATAGTCGTGTCTGAAAGTGTGGATGGAGGCTTCTGGTTTATATATGACACGGTGGAGACAACGGATGGTCAATGTGAAGGAAAGAAGAGTCCACAACGTCTTTTATAGTTTGCTTTGATTTTGATTATGGTAGTTAATCTAATTGAATCGGTCAACTAGCAAATTGATACGTGAAACAAGGAAATATAGGAATGCTTCTGATTGTATTATCCTCGTGGGAGTCAAATATATATACATCAACAATCTCAAAGATTTAATCTTGTATCTAAGTATCTTATACAAATTCTATCCAAATATAATATAATAATATTCTCTAATAATACGTCTTTTAGTTCCTCTATTTACTATATGAATTAAACACACAATAAACCTACTTCTTGGAAAAGTTACACTTCCTAGGGAATTTATTATAACTATAAGAGCATCCATTTTTTGATCGGAATTTATAAGAGTATCCGTAATGAAGATGGGTTACCTTCTTAATAACATAAAAATTAAAAAAATCAGATTATTATGAGAGAAATATTTCTTATTTGGGTGAGAAATTTCTTTTAGAAGCAATTATAGAACTTTCTTTTAGCTAGATAAGACATACTTCACTTTCCGGCCTTTTACATCTAACTCCTCTTTGAGTTTTGACCAGATTGGTCTCGGTTGCTCCACTAAATTACCGAAAATGCCACTCATGGGTCTAACGAGCGGTCTCGGGTCTGCTAAGAGCATGAACATCGACCGTATCAGGCTAAGATTCAAGGGGTATCACCAAAAACAAAAAAAAAGGGTGAAATATGTCCATTTGAGAATCGTCCAACGATACTCATGTAATGCAAGTCAAGTGTGACCAACCCACATGAAAGACCACCTTGCTCAATTAAAGGAAATTAAATAGTGGAGAGAAAAGAGGTTGAGAAATTTTACACGTGCTTTATATTTTTCGGTTAAGTTTTTAGTTACATAAAAATATTTTAATTATACAGCAATTCATAATTTTTTTTTTATCGATCCATAGATATTAATTTTGTATATTTTTGGATTCCTTAAAAAATACTATTTGGATGTATTTAATTAAACACACACATAGTTGTCCTTTTTCAAATAAGTAATAACGCATGATTTTGACCTACAAATTATCATTTATATAAATACGAATCCTAAATTTGAAAAATAACAATAAATTTATTCAAATAGTAATTTATTAAAACTAATATAATTAATTAGTCAGGATAACTATTTAGAATTGATTATTGATGTTTAATTAGTTAATGAAATATTTAAAAGTAATTAATGATGTTTAATTGCATAAAGAAATACTGTGAATTTATAAATCAAACGTATAATTATAATTGTGTATAGATAAACAAATAGAATTAGGATCTGGTAGAACCTTTGTTACTAGCGTAACCGGTGAACTAATATCAGCCATAGGATTAGTATTTTTTTAACGTCCTAGATTTGAACAAATTGGGTGCAATGTGGACCAAATTAGCTAAAACCACCGGATCTTGTTCTTAATTGTCTCCATATCTTTTTCTCTTTCCAAATCAAAGATTTTTACATATTCCTTCTAAAAAGTCAATTTACTTTCCATTTTTCAATCTCATAAAAACCATATCAACTTATGAACAACACATCTTCATCTTCTTGCTCGCAGACCAATCTCTCACGCAAGGGCTTTCATTCGAAGAATTGAAGAACCCGATCTCCGCTCACATGCCACTTTCTCGGTTGAGTATTGCTTCAGATAATTTTAAATTGGGTTGATTGAGTTGGATTTAATTAGTCGTTGGTAATTCACAAAATTACTCGAAGGCACATAATTCGTATTGCAACTTTGTTGGAGTTCTGGTGCTTTGTATATTTTCAATTACTGCCAAGTGATTTAATTTTTACCACTTCATAGTAGATTATTTGATTTGAGATTTGAATATTTTTCATGTAGTGATCTAATTAAAGCTTCTACTGTGAATGTTCTTATTAATTATTTAAATATAGAATATTATGAAATATGATTTGAACCAACGATGTAAAAACATGAATGTTGTTATGTATGTTTTGAATATATTATTGATTCGTAATTTGTATTTTACTGATTGGATTCTATGTAATACAATCTGAATTTTTACGCAGTACACTCGAACGTCTTTATGAATTATGTGAATATCATAATCTGAATTTTTAATTGAGTATCTTGCATATGTTTATGAATGTTTTGAATCTATCTTTATTTAGAATTTCTTATATATTATACTGCCTGGATTTGCTTAATTACAAATAACTTTTTTTTGGTCGGGTAATTACAAATAACTTTAATTTGCATGTTGAGTAGCAGTTTGTATTTTACTGATTGGATTTTATTTAGCATAATTTGAATTTTTGCACAATATATTCGAATGTTTTTATGAACTATTTTTGAATATCGTAATTTGAATTTTTAATTAAGTATCTTGAATATGTGTACACACTACATTGATATTTGAATTATATGTGTTGAATATACAATATATAAATCAAAATTATAAACGATTGGATATGTATATTCAATGTGTGCATATTAGATAGACAAATGTGAATTGATAATTAACATATAAGACCTTGGATATGCATGTCAAACAATTAAATATGTATGGATAAATACCAAAAATGTGTGATTTAAAGATAAATATTGAATTTAAAATTGGTTTATTTTGAACGTTTGTTTGATATTTGTCAAATGTGTATATTTAGTGAATACATATTAAATAGACAAATGTTAATTGACACTCATTGTGCTCGGAATGTTAATGCATTTTTGTTGAATATGCAATATTGAAGTTGGAGAATAGAAGAATATAAAGAAGTCTATAGAGAATGGAAGCAAAACCATAAAATCAAAGATGATGATGACGGATGAGGATTAAAGAAGTGCTATAAGATTCGAAATCAACTATTATTCATCTTACTTTTATGATGTATTCAAATTCGATTTATTTATATTTATTCACGAAATTAGAATGAGAATATGCAATTACCTATTTTTATTAGATTCAATATAGTACAAGTAATATTCATTGTTCACTATATTCACATTCATTTTAATTTCACCTCAAACAAGACAGTATATTTGGATTCGACAAAGTGGATCGGATATTCAAATTACGATAAATTCTAGCAATGTTTAAATAATTCAAAATATTTTAGAACATATTCAACCATGTATATGACAAATTCGAATATATTGTACAGTCGAATATTAAAGTTGTATAGTTGAATATTTAAGTTCTCGTGAACTAATTGGTCTAATTATGCGTTGCAGAGCTCAATTAGCCCGGCGTGTGTACCTAAACGTACAAGTTTGGAAAGTAACTATCGATTGAGCTCTTGAATTGGCCGGACACGTTCTAACATTTAATGGTGGGTTACCCTTGTCTTGTGTACAGGGATGCACTTAATTCAACCTATACCAATCGTAATTATTTAAATCATTTTCTTACAAGTTACAACCACCAAGTACATATCTACGCTGATTCATGATCTGCAAGCATTAATTTAAACAAAATTTAAAAGCAAAAAAGACATCAAACTTCAATAATGACACTGCAGCAATTAAATCATTTACTGCTATCATTTACTGCTTGTAATCGATAAATGTAGTATTTCACTTCAATTTTGATTTTCTTGGATGGAACATCCATTTAGTTAGAGTTTTGGTTATGAAAAAGAAAATATAGTATTTCACTTCAATTTTTATTTTTTTGGATGGAACATCCATTTATGTTGTGGATAGATTATGGGTCACAAGGGTGCTCTTGACGATGAGCCGGTCAAGGGTCGAGGTCCATGCCTTGGCTAGGCGGCCCAGCGGCAAAACATCGTCAAGTGGATTAATCTGAGCAACCGTAAGCAATTAGGCGTTTTCCCCAAATAAGACCTTTCGTGCCATGATGTCTGTCGAGTTTTGGGCCAATGACGTATATGATGGATATTCGGGTATGATCGAGCTGGATGGCTAGCTCGTATGTTCAATTTTTCGGATAGGTAAGGTTTTTTGCGACGAATTCGGGTATGTTCGTGCAAGGTCTTTCTTTGATGTCATATTGTTTATCATTACAACTTCTTACTTTACAAACCTGTGTGTCTAATTTGTATCCTTATGAACAAGTGAATTGAGAAGATAATAATATTCCTCTTTATGCAACTTGGCTCATCTATGTTGAGATATTAACCATCATCTTATTTATATCTCCTTTTGATTTGCATTAATTAGGTGCTTGTGGATATAATGTAGCATCAGTCTCTATTTGTACGAATACGTGGACACAGGCAATGGGTTTGCGCCCCAGTCAGGCTTCTAAGCAGCGGAGGATCATGAGCTGGATCAAGCACGGTGCCAAAAAGGAGTTCGGTTTGATGGATAAGATGGTCGAAACAATGGTGGCACTAGCCGAGGTGGGTGAATTCAAGGCCATGCCGGACGCCTACGACTTTGCCAAGAAAGCAACGAAACCTCGGGTTGGAAAGGAGAAGAGGAAGGGGAGGAGGGGCTGATGGAAGCTTGATCTGATATAGAGAGTTAGAGACCTATAGTTTTATGAGTATTGCAACAAATTTGATAGTTATGTCGAGACCTAAAGCTGAAGGATAATGTAGTTAAAGTTGAAGAAGAATTGGAACAAATTTAATAGTTATGTACAGACCCTAAAAGCTGAAGCAAAACGTAGTAAAAGTTGAAGGAGAATTGGAAGGAAAATTTGATAGTTATCTTGTTTCTTATTAATTTAAGTGTTTTATAAAAACTAGCATCACACAACCCAGATGAACTCTTAGGCAAAATCTTGTACGGGTTCAGAATCTGTTCATAGGAGTCGTTTTTTTCAAAATTCAAAATCTATATTTGTGCGGGTTCTAAACCTGCCCATAGAAGCTGGTTTTTTTAAAAAATTTGAACATTTTCAGAACCCGCCCATATGGGCCATTTTTTAAGCGAACCGGATGTTCGTTTATGGACGGGTTCTGAAACTGTTCAAGGTTTCAAAAAAACCGGGTTCAGCTTGGACAATTTCGTAACCCGTCCATATTGGAGTGCGTGAACGAATTTTCGGAGTGTGCAAACGAGCGGCCATTTTTATCGGCTCAACTTCAATTAACTTTGAATTTCGGATGAGTTTAGGCTAAATGTCAACTATTTTTATTGGCTCAATTACGTTTTTCACTTATAAAACTATGGGCCGTAACACTGGTTCAGTTATATTTTAGCAACTTTACCACCTAAACTATCACAAATATGTTGATATTTGATAAACTAGCGTGATTTCCCGTGCTATGCACTGAGCATTTTTTTTATTTTAATTATCATTTATTTAATTTATAGAAACTAATTTCAAAGCATTCTTAAGTTTTAATAAAATAGTTTGCTATTTTTTTTGCATGAATATTGTATTTTGTAATGTCAGAAGTTTATTTTTATTTAATCATTTCAACCAATATTATTATATAATAGATATAATATCTTTTATAAAGTAAGACAAATATAAAGATTTTTATTTTTTTTCAGCCATCGATGAAAAATTCTAATTTATTTCATATGTCATCTTTTTAGTTTTCAATTGCTAACTAACAAACTTAGTGTGGAAATTGTCATCCTATATGAATGCATATGTATATATATATATATGAAATTTCTCCAATTTGTTTTTATACTTGCATTATTGTTAATCTAAATTTGTCATCTAATTTATAATGATGATCAAATATAATAAATATCATGATTACAAATTAATTGTATCTAACATACTTATTAGTTATATGTCATATTTTAGGGACCTATAATAACAAAGTTTCTTATTATAATATTATATAATAAGAATAAAATGATAAATACTAAAAATGAATATAAATAGTCACTGTGTCTTCTTAATATATTTATAGTGATGGATAAAAAAATTATTATAAATTACCCTTATTATATTATTGGTAAATTAATTTTAGAACATTTTAAGATATTAATTCTGAAAACGCCCCGTAGTGTGACGGTTTCTTGGCGTTCCGAATTCCAGGATACAATTACTACTCTCCTTCTTTGCAACACTCAAAAGCAGAAGTCTGACGAACTATAGACTATATATGCTCTCAGACTCAGAAAACTCTGAAGGAGGTTTTTCTGAACGTGTGACTTCAATGATGGGGATAACCACCTATTAGGGGGTCTTTGGTTCGAGTCTCAACTTGGGATTAGGGCTGGGGGGTTGACTTTTTTCGGATCAAACCCGAGAAATCATTCCAAATTCACAAATAAAATTCGAGGCACGTAGTTGGTGATCAAATCGATTTGTTTAATTTCTCGTTTGGATCCGGGAATAGTCTACCTTTCTTCCCTCCCCGGCCAATAATTTTCCAAATTTACCCTTGAAAATGAACACTTCCAAAAACTAGGGCCCAATGTTTCTCAACACCATATTCCATTATAACCCAAACTTAAACCAGATCAACACCATATTGCACTTAGGCTCTAACTTGGCCCAATCGGGTCTATGAATCGAACGATTCAACACCAAAATTAAACGACAACACATAGCCAGAGATTATAGGGAAGGGAACTTATGCCTATCTATACTTTCATCTTATCAGAATTAAGAACCTTTAAAAAAAAGAATACACCAAAGTTTATTACTAACGTACGTACGTACGTACAAGAGAATATATAGCATCTAACACTCGAAACAAATAGCTAGGGAGGAGTACTAGTAACGTAAACTATTCTTGACTCTTTAGAGGCGCTCGAGGGTCTCTTCATAAGTCGAAATTCCGAGACAATCCAAAAACAAAAAATGCTTGCTTGTAAGTTCCAAATAGCCACATTCCTCATGCCCATCCTCGTCACAAGAGACGATCCGGTTCAAGTCGTAGTAGTCCTGAAAGAAAAGCCTTTCGATGCGGATAACACCGTCGTCTTCCCCCTCCTCCTCGTCTCGATCTAGGCTAGAATCCGCGCATTCCATCCCCAAGAACTTACCGAAAATGCCATCGAAATCGAGGTTAATTTGATAAACCATGGCCCAAGTTTCCTCAACCCCATATTCCATCATCGCCCAAACCTCAGCACGCTCAATATGCTCCTTCCCTATCGGCAGAAAGTTGCCGAACACGTAGACATAAGCAAGATGATCGCGACGACGTCCACGCAAGACGAAAACATCGCTCCGATCATCGGGAAAGCTCACCTGATCCCGTCGATCTGGCGTGCCATTCGTTTGAACGACTCATGGGTGAAGTCAAAGGACAGCACGGAGCGGCTTTTGTGCTCGCCCTCCGAGCAGGCCGCCGCCCAATGCCAGCGCCCCTCTAGCAACTTTTGTGGGCACGCCAAAAAGTTATGGTAAACGCAGGTTAAGTCCCTAAATACCTCCATTGACTTATTTCTATGGCCAACGTTGTTCTTCTTGTGGCCTTGTTTGTAGTCAATGATCTTCCTCCACTCGCCGCGGCTGCTGCTATAGACTAAGCAGACAAAGTTCTTGCCATGGTGGACGATGAAAACGATCTTATACTCCGACCCGACTTTGGCGAAACCATAGTACCATTTACCACCGGGCTTCGAAGGCAATCGAGAAGCAATGCTGTGAGGAAAAGGATCAACAAGCTCGTAGTCGCGGGTAGCAAGGTTACACAAGGCCATTCGGGGCCATTGCATGCCGAGAACAGCCTTGTTCTTGTAATACTCCTTGTTAGGAAGGAGGTATACGCAGTAGATGCCGTCGCTGGTGGGCCCCATCAACCGACATAAGCCATGCCAACGCGCCAACTTCAACCCTTCAAGGGCTGAGAGAGCGTTCACGGAGTCCAACAGTTGCGTGGCGAACACGCCAGGGATCAGGTCCCTCATAGCTGTTTCGTCGATCGTGTGCAGCCCTAATGGATTGTCGTCGCCTGAATGACAAGGCCGACGACCGTATGAGCCGATGAAGCGACGGGAGTGGAACTTCAACCGCCATGTTTGACAAACCGATTCGAACCTGATCAGGGATCTGATAGGAAGACGACGCAGAATTTCGTCTTGCAATTCTTTCGGGAGATCTCTACCTCTTTTTTTCGCCGCCGCCGCCTCCATTGATATATACGTCTGGCTTACAAACGAGATTAGTGTTCTAAGCAAAATATCGATCTGTGTATAGAGAATAGCAAAACTATCCTTTCAATGTATATATAAACTGAGCGGGGTAAGGAAAATATCTTTATTCTCAACCGAAAAAAAAAACAAGAAAACAAGATATCTTTCTTTTTCTTACGAATATTAGCTTACCATAACAACGAGATTTCTTTTTTTTTTGGGTCGAAACAACGAGTAATTTGGATATAAAATTTTAAAAATATTGATTAAAAAAATATTTTATCATTAAGGTTTACTTTTGTTTGGTCGGAGAATCATTAAAGTTTACTTATTTGAACCGAATATCTCATTAAAAAATATTTAAAATATGCAAAAATCGGGCAAGTTTTAATACTGTTCTAATAATATCAACGATATGATGCAAATTCTAAACTTGACAAATAAATATATAATATTTTTTTTAAAATATTATTTGATAATATTTTATTTCAAGCAATTTTTTGTGAAGACTTTGTCTCAGCTTTGTACTATAGACATTATAGATATAGGGAGATGCTATACATCACAAACTTTTACTATACATCACAGTTAAAATTACCTTAATAACCTTTCTTAATGAAAAATTAATAAAAATAAAATCCTTATGTATTAAAATATTTTGTTGGATTTACTACCTTAATAAATCTCAATAGGCTTTAAAAGGAAAAAAATAATCAATCTCAATCTATTTATCCCTTATTCTAATCTTTCATTTCTTTTAATATTTTTTTTACCATTTATTATTATGAAATCATGTACAAAAAATCAAAACTTATCGTACTATATAAGAATAAAAATAAAAATAAACTTTATATAGCGTTGTATATATAAAAATAAATTTTTTTTGGAGATGCTATAGATCACACGCTTTTATTATTACGAAATTATTTTACCATTTATTTTTGAACTTATTAGAGTTTTATAATAGGAGAAAAAACCATTGTATAGATTAGAATTTTTAAAAAAGGAGAAGAAATCATTATATAGTTCCCTATTAATTATATATAATAAGATTAAATTTTTTGTTAATTGAAAATATTATTTAATGTAGGAAAAAGTATTTGCTGGGTTCAATTTTTGTAAAGTAAATATCTCATTGGATGTAGTATATAGATTTTGCTTAAGTATATTCTTGTAATTTAAGGTAGTTCTTAGATTTTGTTTAACTTTTCCAAAATTAGTTTTAAAGGTATTATAGTAAAAATATTGGAAAAGTGTGAAGGAGATGAAAATTTAAGTGTGATGTTTAGCAGCTATATTTACTAACCAAATATTATTAATTATAGAAATTGTTACCTTTCATGAAAATAACGGAACATAGTTAAGGATAAGTATTTCCCTTTCCTTAGCCTAGAACCAAACGGGCTCTAATTGGTTCGATCATGTGTAATTTCCAACTTGATTTATTATTACTTGAGGTCAGGAAAAGTGATCCTTGAATTGATGGAGAAGATATATGTCCTGAGGTACTGGATTTTCATTAAATTAATTAGTGTTAGAGGGGTGGTGTGGGGTACTAGCCTAAATGGTCTAATTCTGAGTTGCAAAGTTCAATTAGCCTGGCATGTGTACCTAAACAAGTTTGGAAAGTAATAACTAAATAAATCGATTGAGCTTTTGAATTGGCCGGACACGATGTAACATTTATTAATAGTGGGTTGCCCTTGTCTTGTGTACAGGGATGCACTTAATTAATTCAACCTATACCAATCGTAATTAATTAAAAACCACCAAGTACATATCTACGTTGATTCATGATCTGCAAGCATTAATTTAAACAAAATTCAGAAGAGAAAAAAAGACATCAAACTTTAATGAAACTGCAGTAATTACTGAAAAATGAAAAAAGAAAAGAGCGATCCGAGTAGATAAACAATTGTCAAATAAAAAAAAAAACGGAATAACGCGTACGTGTTTAATTAGGATGGATCACAAACCAAATCCAAGTGGGCATATACTTTGATCATTCAATTAGCAAATGGACATATATATTGTAGAAATGAAAGGAATCAAATACCGTATTCAACAATAATTCCAAATTAATTTACATAATAATAGTTTAGCTAGTGGTAGTTATGACTTATTAGTAGAGTTGTACTCCGTAATTGGCACGGTGTCCAGCTGTCGAATAATACAGATCTAGATTTTCAATATCAAATAGAGTAGCAATCTTACATGAAATGAACCACCGTCAATTTTAGAAAAAAAAAGAAAAAGAAAAAACTTATCTATATAGATGAAATGACGATGGATGGACATGGATAGCCGGCGCCGGTGATGGAGACGGAGTCAACGAATAGTCTTACGAATAACGTGGTAAGAAGAGGTGGTCCTGGAGGCGGGAAGGAAGACGAGGGAGTCAGAAACGGTGCAAGACCCCTTGCAAGAGAATTGGAGGGGCTGCCGTGTCGTCGGCACGTGGCTCACACTCCTCCATACGCTCTTCCAAGGGCGGCCGCCGCCGTCTCTAGAACATTCTAGAAGCGCCACGAGGAAAGGGTCGGGCCTGCCGCCGCTCTCCCGGCTGTTTCTCCGAGGAGGGGGGCCCGCCGGCGGGAGCGGTAACTTCCTAGCTTTCGACGATTTAGTGATAGTGCTTGTCTTGGGGATCCCGGGGAGATGCTCCCATGCGAAGGGAATGCCCACCTGCTGCTGCGCGGGGGAGGAGTTGTGGTCGTTGTTGTTGCTTCGTCGGGACAAAGACGACCGCGGGAGGCGCTGATCTGGATTGGGCCGTGCCGTGGCGGCGGTGGACGATGGCCTGCTCATTGCTCCTGCTCTGGGTGATGCCCGGGAGTGTATAGTGATCGATCACAATATATATATATATATATATATATATATATATATATATATATATATATCATGATCAATAATAATTAGGAAAGCAACCGGGGGGGTCCCCTTCGGTTTTTAACATGTGATGCAACACCTATGGGTCGTCCTACGTACAATTATTACTCGTTTATTTTTTTGAAAGGTACACCCAATAAACCAAGGTTAAACTACGAAAACGACCCCCAAACCGCTACTCCTTAGGAGCTGCATTAACCACCAATATGCTTGATTATATATATACTGTTCGTATTTATTTTAGGTCCCCATCTTTTGTAAATTTTGATCTATTCGATCAAGTATCAATCCCTTGCCGCTCCTCATGTTCTAAGGCCACCTATATTATTTCGGTCAAACAAATATGATCAATATCAACAAACCCGTCTCAAAGATTTTGGGGGTCTGCTCTATTTTTATAATTGAACTCTTATATAGTATTAATTTTAAATAAATTTTTACATATTAGTATAAGATGTAAATTTTTCAGTGACGCTCAATTTGAATAAGAAATATATAGTATCATACAACAATAAAGTTATTTAATTAAGTAAAAATATAATATTATATTTATATTAATAGCATCCAAATACAACTATAAAAATATATCAATAGCATGTATTTTTTGAAGAGAAAAAAAGAGCACTTGAAGGATAATGAAAAAACTCAACAAAAAATCTTATATGAGACTATGAGGGGAAGATTAGTACATTATCGTTTTGTAATCATTTAGTCTTAGCAGCTGAAAGATTTCTTCTTGGAAATGAAATGAGAGAGAGAGAGGAAGGATACATTCTCCACGGAAATAGGAGAAATTAATTAAAGAAGTTTGAAAATTGAAAAAAATAAAAGCAAAAGGGTAAAGTGATAGCTTGAAAATAGGAATGAAGTTTGATCGTGATTGATCATTTTTTTTTGATAAGAAAATGAATTAGAGTCGCCACAAGTACGTACTACTTGGGTTCGCCTAAACCGTCATCCTGGAGTCTCGAATCCGAGACTTCATGGTACTACCATGTGAGCTCAACCAATGAGCTTTCGTGATTGATATTTGAGAGAGAGTGTGCTAATGTGTAATTAATGCTCCCTAGAAAATATAATTAATTAATGAAAAATTTGAAAGAAAGGAGTAAAAAGTTAAGCGTATCATGGAAAGTTGCACTAAACAACTGGACATTTATTTATGATTTTATTATATATAGTAAAATAAATTGGCTTCTTGTAGTTTTTGGAGGCCTTGTTCTACTGGGCTTTTTGCACACCATCATTTACTAGCCTAATATCAACACTTCGACCAATCCATATCGCTGATATTATCATTCTAACTAGAATCCCTGTAACAGATGCAAGGATAGACTCATCTGGCTTCCTGCTAATGATGATATTTTTTTGGTTCAATCAGCAAACTCCCTTTTAGCATCTCCACAAAATACAAGTATTAATGAATTTGATTGGATTTGGAAATCAAAATTACCACCTAAAATAATCAACTTCCTTTGGAAAGCTTGTGCTGACTGCCTCCCGACAACAGACAGATTAAATCGTTTCTATAATCCAGTTCCGAATCTATGTTCCCTTTGTGAGCTAAATGATGAATCCCTAAATCATTTCTTTTTCCAATGCCCTTTTACAAAAGCTATGATTTTTCGTCTTCAAAAACTATTAAATTATTCTTTTAATCTTACTACGAATTATACTTTCCAACAAAATTTACAAGAAACAATGGTCAATAATCAACACGCCACGTCACTAGCTTTCCTATGGTGGTTTGTGTGGGCACATAGGAATGCAAAATTTTTTGATCCAACTAGAATTAACCCTAAAAACCTTCCGTCAAACTTAGTTTTCACAGGCGCCCTTGCTTGGGAAGGATGCTGTATGAAATCTCATAAGACCTCTAACAAACCAAAAAGGATAAATCATACATCCTGGAAAAAACCACCTCCGCAGTGGCACAAACTTAATTTTGATGCTTCTAGACTCAAAACAGGAACAACCCATGCCGGATTCATCATTAGAGACCATTCTGGAAATGTCCTTTCTGCGGGACGCCAACAACTTTCCTCTATGACTATAGTACAAGCTGAAGGTTCAGCCTTACTTCATGCTATCACAAAAATATACCTTTCTCACATTCACAATCTTATAATAGAAGGTGACAATCTTATTGTTATTAATTCTTTGAAACGTCTATGGAAAGTTCCTTGAGAAATTCACTCTATTATGGAAAGTTCCTTGAAAAATTCTTTGGAAACTTGATTTCGGCTATCCTCTCTGTTATTTTTTTTATCATTGTTTCAGGGAATCAAACGCTACTGCTGATTTCCTGGCAAGAAGACACATCAATCTTCAGAACTTCAATGCAGCCTTGCCTATTCATGCTTCGTCCCTTCCGTCTTCTCATTTGTCTGTAACACAGTCGCGGTGTTTGTTGAGTCAACAACCCGTGCTGTTTGAATTATTAAAGATCATCCGTCACGATGATTTAGGTTATCCTTGTAACTTAAAGGTGGCCTAATTTTGACTTGTTCGAGCTAGTAGCTAGCTCCACAATCAAAAAAAACACTTCGACCAATCTTTTTCCTGGGAGTTTCATGACATTGAATTTTATTTCACCTAGAAACCACTTCTTTTGTTGCTAGGATTTCTAATTTGAGGCAATTGTTTTTTGCCCGAAATGACAATTGTTTTTTGGGCCGAGCCAAAAACTTCAAGTGACCACCTTTCTATGGTCCATGGCTAAACAAAGCCCATATTTGTGATCTCGGAAGATTGACGTGAACGCTTCCAACTTCCATCTTTTTTTTCCCTCTTAAGCAACCGAAATTAACCAATTTGAATAGCTAAGTTTGATCTTGGGGATTGATTACTACTAACTCGTTCTTAAATAGTCGTGTCTGAAATAGTGTGGATGGAGGCTTCTGATTTATACTACGTATATGACACGGTGGAGACAACGAACGATGGGGATGAAAGAAGAGTCCACAACATCTCTTTTAGTTTTGCTTTAATTTTGATTATGTCAATTAGTCCAATTGAATCGGTCAACTAGCACCGTTGATAAGTCTTTTGGTTCAGTTCCTCTATTTATTTCATGAATTAATCACACAATAAACTCATTTCTTGAAAAGATTACACTTCTCACATAATGTTCATAGCTAGATGTGTAGAAAGTGTTTTCTTATGTTGCTTTATATCTACTGTATTTCCTTTGCCTTTTTCTTTAATTAGCTTTCTAGTTGAACGCTGCGTTTTTACCTCTGGTCACTAGCTAGTTTCTTTGTATATAAGACTTTGTTTTGCCCCCTTCTCAGATTGATTTGACCAATCCAAAAAACCTAGTCATGCGCCGCTCTTCAACGTTTTCTTTCTTTCAACCTTGAGCTAGCTAACCAGCTCACTTTACTCCCAAACCTTAAACATCAAAGCTGCCTCCTTTTTTGATTTGTTTTATGGTATCAGAGTAGGTCATTAATTTACTCATCAAGAAGCTTCTTTTCTCTTCATGAAAATCATATCCATGGCCACACATGACCAAACCCAAAATCAAAGTTCAGTCACAGTGACTGAGTTTATTACAGATCCGAACCATGTCTACTACCTTCACCATTCAGATCACCCTACTTATGTCTTAGCCACACAACTCCTAAACGAACATAACTACTACCATTGGAGAAGAGCTGTGGAGGTCTCCTTGGAAGCCAAAAACAAACTTCAGTTTGTCACGGGAGAATGTAAGAAGCCAGAAGCTGGTGCAGCGCTCGAAATGCAGTGGAGGAGGTGTAATAGCATGGTGATATCGTGGCTATTGCACTCAGTCGACAAAGAGATTGCGGAAACTTTGCTCTACTGTGACACGGCTGCAGAGGTGTGGAACGACCTTCGCTTGCGTTTTGGCCAACCAAGCGGAGCTAGAATTTACCAGGTACAGAAAGATTTGTTTAACATTACTCAAGGAAATTCTTCGATTTCCTCTTACTACACCAGATTCAGGAAGATATGTGATGAATACTTGGTGCTTGCTGAACTGCCAAAATGCAACTCCTGTGGTACCTTAAACTCTGTTCCCCAAATGATCCTTCACCAACAAGTGTTACAATTCCTTGTCGGGCTGAACGACTCATACGCTACTGTTCGAGGGAACATTTTGATGATGAAACCGACCCCTACTTTGGGAGAGGTGTACCAGATGATTTCACAAGATGAGCAACAAAAATCCTTGCAGAACAATAACTCCTCCACAAGTGTTGCTGATTCCTCTGCACTAAGCGTTTTTCCTAAACAGAAACAAGGTTCTTACAGTGTTGGTCAGGGCTCTGGGCAGAATTATAGTTCTAAACAAAATCAACATCAGGGAGGAAATCAGTTTGGTAGAGGAGGGCAATCGAGCAACCATGGCAACCAAAACAGTGGTGGAAGTGGAAATGGAAACGATCACAGACCAAAACCCAACTACTATTGCGATCATTGCAAGGTGTCGGGGCTTAGCATCAGTAGATGTTTCAAAATTCATGGGTACCCAAAAGATCGAGAGAGGAAGTTTGCAGGAAATTCCTCAACATCTCATGACAGATCGGGAGAAAATAGTGAAAAGGGACAGCAGCTGACACGTGATCAATACGAGAGGTTGATAGCGCTCTTGAGCAGGCAACAAGTTGGAGCCCATGAAGTAGAAGACAACAAGTCTTGTATGATGGCTGGTAAGTGTCTTTGTCTCTCTATTCATGGTGATACTCATACATGGGTTATAGATAGTGGAGCAACCCACCATATATGCCCTTATATTGACCTTTTTGATGACTTTGAATCACTGAATAGACCAAGTTTTATCACCATGCCCAACAATAAACAAGCTGAAATTAAGCACCTCGGCACAATAAAACTTGATTCTGAAATCACCCTGAAAAACGTCCTTCATGTTCCTGCTTTCACATTCAACCTCCTCTCCCCAATTGACTAGCCAGCTTAATTCTAACCTTTTCTTTACTCCCTCTCAATGCTTTCTCCAGGACCTTTCCACGAGCAAGCATCGGGCTCTTGGTAGGCTATCCAGGGGATTGTATCTCACTCACAAAACAGCCCCAGCCGTGCCACAACCTCAGCCACAAACTTTTGGATGCCCTTCGTCTTTTGTCGCAAATTCCACCAATAGGCCTTGTAATAGCTGTGATATTAAAAACAACGATCTCCATGTTTTGAATGCTATTTCTCCTGAACTACTGCATCTACGTCTGGGCCATGTTCCTTTTGATCAAATGCACTTGTTTCCATTTCTCAAAAATGCTCATTTGTCTAGAAAACAGTATGTTTGCTCAATCTGTCCCAAAGCTCGCCAACATAGAGCCTCTTTCCCCAGTGGTAGCATCAAATCCTGTTATGCTTTTCAACTCATACACATTGATTTATGGGGACCTTATAAGTCACAAACATACAATGGATACAAGTTTTTCCTAACCGTGGTGGATGATTATACTAGAACCACATGGACACACCTTTTATCTCATAAGAGCAATGCTCTTCCCATCCTCAAATCTTTCATAGCCTTTGTAGAAAAGCAATTCAGAAATCATGTTGCCACGGTGAGATCAGATAATGGAGGAGAATTTTGTAGTCAAGAGGCAAAACTCTTCTTTATGGAAAATGGAATCGAACACCAAACCACATGTGTAGATACCCCACAACAAAACGGAGTCGTCGAAAGAAAACACAAACATCTCCTTGAAACAGCCCGAGCCTTGTTATTTCAATCCAACTTGCCTTCACAATATTGGGGTGAGTGTATCTTGACAGCCACCTACCTAATTAACCGCTACCCACTCTCTAGCCTAAACTTTTCTACACCCTATGAGAAGTTATACCATCAACCACCCTCATATTCTCACCTTAGACCATTTGGGTGCTTATGCTTTGTCTCCACCCTAAAGAGAGATAGAACCAAATTTGATCCAAGGAGCATTCCATGTGTTTTTGTAGGTTATCCCCATTCCACAAAAGGCTACAAAGTAATGGAAATAGAGAGCAAAAAAATTTTCATTTCAAGAGATGTTACTTTCCATGAAAAAATCTTTCCCTATCACCTTTCTATTCCAAAAAATTCAGACCCTGAATTACCTATCCCTAGTGGCACGCTTGAATCCTTCTTTTATCCCACTGAATCTAACCCAACTGCCTTAAGTGATCAAAACACTCTTGAACAGAACATTCATGAACAAAACAGCCCTGTACAAGATAGTCCTGATTCTTTTCCAGCCATTCCATCTGATTTTTCACCTATTTCTACCCCTCACACCTCCTCGTTGCCTATCCATTCCAGTGCAGAAAGTGATCAAGTGCAAAACCCTTCACCTAATGCTCAATCTCAAGAAGACATTCCTTATTACCAACCACCACAAAATTCAGCACCCATCCAAAATCAAAGGAGATCAACAAGGCAACATTAGGCCCCTAAATATTTACAAGACTATGTCTGTAATTTCTCTGATGCAGTAGTTCAGTTTCCTCTCATACATGGCTTTGCTAAATCCTTTTTTGCTCCCATCACTTGCAGCTCCACCCTTACCACTATACCAACTGAGCCAAAATCCTATCTCCATGCATCTAGAAACCCTAGTTGGGTAGAAGCTATGAATAAAGAGTTAAAGGCCTTATCTACTAATCATACTTGGAAGCTTGTTGATCTCCCTGCAGGAAAGAAGGCTATTGGGTGTCGTTGGGTGTACAAAGTCAAGCTGAGATCGGATGGGAGCTTGGAGAGACTAAAGGCGAGATTACTCGCAAAGGGGTACACTCAACAATATGGGTTGGACTTTGATGAAACTTTCTCACCTGTAGTGAGAATGACAACAATAAGAACCTTGATTTCATTGGCTCTTTGTAAAGGATGGAGAATTTTCCAGCTTGATGTTGATAATACTTTTCTCCATGGAGAATTACATGAGGAGGTATATATGGAGATGCCGGAGGGAATGCCTAACCCACAAAACAAGGTTTGTCTTCTCCAGAAAAGTCTCTATGGCCTTAAACAGGCTTCCCGACAGTGGTTCCAAAAATTGGCAACAACCCTTCTTGCACTGAATTTCGTCCAGTCCAGATATGACTCATCATTGTTCTTGAAGCAAACAGATACTAACATCACTGTTGTTGCCGTGTATGTGGATGATGTGCTAGTTACCGGATCAGATATTTCAGTGATTGATCATCTAAAGCAAACCCTTCATTCTCTCTTCAGTATAAAGGATTTAGGTGAATTGAATTTTTTCCTAGGAATGGAAATCAGGAAACGGGATCAGGGACTCATCCTCTGCCAACAAAAGTTTGCCCGAGAAATTGTCAATGATGCCAATGCAACAGACTTCAAGAGTCGATCTACACCATTGCCGTTAAACTTCCAACTCGGAGATGGAGGTACCAGTGAACAGCTACCGAACCCTTCTCTGTACAGAAGCCTTGTGGAGAAGCTAAACTATTTGACTAATACGAGACCGGACCTCTCGTTTGCAGTCCAAGTACTAAGCCAACACTTACAGAGACCAAAGCTAATTCACATGGAAGCTCTAATGCATCTGATTTGTTATGTGAAGGGTACAATGCACTTTGGCCTTTTATTTCAACCACGAAACAACATCACTCTTCAAGCCTTCTCTGACTCAGATTGGGCTGCATGTCCCACATCACGCAGGTCAGGGACAGGTTACGTCGTCTTACATGGTTCCAACCCGATCAGCTAGAGATCAAAGAAGCAAGCCACTGTTTCGCGAAGCTCCTCGGGGGCAGAATATAGAGCAATGTCCCAAACTGCAGCAGAAGTGCAATGGCTTGTCAATTTGTTAAAAAACTTGGTGAGACAAATCTACAACCTGTCACATTACACTGTGATAACAAATCAGCGATTCATATAGCAAAAAACCCCGTCTTCCATGAACGGACAAAACATCTAGAGATAGACTGTCATTTTACGAGAGAAAAGGTAATGGATGGACTTCTCCAACTCTCATACTTACCAACTTCCGATTAGTTAGCTGATGTTTTGACGAAGATTTTACCTTCTTCACACCATCGAGAGTTGCTGGACAAACTGGGGATGCTCACAATTGACTCGCACCACCAGTTTGAGGGGGGATCATAGCTAGATGTGTAGAAAGTGTTTTCTTATGTTGCTTTATATCTACTGTATTTCCTTTGCCTTTTTCTTTAATTAGCTTTCTAGTTGAACGCTGCGTTTTTACCTCTGGTCACTAGCTAGTTTCTTTGTATATAAGACTTTGTTTTGCCCCCTTCTCAGATTGATTTGACCAATCCAAAAAACCTAGTCATGCGCCGCTCTTCAACGTTTTCTTTCTTTCAACCTTGAGCTAGCTAACCAGCTCACTTTACTCCCAAACCTTAAACATCAAAGCTGCCTCCTTTTTTAATTTGTTTTAAATGTTTTATAAGAGTTTCTACAACGAAGATGAGTTACATTCTTAAGAGTTATAAGAAATTTTTTTAGAAAAAAATCAGATTGTTATTAGAGAAATATTTTTTATTTGTATATGAAATTTCTTCTTTATGAAATTTTCTTTTAGCTAATATTAGAGAGAGAAGAGTAAAAAGACAATCGAAGAAATTATAACACGTATTTTCCATAGTGAAGGCTCTAAACCAAATGAGAATCCTCTTCGTCTCTTCAGAGACATGATAAAATTGGAACGATATAGAAAATACTCTTTTTATTATTACCTTTGCTTGTTGGTGAATCAATTAACTATGGAGTTATCAGACACGTGAAAGTATATTTATTGTACAAAAACCATAGATTTCCAAGTCTTCAAAACGCAATTAGTTCGTTTGAACACGTTATCTAATTGTAAACATCTTGAAACCAAAATAGACCAGTACTAGTAACCTAATCTGCAACAAACTCAAATTTAAATACTTAATCTAAGCCTAACTTCCTCAAAAGTTAACTTTCAACAAATATACAATACTAATAGAAAAAGGGAAAAGTAAACGAAAACGACGACGTACGACTCTTGATCCGGTCAAAAGAAAACGACGTCGTTTGCACACGTGTCATCAGGCGGCGCGAATGGCTCCATATCCGCGTCGGCAAATTTCTTCCCTGTCTCGTCCCTCTTTAGCCCCAACAACCAAATCTTCCTCTCCCCCTCTCTTTTTTCCGCGCGAATTCGGTGCTCTCATGCTCGAAAGCTCCAAAACCTAATCAATGGATTCCAGGCGAGCTCCGAATCCGCACTACACTACTCGGCAGTGGGTGGCGAGCAACGGCGACTACTCCATCTCGCCGGCGGCCTCTCCGGTCCATCCGCACGCCGTCAAGAGGAGCAAAAACGACGCCGCTCGTAACCTAGCTCAAGCCATGGCCATCCATGGCGGATCCGACGACGACGGCGACGATGATGACGACGAGATAGGGTTTCGGTTCGCCACGCCTGCTGCTTGGAGTACTCCGCCTCGATTAGCCGACGACGCCGGAAATCGGAGTCGCCTTGCTCGTGGCAATTTTCCGGCCGATTCCGTTCGGCGAAATCCGTCGCCTTCTCCTGCGGTATCTCTCTTATTGTGCTGTTTTTTCTGGATTTCGAGCTCTTGATTTGCTGGTTTTTGTGATGTTTTTGCTGTTGCTGTCTAATTTTTCAGTTTTGTTAGATCCAATTTTGAAGTTGCTGTTAGATTTTTCGATTTGTTTGAGTTGTTTCTCTATTTCGAATGTATTGCTTGAACAGTTGAACTCATCCTCAATTGGTTTTACTGATTGCGACTTTTAGAGTTTATTGATCCGGATTGCAAGCATTTGGAGATTGGAAACCTTGTTCATGGATGTTATAGAGATCATATTTTTGAATCTTTGATGTTGCAGTGGACAGTATGATGCATGTGGATGCTTTTCAGGCTTCTATTTTTTATTCTGACATGTGATCATTTTTTACTGTGGTTGCATTGTTGCTGGTTTAGTGCTGTCACATTTTATATCCTTGTGTCGCCTAGACTTGCTATAGAAGTGAATGTGGAATCAATAACGTTGTCTAATAATAGTAATCTGAGTGTTTCTTTCTTTTGGTGTAAATTAGTTAGGTCGGAGCTTTGCGGATAATGACGCTGTATCTGTTCGTTCGACATCAAGTGGAAGAGCATCAGTAGATCTTTATAATGTAGCTGTGCCTTCACCCAGAAAAAGCACCATAAAGACTCCTAATGCCATATCTCCTATACAACTTCCAAAACCAAGATTGAGAGAGCAAAGGTCAAGGATCCGCTTTACTCAATCATGTGTAGCCTGTAGTGCTCTTTGCCACTTTATCTCAGCAGTGTTTTGCTCCTCTATATGTCACTTTTGTAAATAACAACATACAAAGTTTGCATGCAATGGCTCTCTCTTTTTGTAATATCAATTATACCGAGGATCTGATTTATGATAGGCAATATTGCAGGGTTGTCCCAGCATTAGAGTATCTCATCAACTCAAATGAACAAGAAGATCAAATTGATGTTTTTGCTCTTTATGATGAAGTATGTGATGCTTGGTACTTATTTGGTGTTGCACACTCACTTTCTTCAGTTTCATAGCTCAAAACATTACTTATTTGGCGTCTACTTCAATTGCAGCTGGATTTGCTACAAGAGGAGAATGAAAGGGTACATGAAATGGTACACCCATTCATCTATGCTTAAAAACATTGAATTAGCATTCTTATCTTTCTAACCTGTAAAAGTTTGAAGAAATGAATTATATTCTTTGTAGCTTCGACATGCAGAAGAAAAACGTAATCAAGCCGAGGCCAGGGCTAGGGAGATTGAGAAGCAGGTTAGTACTTCAACCTTGTCTTGTACAATTTCTAACAGTTTTACGTAGAAGTGGATCAATGAACCACACTGAGTAAATGACTTGATTTTCAAATATCTATTGTGTCATCAAAACATCTGTTTTCTAACACCTTACTTCTCTAAAAAGGTTGCCAATATTGGAGAAGGTGCATCATTTGATAAAAACTGGTTGATCCGGTAACTTCACTTGCCTGACTTTAATCTTTACTGTTGAATCTCTATGATGCTTTCTATTGACTAAACATATTTGAAAATTGTGATCATATACAGGAAGGAGCAGGATTTGCGTCAAAGAGAGGTATGTTATCAGCGTAGTTACTCCTCTGGGTTCAAAATATGCCCATGCTTGTGCTTTTGCTCCATAAATAGTAGTTTTTGTATTATGGTCTACTGATGGGGGCTGCTTGTGGTCTTATCTCATCAGCTTAATCTTAAAGCTGAAAAACAGAAAGGGAGTCATAAAGCTGTCGAAATTGCTACTCTTCGTGCAGAAAATGAGGTGAATACAGGCTGGGATTGTTATCGGTTCTTTATGCATATTGTTTCACATACTGCTCCAAGTAATTATGTTCCTTTCAATTCTTGAAATCAGAATCTTCAACAAGAAGCTGCAAGAAGAATGGATCTTCTTCAAGAAGCAGAATCCGAGGCAAAGGCTCTCCGCACGATGACAAATAGGATGACTTTGACTCATGAAGAGATGGTCTGCTTTTGTCCTTCCCAATCATATTTTATGCTTCATTGGCTGCTCAAAGATTAGTAATATCAGAACTTTGTTACATCCATTGTTACAGGAGGAAGTAGTTCTTAAGAGATGCTGGCTTGCTCGTTACTGGGGCCTAGCTGTACGTTATGGTATGTCATACATTATCATAATGATCCGTAAACACCTTGTATTACCCACATGAGCAAAACATCATAACTTCAATCTAATTTAGTGAAATTTAACAAATCTTGCTGGCCTCCTCAACAGACATTTGTGCAGATATAGCAGTGTCCAAGTACGAACTTTGGTCGGCATTGGCTCCTTTACCGTTTGAACTTGTTATCTCTGCTGGACAGAAGGCTAAAGATGATTTCTTGAGTAAAGATCTAGTTGACATTATAAATATATATGTGCTGAGCTCTTCTGATTTAGCCATAATAGTTATCTCCTCCTTATACTGATATTAAGTTTTTTATCAGGTGAGAAGTTTCCAGATAAGCAGAACAAGTCAGGAGGTGATCCACGTGGTCTAACTAAAGAGGGAAATATTGAAAGCATTCTTTCAGTTGAAATGGGATTAAGAGAGCTAGCTTCATTAAAGATTGAGGATGCAGTTTTGCTAGCCATGGCTCAACGCAGACGCCGGAATTTGGCCAAAGCTGGTCAACCCAGACTCAACGAGGCATTTGAACTAAATCAAGAAGAGTTGGATGATGTTCTTTTCAAGCAGGTATCATTCCTTAGACATCTAACATTTAAAAATTCTCTGTTATTATTGCTATGAATTTGATCAAAGTATTACATTCTCCATTCTTTGCAGGCTTGGCTGACTTATTTCTGGAATAGGGCAAGATATCATGGAGTTGAAGACGGCATTGCTGAAGAAAAGCTTCAGCATTGGATCAACCGAAGTGGGAACGCAACGACATCGAATGATGCTGTTGATGGTATACTTCTCAACCTGTACTTTGACAAGTTTTCTCTAGCCAGCTCATTATTCTCCTAATTAAACGGTACATGTATCAGTGGAACGCGGTTTACTTGAACTGAGAAAGCTGGGTATAGAACAACAACTATGGGAAGCATCTCGCAAGGAAATCACACAATTTCCCTTGGCCAACGGCCACGAATCGAATCACAATCACTCCTCAGCATCGGAAACTTCTCCATAATCGGAAACTCCCAAGATTCTGGTCACTTCTGTAAATCCCTAAATCTGTTTCCATTTAGGTTGCATATAGTGCTACAGTCTTACAAAAATATGAATCATAAAATAAAAAGAAATTACCAGAGTTACTTGGCTGTCATGTTAATGTAAATCCAGATATAAACTTGACATAGCTTGTGATAGATGATCAATTGTTGCCCATTTGGGTCACTTGTTTTCGACAGATTATGTAAATCCCATATAGTATTTCTTGTTGTTGATGCGAACTTCAATTGGGGCTTATTAATTTGGTGAGCTAGTGGGCTCTGAACAAGCACAGAGATTAATACAACAAATTGTGGGGCACTTATGGAAGATTTGAGAAGTTGATGGGCAAATCTTGAAATATAATTTCCCATGCTGGCTTGTCTTTCACGCCCTCTGCTCCTTCCACATATTTTTTGTAGGGTAAAGTACTAAAGTGCTGCCTCGCCTGCTCTGCTACATTATTGTTAATTACGACTATTAAATAATTGCATATTAAGCTCGTAATTCATTTTTTGTACGAGTCATAATTACTATGTAGAATATAGATGGTACACATGCCAAAAGCCAAATGGACATTTTTGTCATGTAACTGTCCAGTTAGAAGAATAGAATGTTTCCTTACGATTTGAGTTCTTTTTTCTTTGGTTTCATAATTCTATGTCCCAAACATTCTCTAAAATTCCTGAAAGCAAATTCATTTCTCCATGGATTTTGTCGTTGAAAAAACACGTATAAAGTTTGTTTCTCCGTCGATAGCGGATTTCTTTTATGGGTTCTCCTTTTTCTTAATCTGTTTTCAATACTCTTAAATTCTGATTACATTAACAAGTCCTGAATTCTGATTAGATTAACAGGTGAAAAAGTGCTTATCTTGTCTAGAAGCCGTTAATTAGTTGCAAATTCCACTAATCCTCCCATTAACATCTTGGACGGTTAAAGTTGTCAAAAGCTAAAAAGAAGTGATTGGTGTAAATTTTATGCGGAAATATCTATCTATTACTATATACTAAAGCGGAAGCAAATTCTGCCACCATATTGCGCCACATCACCCCCTTCTTTAAAAATCTATCTTATAAAATCTTGATTTTATCATAATTTTATACATACTCAATTAAAATATTAGTTCTATCTTAAAATTTGAGTTGTTTAATTAATAATTCTATCCAAATAAATAAATCTCTATCTTATCATTATACATGTTTAATTAATGCATAGATCTATCATAAACCTTTTATTTTAAAAAAATATTTTTTTTGTCATAATCTATAAATCATAATCATAATATTTTACCCATTTAATTAAATATCACATTAACTTTAAATTAATTTTCGTAATTTTGTTATGGTATTTTTTTAAATCATCAATGGTAGCAAATTCTACCACTATGTTTAAGAAAAATATTCATTCTATTAAAATAATATATTAAATAAATTTTTACTATCATATCATATTAAAATACCAATAAAAAAGTAGATGTTATTTTACCATATATAACACTAATATTGCATATTGATTAAGCTTTAGAAAAAAAAAGATAGATTTCTTAATCAAGATAATAATTCGTTAACATATTTCATTACATATTTACATATTTATTATTTAATATTTTTTCAAAAAAAAACATATATACGAGATAATTTGGTTTTCTATTTAACTTACTAAACATTATCTATATCTTTAGTATTATAATATATTAATCCGAGTTTTTATTTAACTTATTGATTTTATTATATATGTTAGTTTACATAATTTTATTTAAATTCCAAAAGATTTGTATTAGTTGTTAACAAAATGTGATAATGCATCTTAGCTTATGTCATTTTTCCTCAATTATTTAAATATATGTTTCTATATGTATAAAAAGTAAACATATATATAATAAAAGTTTATTTATATATATATGATGATATAAAAGAATTATGTCATTTTATAATCCAAAAAATAAGCGTTGTTTTAAAACAAAGTATACATATGATATTATTTATAATTGTTATAGTAAATTCATATACAAAACAATAAATAAATAAACAACACCCCCGTACAAGGTACGGATCATCTACTAGTTTGTATACTAAGATTACTAACCAATCCTCTACATATGGGACATGTTTATGCAACGCTATTTTTCTTGTTTTTTTTTTCCATTTATCATATTGTTATTGTTAGGTGAGCAAATATATCATCATTTATAATGATCATGATTTGGGATAGTGTAAGTATATAATTGCCGTCATACCTCTCAAATCATTATTTTTGTAAGTTCCAACCATAACGAAAGTATCAAAGACTATTACGAGTAGAGAAAATTGATTATATACCGTCATGGACTCTTAAAATAGGAATTGTGAAAATAAAGTGTAAACAATGGAATAAATAGTCTTAAAGTTGAAGGACGGTCAGTCACTAATGGATTTTCCAAAACACTTGCTATTATATAAACTAGTTGTACCCGTCGTGCCATGCACGACTTGTTTTTTATAATTTTTTGAATATTATATAAATATAATATTAGTGTCAAAGATAAAAATTGTTAATAAATCAATTTTTAAAATATATATAATTTACTAAATCAATTGTTAATATTAGTGTTTTATAATTGATTTAGTATACTATATTAAAATTGATTTAGTATTAAAGATAAAAAAATTAATTTATTTAGAAAAATGGGCTTTCATTTTAAAATTATTTTTAAATTTGAATTTTTAAAATTATTTCGTACATAAATAGATTAAAAAGGTAGTTGAAAAGATAAGTTAATTAGTATGTATCTTTTATAGAGGGAGATTTTAAAGATAGATCATATTTCTTTAAAGATAGATATTAGATGAGTAGAAAAAAGATAAAATTAAAGAGTAGATAATTAATGAAATTTTAAATACAAATATTATGCCTTCAAAGATAGATATTAGATGGGTAAGAAAAAAGATAAAATTAAAGATTAGATAAATAAGAAAAATAAAACATATAAAATTGTTAATGAAGTGGGGCCAGAATTAACGTGGAGACTCGAAATTCTCCGGCTTTAATATATAGTATATAGATAGATAGATTTTCTTCTTCTGTGGTGCATAATCCTCACGTCTTTATCCGGTTTAACGTTGCTTAGTAACTTGTAAGTTGTGGCATTGTGGTCTCGTAGCATAAAATTTCGTTTCTTAATTATCTACTTATCTTTAATAGTTTTCATCCTACTCCCTTGACCCTATCCCAAAATTGTTAAGATAATGTATTTTTTCCTTTGTAACTATACATAACTTTCGGCAAGTCAAAAAGGTTATTGAGTGCAAATGGTTAGAGACCTCAAAACCCTTTCATCAAAAATAGTAGCGTACATGAGAAAATGAGTACTTGTCTTTGACCACATATTGATTTGAAAATTTTCATAACTAAAAAGATTCCATAAACTTTTTTCTCTTTTAGTTGGAAACCCTAAAAATAAAAATAAAAATAAAACAAAGATGAGAAAAATTATTTACAAAATGAATGATGGGTTTTGTAACTATATAGAATTTGTATAAACCCAAGACTGCTGCATGTATCAATCTTTGTACGTGGGTGGTATTTACAAAACTTGAGGTTAACCCAAAAAAAAGGACCCTGAAGCCCACAGTAAAAGAGATTTCTTTCATCAAATTCACTTTTGCATTGTGAAGTCTACTCATCAAAACCAGGCTGCAAAATGACATTTTGTCCTCTGCATGTCTTTTCACATTCATCCCCTGTTAACATTATTCCCTCCATTCAAAATGCTACGAGTAGCAATTTCAAAGCCAAACATGCATCATGCATGCATGTATATGTTATAAATTCCAGTGAAAGTACGAGTCAAACAATATAAATTTGGACAAACACAAAACTTACATCACTTACATTCTGAAGCTAGCTAGAGTGCTAGACCATGGACTAGGTATAACGAATTAACGATTCAAAGAAAGTGAACATCATATGTGAAATGCAGTAAAAAATCATACTCCCTCCGTCCCATTTTGTTTGTCCTAAAAAACACATTTTGTGGTTATTAAGGAAGTGATAAAGTGGTATTGGGAGATGAGAAAGTGGGTAAAGGTTGAAATTAAATGAGGGTAGTTTTGTAATTTTATAGGTGTAAAAAGTGGAAAAGTGATAAAGTAGAAGGAAAAGTTGGATTTTAGGTGTAAAAAGTGAGATTGAATAGGGGTAATATTGTAAGAAATTAATGATATAAATGGAAAGAGGACAAACATTTTGGGACGACAAAAAAAGAAAGAGGACAAACAAAATGGGACGGAGGGAGTAGCATAGAATGGATGGAGTGAAAAGTTTGTTGGGCTTCTTTTGATCACCTTATAAAATGGAATGTGGTTAAGCCAAAAGCTAGCAACATGAGTGAAAAGGAGGAAAAAAGGGTTTATGGGTTTTGCTTGGAGTGCAAGAGTGCAAAAAGGGCTTTTAAAAAGAACACATTTTCCAAAACCAAATTGCTTCCTAATCCCCATTCAAGTTCCACCCTTTTTATTATGTAGTGCACATTTTTGAGTTTGTGCCACCTTTTGAACATTTGCCATTCATTCCTTTCACAACCATGCTGATTTTCCACGCCAATGGTTAGTTTAAGAGGTACTCTCTCTGTTTCATTAAATGTGTCTCTTTAGAAATTTGCACATATATTAAGGAAACTATCAAATGTACTATTTTACCCCTAATTATTACCTCACTTTTTTACTTTATTGAAAACCACTACTAATAAACTGCTAATGATTATAAGGGTAAATCCGTAAAGTAAATGCCAAAAATGTAAAAAGACATGTATTTTGAAACAAAATTTTAGAGCTAAAAAGACACATTTTATGAAATGGAGAGAGTAAAAATGATGGAATTTTCAACACCCTTTTGGGTTCACATTAATTTGGTCAAGATCATGGCAAATAAAAAGAAAATCATGGGTCAAAGAATTAAGTGCAACAAGTGGTCTCCTGAAATCAAGAGATTGTTGTACTACAGAATGATGAAATCCAAGCAAACTTGTAAGGCAATGATGAAAATTAATCCATGCAAAGATTTCCTCTGAATTCCTTCAACCACTTACTACCCACTACTATTCACAAATTGAATGGCTTATTAAATGAGTATTGTATCATCATGGAAGTGTAGTACAGAAAAAATAGTAAACCAATTAAGTTGTTGCAGTAAAAATTTAATTTTTCATGGGGACAAAAAACTTACACAGTATCTCTGAGGAGATTCTGATGAGTTATCAATTCATAACACTTGTGGGATAATAGTTGTCAAGAACAATAGTTTTATGAAAATACAATAAAATTGTCCTTATGATACTAGCCAAAAAAGTTTTTCACCCTCTAGTGAAAAATAATTTGACCATTAGTAGCAGTGTGCAACAGATAGTACAAGCTTGTTTTGTGATGCAAACCAGAGTCATGAAATTGATGTGTCAATTCTGAACTTTGATTACAAATTCTTATTCCTTTTCTCAGTTGTTTAGAAGAGGCTGCCACTGACTCTGTCTTATTTCTCTTTAATCTTTATCCTCTTTCTTGGGAGGTGGATTTTGTTTTTGAATAAGATAGTATGAAAAATCTTTTATACTGCCAAAATTTAATCTGAGCTTTTCTCTTGGCAGTTAATACTCCGTAGTACCAAGTGGTGGTCTGGTGGGTGTGTAGTGTAGGGCTAAAAATTAATGAAAAAGAATTCAGACTTTTTCCACCACCATTTTTCCTGAAAAGGGTAAATATTAATTAATGTATTAATTTTACAGAGAAAAATGTATTAAAAAAATAAAAAAGGTAAGGGCTTGGGGCTTAGAGGGACCATATGCAAGGAAAGTGTTCATGGAAGGTAATGATGAAGGTGTGTTAGTGTGGGTATGTAAAGGCAAAAAAAATAGACGCACCAGACAAATGGGAAAATGTCTCTGCATTTGCATTATATTTTAGTGTGAAAAGAAAGGGCCTTTGCCCTTTTTATGCAAAATGTCAAAGAGAACAAATTTCAATCCACATAAGTACATAAAGATGAATTTAAGCCAGTCTGTGTTTACTATTATAACTCTTCTCTATCTCCTTGTGCTGGTGTCCACTTAAAAGATGAGGCCTTGTATTATTGTACACCCTCACCTACAGCTCTATATGGCCTGCAAATTCTTAGATCCATTCTAAAGAAACAATCTCAAAAAGTAATGCTTTCAAATTAGGAGCTTTTCAGGGATTAAGGAGGGTTTATATGTAAGATTGGATGCTAGAGACAAAGGAAGAGACAAGTTCAACTAACCTTTGGGGTTAGAGCTCCATAGGCATGACCCAGAAACTAACAAGACATGAGACTTGATTAGAGACATGCCAAACTAATACAGTCCAAGAAAAAAGTGAAAATAGAAGCAAACAAGATCCAATTAGACTATAAAATATGCCAAAAAAAAATTACAAATCTCAAAGAAAGAGTACATCTTTCCCAAGCTTCAGCCCCATCCTTTCTCGCTCTGTCTCATTTGAGCTCCAAGCTTGCAGTACAACTTTCAAAAGTTATTGGTTTTTTCACCTTCAAATAAAAAAGAAAAGATAGGGCTACAACTCCTACAAGTAATCATATTAGTATAAAACAAGACCAACCCATTTTACAATTTCCAACTCCAAACATCTTTTCTTCCTTCTCCTTCTTCCTTCCAAAACCCAAAAGTAGAAACTGCCATAGAACAAGTTTCACAATGTCTCCTTCTTCTTGTTCTTCTTCTTGTACATGGGTATTTTTAGTTATCACATTTTGGGTCCAAATCTTCTTCCTAATTGGACTTGGAGCCTCATCACCATCTCTATCTGACAAAATCTCTCAGCTACCAGGGCAATCTCCAGTTGGGTTTCAACAATTCTCAGGCTATGTTAATGTGGATCACAGAAAGCAAAAGGCCTTGTTTTATTACTTTGTAGAAGCTGAAGTTGATCCTTCTACTAAGCCTTTGGTTCTCTGGCTCAATGGAGGTCTGCAAAATTAACACCAAATTTCCTTTCTTTCTTCATCATTTTCCCTACTTTGGGCATTTCTTGTTCTCTTGATGTAAATGATGGTCAAGTTTTGATTAATTTTAGGTGGGTGTTCTAAGCTTTGAATGCATGTTTTATTTGACTTAGGACCTGGCTGTTCATCTCTTGGAGTTGGTGCATTTTCTGAAAATGGACCCTTTAGACCAAAAGGCCATTTTTTGGTGAAGAATGAATTCAGCTGGAACAAAGGTACAGTTTGTCTAACTTTCCTTTCATTCCTTCTTTTTCTTCTGCAAAAGAATTTGAGTATTTCTTGATTATTTTCACTCCTTAATGGTTCTAACTAATGGAAAACAATTTAACAGAAGCAAACATGCTTTATTTGGAGACACCTGTTGGAGTTGGATTCTCATATGCTAATGACACCTCTTCTTATGAAGGAGTGAGTGATCTTGTCACTGGTATGTTTTTTCTTCTCTACATTTTCTGCTAATAGTAGTGTAAAAATTCTAAAGATTCTGCTCATAAAGATTAGAACTTGGCCAGAGTCTTTTGCCAAAAAGATAATTTCACACAATGATAAACTTCAGAATCCAGAGCACTTTGCTTATTACTGTGCTCTTTCAGTAGGATTTGAACCCAGATGAAGTTCTGACAAGTTTTTTGCTATTCATGTCACCTGAATTTGACATTACACCTTTTTCCTTAATGTGTTGGAATTTCAAAGCAAGGGACAACTTGATTTTCTTGCAAAGGTGGTTTGACAAATTCCCAGAGTACAAACACAGAGATCTCTTCATAACTGGAGAGAGTTATGCTGGTACATTTCATTCCATATAGTGTAATGTATAAAAAGTTACTGTACCATTTTATTTAATAATTTTTCAGAAATGGGTTAACTTTATTTTATGGGTAAACTTGTTGATTATAATTTGCAGGGCACTACATTCCCCAACTTGCAAAGCTGATGGTAGAGTTCAACCAAAGGAAGAAATTATTCAATTTGAAAGGAATTGCTGTAAGTTTTTTTTGCCCTTTTCATGGATAAGAAATCTTAAGAAATTGAGTTACTTTAGGACTAATATGGGTAAAAAAAATTACAAAATTGGACAGCTAGGAAACCCAGTTCTGGAGTTTGCAACAGATTTCAATTCAAGGGCAGAATACTTTTGGTCTCATGGGCTAATTTCAGATACAACATACAAAATGTTCAGCACCATGTGCAACTATTCTAGGTATGTTGGTGAGTATTACAGAGGTGAAGTTTCACCAATCTGTTCTAGAGTGATGAGCCAAGTCAGCAGAGAAACCAGCAAGTTTGTGGACAACTATGACGTCACTCTTGACGTCTGCATTGCTTCCATCCTTTCACAGTCCAAGATCATTAACCCTCAGGTATTAACTTTCTAAACCCACAAGGAAAAAACATCAGCAAATGTTGTTATGTAAGTTTTTGAGGGTGAAATGTAACATTTCTTCTTGTATTGCAGGAATCTAAAAGTGAGAAGATTGATGTTTGTGTGGAGGATGAGACTGTGAACTACTTGAACAGGCCAGATGTTAAGAAGGCCCTTCATGCTAGGCTTGTAAATGTTCGCAAATGGGAAGTTTGCAGCAGGTAAAAAAAAATTACCTTAGTTTTTTTCTTGCAACTTTTGTTACTGATAGAAAATTTTGACTTATATACAACAACACCCAAGAAAAAATGTGGTATTCATTTTCAATAGATTCAGAGTATGGTTCTAATTAGAGAATATGTTGGTGACTTTTATATTAAAGAATATAACTTTTGGGTAAAAGTTGTGGCTTCAATAAGGTAAAGGTGCAAAATGATCTGTTTAATTTTTTACCATTTTCCCTTTTCTAACCTCATGTACGTTAGTCCCAGCCTTCTGGACTATCAGCTTTTGGATGTAGAGATTCCCACAATCCAAATTGTGGGTTCACTTGTCATGAGAGGAATTCCAGTTATGGTTTATAGGTAAAAATATTTACCATGATAAGACATTATATATGTTGCACCAAATGTTGATATATAATGTAATATAATGTGTTTATCATGCATTAAGTGGAGCAATCCAAACATAGACTGATAATCCATCTTTTTCTTGGTTGTAGTGGGGATCAAGACTCTGTAATCCCATTGACCGGAAGCCGAACCCTCGTGCACCGCTTGGCGAAGATGCTCGGTTTCAAGACGACAAACCCGTACCGAGCTTGGTTTGCAGGGCAACAGGTTAAGAGCGTCAAACTATACTTGTTTGATTGAGAACAAAGCGATTCAAAACTAAAAACTGAAAAGTCGAGCTTTGACTAAACGAGTCGCTAATTTCGATGACTTATTTTCGGGTTTTTGTAGGTTGGAGGATGGACTGAGGTGTATGGAAACATACTATCATTTGCAACAGTGAGAGGAGCTTCCCATGAAGCTCCATTTTCACAGCCTGAGAGGTCTTTTGTGTTGTTTAGGTCCTTCTTGCAGGGTCAACCTCTTCCACAATTGTTCCAATGATAATGTGTATATATCTATGAACAATTAATGAAGGTGTAAGGATGCAAGAAAAGTGTTTCAAGGGGGCCTTTTTGATATTGAAAGAGCATCATTTTGTACATGTTGGTTGAGTATGAGTTGAGTTGAGAGTGTGTGGCAATGTATTGATTTGATTTGATTTGATTTTTTTTCTCCTTTATTTGCCAAAGGTTATGTAAGCTAGAATGAAATAAAGAAGTGGTTTTGTGAAATTCAGAAATCACAATCGCCATAGATTTTGTTCAAATAAAAGTGACCGGGAAAGTATATATACACAAATGTACTATGTATTATATACGCAATTAATAATCACCATAGTAAAGTTAAGTATGGAGATTGGAGAATGAAGAAATTCCTTAAACAATACAGTACATTACACCATACAAGTGACCGGGAGTATTGATTATATTTTTATGATTATATTTTATAGTATTGATTAAACCATACATTACATATTTTGGATATAGTAAATAGGCCCACTTTTATATATTTCGGACTAGGACCGTTATTTCTTCCTAGGCCCGGCCCAAAACTAATGCTTTGATCAGGTCGACTTTAATATGCGTCCATAATAACAAGAATCTCTCCTTTAAATTATTGACAAATTCAACTAAGATTATATCTTCATTATGTTATTGACAAAATAACATAATGAAGATATGATTTTCAATGTTATATTCTTTTGTTTAGTGTTTTACTCATCATGTTTCTGAACTCGTTTTTGCTTCGTTTTTCGGTTGTTTGTATTTCTCCTAATTGAATTTTACTTCGGTTTTCTTTTAACCTTCCCATGGGATTCAAAAAAGTGACATCAAGGTACTGTTTCTAAGATTTTCGCTGAGCTAGATGTCCGAAGCCATTGTCAATTGCCATTGATACAACTCTATGTTAACGCGTTATTTTTCTCTCATTCAATTTGTTACAGGGAAAAGTTCTCTAATAGAATTTTAGCTTAAGCGTTTGAGGGTTGTGGTCATGTATTTTAATCATGTAAATTCTGTTTTGAAAAGTTGTGAACTATAAATAGCAATTCTATCTCTGCACCTGATATGCGAAATTATAATCCTCTTTTCCTCTCAATAAAATCTATGGCTTCCAATGAAGATATTTGTTGATCGTGTTTCCTCATTACTATCGATCATATCAGGTTTCTCGTGTTGAGTTGTTGTTTGTAACGAACATTAGCTCGTTCTATGGTTCTCAAGTTCTTAGAAGCAAAATTCTGTACTGTTTGCATGGCTATGGTACTATGTTTTCTGTTATTGGGCCTGTTGCATTCTGTTTTGGGCCTGCGGCCCATAATTGTATCTAGGGTTTCTTGAGTCACTATATAAGCTCTTGAAATACCTAGACCTCTGTATTCCGAATTCTGTCTTCCATAATAATATACGGTTTCTCTGCCCGTGGACGTAGGTAACACACCGTTACCGAACCACGTAAATTTGTGTGTCGTTCTTGCTTTATTGTTCTCGTTCGATCTCTCGTTACAACAAACTGGTGTCAGAGCTGAGGTTTCGAATTCCGCCGAGAACAATGTCTGGATCCATGCTGAAGATCGACAAATTCACCGGGAGAAACAGTTTCAGTCTGTGGAAGATAAAGATGCAGGCTTTGCTGAAGCAACAGGGTTTGTGGGCGCCGTTAGCAAGCGATAAGAAGGGAATGGATGCATCGTCTGACGAGTACAAAACTCTGGAGGAGAAGGCCCATTCCACGATTATGCTGTGTCTGGCAGACGACGTCATAACGGAAGTTGCAGATCAAGATACCGCAGCCAAACTGTGGTTGAAGTTGGAGAGCCTCTATATGACTAAGTCCTTGACGAACAAGTTAATGTTGAAGCAACGACTTTTCAGCCTGCGCATGGCAGAAGGTACATCTCTTCGTGAACACCTAGATCAATTGAATACAATTTTGTTAGAATTGCGTAATATTGATGAGGAGGTGGATGACGAGAATGCTGCTCTAATATTGCTTGTGTCGTTGCCTCTTTCGTACGAGAACTTTGTTCAATCCTTCATCGTTGGGAAGGAGACTGTGTCGCTAGAAGAGGTTAGGTCTGCACTTCACACCAGGGAGTTGCGTTACAAGGCATCTGGGACGGCTACAGACAATCAGGCTTCTGGGTTGATGGCCAAAGGAAGCAAAGAGGGAAAGAAGGGTAAGAAAAAGGCGAAACAGGAGGAGCAGAAATTGAACCCTAAATTACCTCACGATGTCTGTGCCTACTGTAAGGAGAAGGGGCATTGGAAGAATGATTGCCCTAAGAAGAAGCAGAAGCAACAGTCAGAGCAGAAATCTGGGTCCGCTGCAGTAGCAGAGGGAGGAAGCAATTTAGAGGATGATATTGTTCTGATGGCAGGAGAACAAGCACATCAGGCAGATGTGTGGTTTCTCGACTCTGGGGCGTCGTACCATATATGTCCTAAGAGAGTTGTTCACAACGTACAGTAGTGTAGATGGTGGCAGTGTGTCTATGGCAAACGGCTCAGTCTGCAGAGTAGTTGAGATTGGCTCTACCAAGTTTAGGGCACATGATGGAAGGTTATGCACATTGAAGGAAGTCAGGCATGTTCCACTTATGACGAAGAATCTGATATCTCTTAGTTTGCTTGACAGTAAGGGTTTCAGTTTCAGGGGCGAGGGTGGAGGCCTACATGTCTGCAAAGGCTCTGATGTGATTCTGAAAGGCGCCAAGCAGGGAACTTTGTATGTATTGCAGGGTTCAACAGTCACAGGTTCTGCAGCTGTTGCATCAGTTCAGTTTCAGGATGCTGATTTATCCGGACTATGGCATATGAGGCTGGCTCATATGAGTGAACGGGGAATGCAGATTCTGTCTAAGGAAGATCTTCTTGAGGGTCACAAGATCAAAAGCTTGGAGTTTTGTGAGCACTGTGTCTTTGGAAAGTTACACCGCAGCAAATTTCCAAAGGCAGTTCATAGGACAAAGGGCACGCTGGATTACATCCACTCAGATTGTTGGGGTCCTTCTCGTGTTGAATCTCTGGGCGGTAACAGGTACTTTCTGTCTATCATTGATGATTACTCTAGAATGACGTGGGTATTCATGATGAAACATAAAGGCGAGACGTTCAATAAATTCAGAGAATGGAAAACTTTAGTGGAGAATTAGACTAGGAAGAAGGTCAAGAGGCTGCGAATTGATAATGGTTTGGAATTCTGTTCATCTGAGTTTGATGAGTTCTGCAAGGATCAGGGGATTGCTCGCCATCACACAGTCAGACATACACCGTAACAGAATGGTGTAGCAGAATGAATGAATCAAACACTCTTGGAGAAAGCAAGATGTATGCTTTCCAATGCTGGTTTGGCTAGAAGGTTCTGGGCCGAAGCTGTTACAACAGCCTGCTATCTCATCAATCGGAGTCCGCACACAGGCATTGATTGCAAGACACCCTACAAGGTATGGTCTGGAAACCCCGCTGATTACTCAAATTTGAGAATTTTTGGCTGCACTGCTTATTATCATGTCAATGATGGCAAGTTGGAGCCTAGGGCTAAGAAGGGAGTCTTCGTGGGATATGGTGCTGGTGTGAAGGGTTACAGGATCTGGTCTGAAAACAAGATTATACTGAGCAGAAGTGTAGTCTTTGATGAGAGTTCCATGCTAAATCCTAAAGAGAAGAGTAGTGATATAGCAGGAAAAGAGGTTGTTGCTGAGGAGGTGGAGGTGCAATTCACTCCAGAGGAGTTTCAGACACCTAGGTTGGATGATGATCAACCACCTCAATCTGTTATGGAGGAGTCAGAACCCGATCAGGCAGAGAATATGCCACCAGAAGCAAGTTCAGATGAAGTTGTGCATCGAAGCATTGCTCAAGACCGACCAAGAAGGTTGGGAATCAGACCTCCAGCAAGATACAGGTTCGATGATCTGGTGGGATATGCCTTGCAGGTGGCCGAGGAGGTGGAGGATAATGAGCCGTCCACCTACAAGGCTGCCATATCTGGGAGTGAGTCAGCACAATGGCTTGCTGCAATGGGAGAAGAGATGGAGTCCCTTCAGAAAAATCAGACTTGGGAATTGGTGAAATTGCCCGCTGACAGAAAGGTAGTCACTTGCAAATGGGTGTTCAGGAAGAAGGAAGGAATGTCTGCTGCAGAGGGTATAAAGTACAAAGCACGAGTGGTTGCAAGAGGTTTCACTCAGAGAGAGGGAGTAGACTACAACGAGATCTTCTCACCAGTAGTCAGGCATACCTCCATCAGGGTGCTACTAGCAATAGTTGCACATCAGGATCTGGAACTCGAGCAACTAGATGTGAAAACAGCTTTCCTGCATGGAGAGTTGGAGGAGGAAATATACATGACCCAGCCAGATGGATTCCAGGTTCCAGGAAAAGAGAATCATGTTTGCAGGTTGAGGAAGTCCTTATATGGGCTAAAACAGTCCCCAAGGCAGTGGTATAAGAGGTTTGACAGCTACATGGGGCAGCTTGGCTACAACAGAAGTCCATATGATTGCTGTGTGTACTACAGTGACATTAAGGGTGGTTCACGCATCTATCTGGTTCTGTACGTGGATGATATGTTGATTGCTGCTCAGGATAAGTCAGACATTCAGAAGTTGAAGGGTGCTCTCAGTGCAGAATTTGAGATGAAAGATCTGGGTGATGCTCGTAAGATTCTGGGAGTTGAAATCTATAGGGACAGGAAGAAGAGAAAACTCTTTCTATCACAGAAAGGGTACATCAGGAAGATATTGAGCAGATTTGGCATGTCTTCAGCCAAGCCTATAGATACTCCAATGGCCTCTAACTGCAAGCTGGGAATGTACACAATTCAGACTAAGGAGGAGAAGGAGTACATGTCTCGAGTTCCGTATTCTAGTGCAGTTGGGAGCTTGATGTATGTTATGGTCTGCACTCGACCAGACTTGGCATTCGCAATCAGTGTAGTCAGTCGGTTCATGGTCAGTCCGGGAAAGGAGCATTGGCAAGCCGTGAAGAGGATCTTTAGGTACCTGAGAGGTACCTCAGATGTTGGTCTCTATTATGGGAATGACACGTCGTGCTTAGTTGTAGGATTTTCAAACTCTGATTATGCTGGGGATGTGGACAGTAGGAGATCTATGACTGGTTATGTCTTCACTTTGGGAGGTTCTGTGGTGAGCTGGAAGGCAACTCTACAACCTACAGTTACTTTGTCTACTACAGAGGCAGAGTATATGGCTCTGACAGAAGCTGCTAAGGAGGGAATATGGCTAAAGGGACTAGTTAATGACCTAGGCCTACATCAGGATCAGGCGACAGTGTATTGTGACAGCTTGAGTGCAATATGCTTGACCAAGGATCAAGTCCATCATGAGAAGACAAAGCACATTGGTGTCAGGTACCACTTTCTGAGGAATGAGAAGAGAATTCAGGTGAAGAAAGTAGGGACTGCTGATAACCCTGCTGATATGTTCACCAAGCCGGTTCCTGAGAGCAAGTTCCAACACTGCTTGGACTTGCTCAACATCACAAGTCAGTAATCTGTGCCCTTAGGGGCAATCTGAGGCAGAGAAACTTCAGGCATTTGTTATGGTGCATCTGATTTTGGGAGGATTCAAGTCAAGGAGGAGATTTGTTAATATGCCTTGAATCTGAATCACACACTGCGACAGGTAGCACGGGGGTCTCGCTGCCCGGTCAGCGAGTCGGGGGTTCCAGGGGGGCGACACGCCCCCTGGCCTGAGAGCAAGTTCCAACACTGCTTGGATTTGCTCAACATCACAAGTCAGTAATCTGTGCCCTTAGGGGCAATCTGAGGCAGAGAAACTTCAGGCATTTGTTATGGTGCATCTGATTTTGGGAGGATTCAAGTCAAGGAGGAGATTTGTTAATATGCCTTGAATCTGAATCACACACTGCGACAGGTAGCACGGGGGTCTCGCTGCCCGGTCAACGAGTCGGGGGGTCCAGGGGGGCGACGCGCCCCCTGGCCTGAGAGCAAGTTCCAACACTGCTTGGACTTGCTCAACATCACAAGTCAGTAATCTGTGCCCTTAGGGGCAATCTGAGGCAGAGAAACTTCAGGCATTTGTTATGGTGCATCTGATTTTGGGAGGATTCAAGTCAAGGAGGAGATTTGTTAATATGTCTTGAATCTGAATCACACATTGCGACAGGTAGCACGGGGGTCTCGCTGCCCGGTCAGCAAGTCGGGGGGTCCAGGGGGCGACGCGCCCCCTGGCCTGAGAGTAAGTTCCAACACTGCTTGGACTTGCTCAGCATCACAAGTCAGTAATCTGTTCCCTTAGGGGCAATCTGAGGCAGAGAAACTTCAGACATTTGTTATGGTGCATCTGATTTTGGGAGGATTCAAGTCAAGGAGGAGATTTGTTAATATGCCTTGAATCTGAATCACACACTGCGACAGGTAGCACGGGGGTCTCGCTGCCCGGTCAGCAAGTCGGGGGGTCCAGGGGGGCGACGCGCCCCCTGGCCTGAGAGCAAGTTCCAACACTGCTTGGACTTGGTCAACATCACAAGTCAGTAATCTGTGCCCTTAGGGGCAATCTGAGGCAGAGAAACTTCAGGCATTTGTTATGGTGCATCTGATTTTGGGAGGATTCAAGTCAAGGAGGAGATTTGTTAATATGCCTTGAATCTGAATCACACACTCCGAATTCTGTCTTCCATAATAATATACGGTTTCTCTGCCCGTGGACGTAGATAACACACCGTTACCGAACCACGTAAATCTGTGTGTCGTTCTTGCTTTATTGTTCTCGTTCGATCTCTCGTTACAACAGTACGAGTGGACATTCAAGTAGAGATCTCACTAATCAAAGAGTGAAGAGCTTGTTTTATTGGAAGGGGATGGACAAAGATATTCAACGGTACATTCGAAGTTGTCAAGTGTGCCAGTTATGTAAGTACTCCCTCTGTCTCCATAAAATTGTCCATAAAGGACTAATGGCACTGTTATTAAGAAAAGTGAAAAGGGGGATTCACCTACTGCAAAATCAGAGAGAGAGAGGCCGGTAGGGTTTTTGTAGAGACCAAAACTCAAGCTCACTTTGCAAAAAATCAGAGAGAGGCGGTGGATCTCATGAGGTGGAATGAAAATGAAGGTAAGGTTTCCCACCTTTCAACGTTTTTATGTGTGGGTTGCACACACAACAATCCATGGCCCAAAACTCAAGCTCACGTAAAAAAAATGACCCAATTTTTTTTTTCTCCACATTTGGGTTTGAAAACATCAAAAAGAAGCTAAAAAAAATGGTCTTGATACATGTTCAAGTTTTAGGAAAACAAAAAAAATTGAGCTTCAAAATTGATTTTAATGGTAAAAATTGTTTGTTTTGAGGTTGTTATAATGTAAGAATTGTAACGATGATAAAGTGATTAGGAGATGGGGAAGAAGAGAGAGTGTATAAAAGTAGGTAAAAGTGATGTTGGTTAGGGGTAATATTGTAAATTTGATGTGATATAAATGGAAAGAATAAAAAGATGGACAATCTTAACGAAACGCCCGAAACGGAAAGGCGGACAATCTTTCGGAGACGGAGGGAGTATGACAATGCTCCTTCCCCAAGGCTTCTACAACCTTTACCAATTCCTGATTCTGTTTGGGCTAAATATCTATGGATTTTATCAGTGGGTTGCCTTTGTCATTTGGTAAATTTGTCATATTTGTAGTGGTTGATCGGTTGAGTAAATCAGCACACTTTATAGCCCTTGCACACTCTTATTCTGCCTCTACAGCTGCACAAGCTTATTTAAACAATGTCTTCAAGTTACATGGCTTTCCTAAGTCTATAGTAAGTGATAGAGATGCAGTCTTTCTAAGTGAGTTCTGACAAGAGCTATTTTTGTTGCAAGGTGTATCATTGAAGCTGTCTAGTGCCTATCACCTCCAGAATGATGGACAAACTGAGGTAGTTAACAGGTGTATTGAAACATATCTGAGATGTATGACCAGTGATAGGCCTCACATGTGGAGGAAGTGGCTTCCTTTAGCATAATTCTGGTACAATACATCTTACCATATGTCTATTAACATCACTCCTTATGAGATAGTATATGGGCAGGCTCCTCCATATCATTTACCTCATTTACCTGGTGAATCAATAGTTGAAGTGGTAGCTAAGTGTTTATTGGAAAGACAAAATATGATTAAGATTCTCAAATTCTATTTATTGCGAGCATAACATAGGATGGAGCAAATAACCATAAACGCAAGAGTGAAAGAAATTTTGAGTTGGGCAATATTGTATATGTTAAATTGTAGCCCTACAGGCAGTAATCAGTGGTTTCAAGGGCAAATCAGAAGTTTTCACCACAAAGCCCAAAGTTGCAACTTCCTCCATCATCTCAGGTTTATTGAGTCTTTCACGTTTCACAGCTTAAGCAACACATTGGTGATGTTTCATCTTCAACAGCATTACCAACTGTTCTTAAGGATGTTCTTACATGGGAGCCAGAAAATCTGCCTGAAGAGGAGGCAACATGGGAGTTTTACTTCGACTTAGTGAAGAAATTTCCTGATTCTGAAGCCTGAAAAACCTTGTGGTCAAGGTTTCCGAGGAGGGGAAGCTTTGTTACAGGGAAACGTTCTCTAACCGAACTTTATCTTAAGCATCTAAGGGTTGTGGTTAGGCCACGTGTTTTAATCCTATGAGCTGATGTAAATTCTGTTTTGTGAAGTTGTGAACTATAAATAGAAACTTTATCTATGTAATGCGAAATTATAATCATCTTTTACTCTCAATAAAATCTATGGCTTCCATTGGAGATATATGTTGATTGTCTTTCCTCATTACTATCGATCACCGGGTTTCTTGTGTTGAGTTGTTGTTTGTAACGAACATTAACTCGTTCTATCGTTCTCAAGTTCTTAAAAGTGCATTTTAATGTATTACAACTTTTTAATAATGAAATTGTTGATCCATTTGATACAAGTCAAATTGTTTTTTTGCATCTAGTGCTTTAACATGCCCAAAGCTTATATGGGATAAATTCAATTTTACGGTATTTTTAAAATTTATCATAATTTAAATTCTTTTATGATTCATACTATAGCTTAATGTATAAAAGGAAGTTTTAGAAAGGTGATGCAATAAATTATTTTCTTAAACATCACATTGTTGTGATCGAGGTAAAAATGTCCGAGGGGGGTTGAAGAGGAAAGTATAACAAGTAATCATCATTCAATAACAAGAGAATTCAATGATGACGCAAACTTTTCTTACGTTTAAGCTGTATTTTTTTTTTCTTACCAAAAAGATAGTTTTCACTTTCATGCATAATTATACTCCCTCCGTTTCAAAATACATGACCATATAGCAACTTTTACTTGTTTCATAATACTTGACCATTTCACATTTTTTTTCCATTTCTTTCCATCTATACCCCTAATAATTATCTTTATCATAATCATTACACTTTTTCATAATTCTCTAAACAAATAATTAACTCTACATTTTATAGGGACAATACAGGAATAACACTTTTTTCTTAATATATGTGCAATGTCCAAATGGTCATATC
This sequence comes from Polygonum maritimum, assembly GCA_963924305.1. Classification (NCBI taxonomy): domain Eukaryota; kingdom Viridiplantae; phylum Streptophyta; class Magnoliopsida; order Caryophyllales; family Polygonaceae; genus Polygonum; species Polygonum maritimum. The sequence goes on from OZ002732.1 coordinate 4,290,605, forward strand.
TTTTGAAACGGAGGGAGTATTTTCTTATATGCAAAATTATGATAACTTTTTAGCATTGTTTCCTACCATATAGAGAGTAAAACATACATACATATGACATTAACACATTACTCGACTCTCTTTATTACTTGTCTTTTTAACATCAAACTACTTTGTTACCTTTTAATGTAATAAAAAATTAGTCTTTTACCATTTTTTACATGATGTCAAACAATTTCTTTATCGCTTTTTGATAGCTTGGTCCATTATTCTATAATGTCTTTTATGTTACTTGGTGTATAGTGATAATTCAGTTATACAAAACGACGCTTAAAATTCAGGGTAACAACCTTTATGAAAAATTACTGAAGTTTAATTAACAAAATTTAATATCATCTTTCATAATCATCATTTTCAATCATATTTATCTAGGATACATTGCACTCAACTCTCCATTTCGAGTCTCTATCTATTTAGTAAGATTAAACTATTTTGCAACAGTTTTGTCGTAACGTCAAAGTAGTATTATACCATTTGTCATAACGGTAAAAAATTCGTTATCGCTTGTTTCATAACGTCAAACGGTTTTGTTATCGTTATTCCATAACGTCAAGCGGTTTCATTACCGTTATTTTGTAACGTCTCTACCGTTATTCGTTACATAACGATAATTTCGTTATAAAACGAAAAAAAAAAACGTCTAAATTACGAGAGAATGAGAGCGATGAGAAACTACTCTATCTACAATTGAATATTGATACACAAACTTGAATGTCATCTTTCAAAATCATCCTATAAGCATTTTTTCTGTCTCTAGGATACATTAGACAGTACTTGCACAACTTATAATTTTGAGTCATGAGACATTCTACATTTGATTCAAGTAACAAGTCCTCACATAAACATATTTTAAAACAATAAAATGCAACCAACCAATCAATCTTCACTATTTGCAACAGTTCTTTCCTTGGTTTAAGGCCCCAACAAAGTGACAAACCCTCTTTGGTTACTCTTCATCGGTTGCAAATTAGAGTTTTTAGCCGTGTCACATCTTCCAACCTCTCTTCCACCCTTGGCTCCCACCTCAAATCTGAGACCCACATAAATTTATTTAATAAGAAAGGCCTAACTGAAACATCATTAAGAAAATGGTTCAAATTTATTTCATTTCTCAATAAACGATGAAACAAGTTGCCTATCTTGGCACATCCTCAATACACACTTCTTTCTATATGAAAGCACTTATCTAAACTTGAATCATTAACCTCTAGTTAATCATAATTATTGTTTCAACTTCAAGGTTGGCTTATTTTAGTAAGCATTCCCCTTGGGGGACCCACCTCAGTTCCTTCTTCAAACGGTTTCAAATAGCTCTGCTTACTTACCAGTTTTCCTTCTCATTTTGCTTGTACAATCTTTCCACCTCTCAATTCCTCTCTTCCTCTCACCCAAGATGAATCCAATCCCTAACAACTTTTCTTGGATGGAAGATGCAAATGATGAACAAGAAAACCCTTCTCTTTCCCGGGCCATATTCGTCGGCGGTGGCGGAAATGGTGGCGCTAGCTCTTCTAGTGGCCTAGTACCAACTTTCAAGCCTGCTCTTCAAGTTGAGAATGACTGGTTCAGTATCAACAACATGAACCACAATAAACATTGGTCTGATGAGCCAAGAGACTTTAGCTTCTCTCCAAACCTTACAAATCCTGATATCTTGCTCTTGCAACAACAACAACAACAACAACAACAACAACAACAACAACAGCAGCAGCAACAACAGCAACAACAACAATTATCCATTGTTAATCCTTCTCCTTTTGCTCCTTCTTCCCCTTCAGCTTTCCCTTATGTGTTCAACAGTTCTAGTGTCAATCTCATGCCACAAAGCAACCCTTTTGAGATCAACCATGGAAATGGTTTCTTCAATGGAAGTGGGTTTGGTGAATTGGGCACAATTCACCAAGTGGGTGGCCCTAGTTTCAGCTCAAACCCACAATTCACGCCTACCCATTTCGTCCCAGGTCTTGAAAATGGGAATTCTGTTGGTGGGTTTAGCGGGTTTGATGAGGGTTTGGGGAATTCCATGTTTACAAATCATAACAAGTCCAAGTTGCTTAAGCCTCTTGATAATGTCCCTTCCATTGGAGAGCAGCCCACTCTCTTCCAAAAGAGGGCTGCTCTCAGGAGGAATTTGGATGTAACTAATGGATCGGGTGATTTCCGGGTTTTACCCGGTCCGGTTTCGGGTGGAGTAAGTGGGGTTGGAGATGAGAACTTTGCCCTTGATGGGTCATCTCTGAATTATGACTCAGATGACTTATCTGAGACTATCAAGATTGAGGAAATGACTAAAACTGGCGGAAGGGATTCAAATTTGGCTAGAACTATCAGTGGTGCTGATCCAAAGGGGAATAAGAAAAAGATGCCTTCTAAGAATTTGATGGCTGAGAGACGTAGAAGGCAGAAGCTTAATGATAGGCTTTACATATTGAGGTCTATTGTGCCCAAGATTAGCAAGGTAAAGATCTTTCCTTATTGTCTTTTCATGTTTTTAAAAAAGTTTCTAGTGGATTTTCAATCACTTCTAAAACCTTGTAGAACTATATATTTATGGTGAGCAATGGATTTGGCTGTTCTGTGATAGGGTGTCTGTCATCAACATTAGATACAAGGAGTTTAGCATTTAAGGTAGTCACATGAAGTTGATGGGTAGCTATATATAGTACTACGTCACTATTAATAAGTGCATAGATTCATGACTATTCTTTCCTAATTTAGCTTTGAAAATGTGGTCTTTAGGTATTTGAAAAGTCAATTTTGACAATTACCATTCACCACTCCTTTATCATACTTAGTTTTTTGCAGCATATGTCTAACTAATTATATGCATCTACTTTTAGAGAACTTCAATTAATTTCACCAAAAAAAGAAGAGAACTTCAATTAAATGCATATATACTTTAAGGAATTTTTGCATGTTTGTCAACTACTATGAAGTAATACTATAAAGAAATATACTTTGTACCAAAACAGCTTGGCTAACAAACATTAATCAATGGCAGATGGATAGGGTTTCAATTCTTGGAGACGCGATTGAGTACTTAAAGGAGCTGATGAAAAAGATCAATGATCTTCAGGCTGAGCTAGAGTCAGCTCCATCAACTTCATCAGTTCCACCGCAAGCTAATAAGAGTCTTCCTCCTTTGACTCCTACTTTTCCAAATCTGCCCTCCCAAGTCAAAGAGGAGCATTGCCCAAGCCCAGATGGTCAACCAGCTAGAGTAAGTGAACATTTCTACACTTGTTACTTGTAGTTCATTGCATTTGCCTCCTGTTTTCATTTCTGCATATAAAACATGGTGCAGATTGAAGTAAGGATGAAAGAAGAAAACTCCATGAACATCCACATGTTCTGTGGTAAGAAACCGGGTCTATTGCTGTCTACTATGAAAGCTCTAGACAGCGTTGGTTTAGATGTCCAACAGGCCGTCGTCAGTTGCTTCAATGGGTTCTCCATGGATATATTCCAAGCTGAGGTCTGTGCTCTATAGCCAACATTTTTGTTGCCAAACATGGAGATTATTTACCTTAACAATCTGATTGAATCCTTGTTTTGTTGCGTCGACTTCTGGTTCTGCAGCTATACAAGGAAGGGCAGGGTGTGAACCCGGAGCAAGTTAAAGCTTTGCTTGTGGAATCAGCTGGATTGGCAGAAGCTCCTGCAAGCAACTGATGGAATAATGCAACTGAGTGAACTGGAGAAGTCTGAAGATGAATTCTTCTGCTGCAATTTATGAGTCAAGAGAATACCATACAAGTTAGATGACCCATATGATACTCTCAAATGAGGTTTCTCTTGCATGTGTAGTTGTTGAGAGACTAATTTTCTTTCTATAGAGACGTAATACTTCAAATCTTCTGCAATTCAGAATGCAATAACAGTCTTTATTTGGAAAATGGAATCCAGTGCTGCCTTAGAATTTGTTGTACTACAAACCAACATATCATAAATTAGGCCAAGGACTTCTAACTAGTCATATTTCAACCATATCAGAGCTCTCTCATTACATGAATAAAAGATGCTGGCTGTATAGACTATACTTGCATCAAAAGGTTGACAAGGGCTAAGGCAAAAAAAAAAAATGCAGCATTTTGGAAGGGCAAGCTATTTACAATGCTAATTTAATTCGATTATCTGAGGCTAAGAGCTACTTAATGCCTCTACTAATACAGGTATACCCCAATTCCTAACCACTTATACAAACCCTTCTATAACTACAACTGCTACTATGGTTTTATATCGCCAGGCACCAAAACTATAAACCCCTGTTCAAAATATGATCACGCTTGAGACATGAGAAGATTCTTCAAGCCTCTGTTGAGTTGTCAGCATCATCTTCATTCCTAGCATTGATTGCTCTGGGACTCATCTTCTGAACTTCCTCCTTCGTGTACACGAAAATCTTCCGAACCATGCCACAAAACTCCCTATACGTAATAGAATGTGTGTCAATTTTCAATCAAGTGGTGAAATAAGTAAATTGTAACATGGAAACCGAATGGAAGAGGACGTACTGCCATGGGTCGTCTCCAACAAGCATCATGTCACCTTCATCGTCAGTATAAACAACGAGCCAGTTTGTGTTGGAAGATGTTAGTTCACCATTGAATTCGAATATACTATCCAGCTCAGAAAGTAGCTCGTCGTAATTGTTGAGCTTGGAAAGGTCCAAAGACCTGCCAAGAGCAATTCCTTGTTTGTGCACCTGTTATTTAGAAAATCTCATTAATAAGGTCATATAGCGACAGAATGACAGTGAAGCGAATTTGATAATAAAAAAAGGAGTGCCAAACAGAACCTTAGTGCAACTTCTGGTAGAACCGCCTTGAGATTTCCGTTGAGCTTCCATCGGTAAAGGCGGTAAACTCTCCTTTGGTTTTTCAACCTTGGGTTCTTCAAGCTTCTTATCATGATCAAATGAGTTTTTACTTGGCTCCTCTGTGATTGGTTTGTCAGCGGCAACAACTTCATTGCTGATTAGTGGGATTCCAAATAGTTTGTATTTATCGTCCTTAGACTTGACAGCTTCTGGCTGAGCCGATGGATACTTTGGCACATTTTCCTTTGAATAACCAGGTACTTGGAAAGGAGATGGAGTCGAGTGGGAAAACCAACTTCCACCTTGATGAAGCCCTGCTCCATTATTAATATTATGGGTCATAGGGAACCCACTAAAACTGCCATACCTGAAATCCCCACCTTGATGAGGAGGAATTTTCGCACCTGCTTCAGAGAAATTCATGGAGAGACCAGATGGCATCATTGACCATGTGCCTGGGACCATGTTGAACTTTCCATCTTGATGATTTTTTCTAGGTGAAACTAAGAAACCAGAATTCGCATGATCCTTGTGGGTCCCAAAACCAGATAGAAGATCAGAGTAAGTTGGATCTGGTCTCACAGAGGGTGACCAACAGTCTGATGATCCGTATCTTCTTGATGCAGAAGCTCGATCGGTCTTTTCCTCATCAAAGGAAGGCCAGCCAACAGGATTTTCAATAGAATCTGCCCCATTTCTATCTGCAAGGCTAGCTCTCATGGCTGACAGTTCTTCACCTTGCAAGACTCGTGATAACCCACTCGTGGGTGACGGGTCTGCTGTCATTTTAGAACCTATTCAAATTGTAAATTGCCGTGATTCAGTTTTCTTGGATGATACTTTAATATTTCACACAGATGGAACAAAAGATACCTTCTTTTGTGAGGACAGATGAGTCTTGAGAAGGAGCAGCCATGGTTGGACGAGGCCTTTTCATCCTTGGCACAGGTAGGGGATTCATTGTCAGAGGAGAGACAGCAGGTTCAATTTGCCATGGAGAAACTTTCTCCGGACGAGGAATCATTGATGTTTCATCCCAGCGAACCTAGGAGCAAAATGGTATTTTGATATTGATAATCATCAGCCATGAAGAAAGAGCTAGCTTGTTTAATCAAAAGTTCAAAAGAAAACTAACAACGAAGATATACCTTCAGACACCTCCATTTAGAATCAGTCCATCTGTTATCAGTTTCTTCAGTACCAACAATGGTCCCAGTAAACCTACAGAGGTCAATTCAAACAATTATCATTATCTTCTGACTTAACTGTACAGGAAACACTAGATCTATTTTGATCAAAGCAGAGGTCAAATTTATATAAGCAAAGGACAAACCTCTGTTCTGGGGCCTCTTCACCTTCAAACCTCATTTTAAACCTCATTCCAATGGAATAATTATTTTTCATCGACTCCATGTACTGATCAAACGGAACAATAAACTCGGCAGGGCTTGTCCTACAATTAGATATGAAACAGTTATGTAAGTACTATAACTAATTAACTATACATACTTAAGATTTTCAAGTGTGAAGGTTAAACAGCATAAACCATTGTGCAACACAATACAGTACAGATGAAGCACCTTGGTTTATAGTAGACAGTGAACATCGTTTTAGTAGAGATTGCATGCCAGGCAGTTGCAAGGACACCAAGATGCATGCTGTGACTAGATATGACTGATGAAGGAACTACACCCTGCTGCCTCATGGCACGTCTTACTCCAACACGAAGATCTCCATTTTCACCTCTGTGAGGAATCAAAAACCAGATCAGCAACTTAAGAATTTTAAACTTCAAGCAAGTAATTGATATTAACGGTTTCAACTAGGGATGCTTACCTCAGAAATATAAATGCATCACCGGCCACAAGTCTTTTTGAGCTTACAAACACACTCCACCCACTTTGAAGCAAGTGCCTTCTTGGTTGACCTGAAAATAACAACAATAAACCAGATTAAGTTGGCTGAATTGGATTGTGATCTCTGAACTAATTATATTTGTTGCTGATAGTCATGATAAGACGTTCTATGTGAACTAATTCTTGTTCTGTTGCCTGATAGCAGGTGCCTCAAACCCCTTAAATAATTAGGTGAATATCAAAATAACACAGAGTACATTACCACGAAAGATATGGCGGAAACGCCATTCATTCCCATGCAAATCCTTGGCCACCAATTCCTGTGTAGGAGGCTGGCGTGACATATCCTACAAACAAGCAAGATTCATCTCAAACCTCAATAGGTAGACCAGGAAAGTATTCTATATCATCATCAACAAAGAGTGATCACATAAACTCACCAGAGGAGGAAGGCATTCATCAGCATGTCGCCTTAAAACAGAGAACCCGCCATGAGTGCTTGTGTCAGAGGCGGTCAGTGTTTTACAAAATGAGTGTACATGGAAGCGCTGAGAAGAGGAGGGAGGAGGCTCCTTCTGAAAGGAATGCTCATCTTGCTGGGATCAACATCACATCAAAACAAACAAGTTTTCAGTACACTTCGCCCTCGATTTTGATCAAGATAAACCCTACTAAGGAAAGATGCTAAGGGCAACTCACATTGTCTATGGGCAGCAAAGTCAGTTGCGCATACACCTCATCCGTGTCCGTCTCAGCCTATCATCAATCACCAACATCCAAACCAGATGAGTAAAATAGGTAAATAAATGGGACTAGCATGAGAAGTTTGACATGGTCAGCACAGAAATACCTTCAATTCCACATTGGCAACACGACACAGTATCTTCCATGGAAGATTATAATTGGGCATCTGTTGATCAGAAACTTGATTGGTGGACGCCTCCACCTAGTACGAAAAACCAGCACAAAATCAATTTCCAAGACAATTAACCGCAAATCAAGGGGATGGGAGAAAGAAACATGCAAATTAAGCCGATAGTATTCATCCTAATTCAATTGGGCCACGCAGGAAAAATCTAGCCATACAAATTGCCTGAATTCTGCCAAGTAAAGGCCAATTATTGAGGACATGAACAAATTGATCGAAAACCTTAAAATAATGCAGTATTGCAATTTTGACAGCCTTATAATATTACTCCCTCTGTTTCACAATAAGTGTCGTTTTAGCTCTTAACACAGTTTTTAAGAAAAACAATCATTCACTTTAAAACTTATAACTTTTTCTTCATCTTACCACTTATTACATTTTTTTGGTCAATGAATAAACAACTTTAGTCAACAATTACACATTCCAATAAAAATTATCATTATTCACCCCTAATAAATCACTTTGAAAACCTAAAACGACACATATTATGAAACAAATTTTAAGTGTTAAAACGACACTTATTGTGAAACGGAGGGAACAGAGGGAGTGCTATATAGAAACCTAGAAATTGGGGAAAAATGAATAATAACCTGCTCGATATGGCCTTGTGGAAAATAGAAAACAAGCTCGCCTTTACGGGGAACTGTCACCAAAGGACCAGCACAAGCATGCCATAGCTCCGTATACAGCGCACGATTGGGATCCACTGTAAAACCCATAGCCAACCACAAACTCAAAACTCCGAATTCATCTAACACAACTTTCAAACAGATCGGCAAAAAAAGGACAATCGTTAGGGAATTAAACCTTTTTCCGCACCGGAAGGCGGTTGTCTCGGTGGATCAGGCGGTTTGCTGAACCCTCCGGACTCGTGATGCTCGGCGTTGTACGCCGGAGAAGAGAAAGCCTCTCCCAAACCATTACTAGCGTTGCCTTTGATCGAAATCTCCGACGAAGTCATTCTTTTCCAACCACAGATCTCCGTTCGACGAAAAAAAGGCTACTAAAACCCGAGCTATATAGAAGATGAGTACTAGAAAAAGGTGGTTTCGAAACCCTAGCTTTTTCTCCCAATCTCGACGAAGCCAAAGGCAAAAGCTTAATAGCTTAAAGAAGTAGCGAAAGGTGGGGGAACACTGCAATTATCTGCAAAAGAGGCAACAAATCACCACACACGGGAGAAAAAGGAAGCCTCAAACCCTAAAAGGAGATACAGTATCAGAGTAGTGAAATAGGCGGATTGCTTTCCAACACAGTCAAATCAATAGCGGAATTCCTACTTCTGAATACCTCCTAACCCCACTTTCCACCATAAAAACATCCTCCACAAAGCTCGGTGTCGCTTTCGTGCTCCTGTATCAGAGCGAGAACTCGAAGAAGAGGATTGGAACGGAGGTTGGGCAAGAACACGGCCTTAGAGGAATGGGGAGAAAGAGAGAGAGCTTTGTCCATAAACCAGATATGGGGGAAAGAAGAAAGATGATGGGGTGAATTTTCCTTTTTTTTTCGTTTTTCTTTTATTTTTGAGACATATGGCTACGGAATAAAGAATGGGGTCAAAAGTGGACCGGTAGTGCAATTATTTCACCGCCGGTCAATTTCCCGAACGAACAGCCAATGGAGGTAGGGGGAACCGGTGACTGCCGGTGATGAAAAGACAGGTGACGGGCAATGGTGGGTGATGGGGATGATTGAGGGGACGCCCACAAACGGTAGTGGTAACATTGACGGCGTTAAGGGGACGGGGGGAAGGTGTTGGAGCGGGATGGGGTTGGCATTTAACGGCGTCTGTTGCTAAAGCTGTTTGCGTTTTATGGGGAAATGACTTATGTCGTGCTATTAACGGGCAAGGTTGAGTGGATGTGAGGTGAGGTGCTTAGTACTACAGTACTATTTAATATTCTTAAATAGTTAAACGTACTTATTTTATTTATTAAACTATAGAATATAAATTAGACTGGGGTTTTTTAATTCGAGAAAATGATTTTTATGAAAATTTCTCCCAGATCTAAGATTCTAAAGTTAGCAGCATATTAGTATATGTTTTTATTTTAATAGTTTTATTTGTCATTCGTTCAACACTGATTTTTATAGTAAGATATTTGAATGTATGTATATGTATAATTTTAAAATAAAAAAACAAAAGCCATACTCGAGATACGTATTGCAATCTGATCGTTACGTTTGCGCTTATGGGGCAAAAATCTATTACTCCCTCCGTTTCACAATAAGCGTCGTTTTAACTTTTAACACAGTTTTTAAGAAAAACAATCATTCACTTTAAAACTTACAATTTTTTCTTAATCTTACCACTCATTACATTTTTTTGGCCAATGAATGAACAACTTTAGTCAACAAATACACATTCCAATAAAAATTATCATTATTCACCCCTATTAAATCACTTTGAAAACCTAAAACGACACATATTATGAAACAAATTTTAAGTGCTAAAACGACACTTATTATGAAACGGAGGGAGTACTATATACTAAAGCTGAAGCAAATTCCGCCACCATATTGCGCCACATCACCCCTTTTATTAAAATAGTATAGGGAAATTCCGGATGGTGCCCCTGAATTTTGGGCTTTTCCGGATGGTGCCCTCGAAAAAAAACTATTCCGTAAAATACCCTGAGGTTTTCAAAAAGTTCGGAACGTGCCCATATTTTAACTTCTCACCCAACTTCCGTTAACTCCTTGAAAAGAAAAGAAGGAAAAAAAAAAGAAAAAAAAAGAAAGAAGGGGAACGGAGCGAAAAGACGTGGGCTGCGGTCCTCTGTAACTGTTCATCATCCACCATCACTTTCCCTCTTCTTCTTCTTCTCCGATGAACCGAGCTCAGACCATGACGTCACCTGAACCACCATTCCTCCTCATCATCATCTCCTTCCACCAGTCTACCCCCTCCACGGCCTGGGCTCGACTTTCACCATCGCCGCCGTCTCCTCCACCCGCACCCTCTGTGGAGTCGTCGCCGGAGACACCACTGGCCGGATCGAATGCTCCACCAACGGGCGGCAACTCCCCATCCAGCCCACCATCAGCCACGACTCCCTCGCCGGCGGCGCCTCCTTCTTCTACGCCCTCCGCTCCGGATCCAGCGGATCCTCCCTCCTCTGCTGGGACACCTCCGACACCACCTTCCACCCCAGATTGTTGTTTAATTTCTATGCAATGGAGGATTTTTGGGACGGAGGAGCGGACTCCAAGCCCAACTTGGAAGATAGGTGCTCATGCTGGTTTTGATTCAGAGCTTTGGTCATTATATCAGCGATCTGTAAATTCGTGGGCACATACGCAGTCCGAAGAAACCCCTTCTGAATGCGTTCTCGGATGAAGTGACAATCGAGTTCGATATGCTTTGTTCGCTCATGAAAGCAAGGGTTCGCTGCCAAATATTGTGCAGCTCTGTTGTCACAAAACAAAGTGACAGGAAGCTCAAGTGAAACATGAAGATCTGATAACAAATAGCTAATCCACACCAACTCAGCTGTGGCAACCGCCATGCTGCGATATTCGGCTTCTGCTGAAGACCGTGACACCGTGGATTGCTTCTTGGTTTTCCAAGAAACCAAGGAATGCCCTAAAAACACTGCATAACCACTTAAAGAATGACGAGAAGTCAGACATGACCCCCAATCGGCATCAGTAAATCCTGTGATCTTCAATGAATCTTGCACCGGATAATGAAGACCAAGTGTAGGTGTACCATTCAAGTACCTCAAAACGTGGAGTGCAGCTGTCCAGTGGGGCACTCGGGGTTGAGAAATAAATTGACTAAGATGTTGAATTGAATACGACAAATCAGGACGAGTAAGCGAAAGATACAACAGTCATCCTATTAATCTCCTATATTTTTCTGGTTCTGTCAAGAGCTCTCCACTATCAAGACTGAGTTTCAGACCTGTGGGTAAAGGAAACTTTGCTGGTTTGGATGTAAGCATATTGCAATCCGAAAGGATATCCTTAATATACTTACGTTGACTCAAGTAGGTTCCACTCTCATCTCTGTAAAGCTCCATGCCAAGAAAATACCTTGCCAACCCTAAGTCCTTGATGGTGAACTTTGAATGCAAGGCTGCCTTAACATGACAAATCTCAGAAGAATTGTTCCCAGTCAGCAACACATCGTCCACATAGACTAACAGAGCTGTGAAGTTTGTCCCATCAGTTTTCACAAACAGCGAGTAATCAGATTTGGACTGAATATACCCCAGCTCGACCATGAAATTTGTGAACTCGAGGTTCCACTGTGTAGAAGCTTGCTTTAAACCATATAGCGATCTCTTTAACTTGCAAACTTGCCCTGGAGACCCCTTGTTATAACCTTCTGGAATGGCCATGTAAATATCTTCTTTAAGATATCCATGCAAAAACGCATTATTCACATCTAACTGATGCAAGTCCCACTTAAATGTGGTGGCAACCGCCACTACTATTCTGACTGTGGGCAACTTGGCAACGGGAGAGAAAGTATGCTTGTAATCCTTACCTAACTTCTGACTGAACCCTTTAACCACTAAACGAGCCTTATACCTCTCTATCTCACCATTGGGTCGGAATTTAACTTTGTAAACCCATTTAGATTTAATCACTTGTTTCCCCGGAGGTAGTTTCGTCAATTCCCAGGTGCCATTCTGCTCCAAGGCCTCCAACTCAAGGTTCATAGCTGTCTGCCAATTATCATCTTGTACAGCCTCATGAAAGTGTTGGGGTTCTCTTACGGAAAGAACATTGGCCAATGAAGCATAATATTCCTGCTGAACTGCATTTACTACATAATCTTGTTGCCAGAAAGGGGCACTCCTCAATCTGGTTGATCGTCTCACTACTGGTTCAGTCGGTAAAGGTGAGGAAACAATCATTTGAGGCAAAACTTCTTGCTCACTAATCTGACTTGTAGAAGGCAAACTAGTATCAACACTATCAAATGTTGGCTCTTGCACTTCATGTGAGGTGATGCCTACTGGCTGAACAAGTTCCTGCTGAACAAGTTCCTCCTCACAAGATAAGGGTCCAACAGGAAAACAAGTGGAAGAAGGCTCTTGGTTTCTGGCTGAATCACTCAGGAAAGGAAGAATATCTTCATGAAATTCTACATCTCTGCTCAGAAAAACAGTTTCACTTTCCACATCAAAAAGCTTGTAACCTTTCTGACCTGACGGATAACCGATGAAAACACACTTTCTGCCCCTGGGAGCAAATTTATCAACTGGTTTGGGTGCCACAAAAGCATAAACTAAGCAGCCAAAAACTCTAAGATTATCATAACTCGGTTGCTTAGAAAACAGAACTTCATACGGAGTCTTCCACTGTAGAACTTTCGACGGCATCTTGTTGATTAGATACGTTGCTGTCAAAACACAATCACCCCAGAATTTTTGGGGCAATCCAGACTGTAGTTTTAGGGCTCGTGCAGTGTCTAACAAGTGTCGGTGCTTTCGCTCTACTATCCCATTCTGCTGAGGCCTGTAAACCATTGACTTTTGGTGGATTATTCCATGATCAGCAAACAGCCTCTGACAACTGTAATTCACAAACTCTGACCCATTATCTGAGCGGAAAATCTTAGGCGTCATGCCGAACTGAGTCTTCACATACTGTATAAAGTCGCCTATCACTGAGCTCACTTGACTCTTGTTAACCAACAAGTACGTCCAAGTAGCCCGACTGTGATCATCAACGACTGTCAAGAAGTAGGAAGCACCATCAAGAGAGGGAACTCTATAAGGTCCCCAAACATCCACATGCAAGAGATCAAAAACATGATTTGCATAATGTAAACTGGGAGAACAAGGTTGCCTATGAAACTTGACTAATGAATACGTTTCACAATGAAAATCATCATTCAACTTGTCTTTACAACTTGGCAAATGTTGCATTTTAGAAGCTGAGACATGCCCCAGTCTTTTATGCAAAAGATTCAAATCATTGTTTCCAAAACTGGTAAAACAACTACTATTAGAGAACTCTCCAATAGCTTTATTCTTTGCTCCCTTAGCTGACTTGAGTCTGTAAAGGCCTCCATTTCCACGCCCAACTCCAACGTATTGCTTACTCAAACGGTCCTGTAATAAGCAATATTCTTTGTGAAAATGGGCACTCAGCTGTCCACTACTAACCAGTTTACTGACAGACAACAAATTATATTTAAACGCAGGAACATAGAGAACATCTTTCAGAATCAAATCCTCACTGAGCTGAACGTCTCCAACAGTATCAACAAACTTAGTAGAACCATCAGGCATCACAATGTGAATAGGATAACTAACTGAATGGGGGTTCAACAAAATATCATAGTAAGATGTCATGTGATCCGATGCGCCACTGTCTACTATCCAATCCTCACTATTATAATGTGAAGCATTCAAAACTGATACATTAATACCTGAAAATGGTAATTTGCCTTGCCTCCTCTTGCCACAACGTTCATTGCTTTCTCTGTACGAAAAGCTTTCATCACCTCTTGACAGGCATTCGACAGACTTGTTACAGCTTGAGCTATCTGAGAATGATCTGCACCCCCTCTGCTGTCATAATTTCCAGCTCCATCCACTGGTGTGTCACCCACTGTGCCATTCTCATTCTCCACATTTCCTGCAAATTTCTGACCCCTTTTTGCCTTTTTACCTTTAAACCAATCTGGAAACCCAACGATTTCAAAGCAATAATCTCTGGTGTGTCCTTTCTCTTTACAATGAGTACAATACCTCTCCTCGTAGTTCTTTGCCCTCTTCTGCTCACGCTTGTCAGCTCCATGACCTGATTTACTATTACCGTCGGAATCCCTAGCGTTAGGCTTAGAGCCACTGCCCTGATTTGCCATAAACGCAGAATGATCCATATGAGCAGCATTTGATACTTTCTTTTGAGCTTCTACTTGAAGCACCATCGAGAAGGCTTTGCTGATATTCGGGAGAGGATCCATTGTCAAAATGTGGCTTTTTGTAGCCTCATAATCACTATTCAGCTTCAACAGAAATTGCATCAATTTGGTTAGGTTTTCCATCTCCACAATTTTAGATAGCACACCACATTTGCACTCAATATACACACCACATTTGCATATAGGTAACCCAATCAAATTATCCAGTTGATCCCAAAATCGCTTCAGCTCCACATAAAAGGTAGTCACATCCATACTTCCTTGACTCAACTGAGCCAACTCTTGCTGAAGTCGGTAAATCATCGGCCCGTTACTCTGGCGATATCGTTCACAAATTTCTACCCACAGAGACCTAGCCGAGCCTGAGTAAATGAAAGTACCTGAGATGTCTGGCTTCATGGAGTTTAGAACCCAGCAAGCCACCATGGAGTCACACCTCCTCCATCGACCATAATCGACCGCCTTAGAATCACGTTGTTTCTCCGACCCGTCAATGAAACCCAACTTAAGTTTCGCCATTAGAGCTCGCTCAATTTGACGACTCCAGTTGAGGAAGTTTGTCCCGTCGAACGGCGTGTTGGTCAGCGTCATTCCGGGATGATCGGAATTCGCCAGATACAACGGATCTGCCATGAGCGCCACCTGACCTCGAAGATCCTGCTCGCCCACAGCTGCAACTTGCCCGCCGATCACCTCTCCGTCTGTCGTCATCTTCTCACCAGCCAAGAAACCAAAGTCGATCGAAATTTGGCTCACGAACGAAGAAAACCTTCAGATCTAGTTCCCGAAACCCTCTTGAAGCTCTGATACCATGAAGAATTTCGTGGATCTAGAATTGCACGCAAGCGGAAAACCAAAAACGAATCAAATGCACACACACAATTGAAGATCTCAACTGAGATTTCCAAAAGAACTTGATTACAAAGGGAGAAGGTTTTGCTACAGCTCAAAACAGAAAATGTGTTCACACCCTCTCGAATTATCTAGAGAAAGAAGAACAAGCATATATAAGACCGGTTCAAAGGAGACCGGGTTCATTTATTACAAACCGAGGAAATAAAGGAAAATAGACTAAACCAAGCTCAAATAAAGACGAGCACTTCGCGCCAGATGTAGAAATGAAACCCCTGATTTTTGGGCTGCCAAATTCCACGCTCGTTCATGTTTGAGCTCCAACTTGACAGCCTCAGAGATCATAACTCCTACAGAAATCAACCCACAAACAACCGCCATTGTCGCCGACCACCACCGCCATTGACGCCGGCGAGACCTCTGTCAAGCTCCAAGATCTTGCTAGTCCTTATCTTCAATTTCATCCCCGAAATCTCTCTCTTCGAATTCCCGAATCTCTCTTCAACTCTATTGCCAAACCTGATTGCGCGAGATCTGAGTCGGCGACGACCTGCTGGTCGGGGATGACGACGAGGTTCTCGGTGATGGCGAAGTCGTGCATCATGGTGGGGGACTCCACATCGGGGGACTTGGACCCCTCCACTGGGAGGGAGTGGGTCGATCGGCGGGTGCTCCGGCACGGGGGCGAAGTTGCCGCCGATCTGGACGGCCGACCCGGCCGTCGGAGGGAGGGGCTGCCGGGTTTCGAACTTCACCAGCTGCTTCTCCGCGAGATCGATGGCAGCGGCGGCCGCCTTCTGCAGCTAGTTCGGAACGGTCCTCTTCGCTGCTCTTCATTTCCCTTCTTTCTTTTTCCTTTTTTTTTTTGGTACTGGTTTGCTTTTTTTTAAAAGGAGTTAACGGAAGTTGGGTGAGAAAAAGAAATATGGGCACGTTCCGAACTTTTTCAAAACCTCAGGGTATTTTGCGGAATAAGTTTTTTTCGAGGGCACCATCCGGAAAAGCCCAAAACTCAGGGATACCATCCGGAATTTCCCAATAGTATATTATATATAAATTCGTTTATCCTTTATTGAATTGGAAAATTTATCTTTCTCTATCATATTAATTTTTTCTACTACTTACATAAAGATATATTGTAGAGATATAATATAACATATAGATATATCATTGTAAAGGTATAATACGTAACATGTTAATTAGAGGAGCATGTTAATATATCATTGTATACATCACGTAAAAGCATATTAGTTTATATAAATTGTAAAGATATAATATATCATGTTAACAAATTTAGCTAAGATATATAATATGTAATGTACTATATATGGTATATCTATATCTACAAATAATTATATTTTTATTAAATCTAACTAATACTAATCTATCTATTACTATATATTAAAGTGGAAGTAAATTCTGTCATCATATTGCGCCGTATTACCCCCTTATTTAAAAATTTGTGTTATTAAATCTTATACATAATTAAGATATTAGTCCTATCTTTGAATTTGATTTTTTTAATTAATAATTCTATCTAAATATATAAATCTCAACCTTATCATTACATCCATTTAACTAATACATATATCTATCATAAACTTTTTATTTAAAAAAAAATATTTTTTTAGTCATAGTTTATAAATCATAATCATAATATTTTACCCATTTAATTAAAAAGCACATTAATTATAAATTATTTTTTGTAATTTTATTATGGTATTTTTAAAAATCATCAATAGTAGCAAATTCTACCACTATATTTAAGCCACATATTCATTCTATTAAAATAATATTTTAAATTTTTTTTACTATCATATCATATTAAAATCTTAATAAAAAGATTAGATGTTATATCAATAAATAACACCCCGTACAAGGTGCGGGTCAATTGCTAGTATAGTATGGTTTATGAAACAATGTATAAAGTATCTATAGGGTACTAGTATTTGTTAGACATGGTTCGTGTCCTTAGTTTGTAGCCTTTTCTAAGGCTTGTTCTACTTTGCAATCAAAAGACATATTTCTCCGGAATCGGTTTATCTTTATTCTTTTGTAAATGTATTGGTTTGATTTGTTGGTAGTTAGTCGATTGTCAACAATTATCAAGGAACATGTTGATATGAATCCATGTGTATAAATTTCGACATGATATCAGCGCCTTATTCGGTGTGAAGTTATATCCCTCGTTTGTTTGGATCGGGTTAGGCAAAATGTTCACTCTCGTTATTAGCTAACTCACCGTGATGACACGATTTATAGTATATTCGGTGCATAGCACATTATGCACTATAATGCATTCTTTTCGAAAAGCTCTTTTTTAAAACTAAACAAGGGACATATATACATGTAACTAGTTTATGACCCGGGCCCTGCCCGGGGGTCTTTGTAATTAAAATTGATAGATATTTATTTTTGTGTAAATGTTTTATTTAAAATTTTTTAGAGTATAGTATTAAATATTAAATCATTATTCAAGATGAAGTATAACAGTAGCACATAATATGTAAAAAATGTTGGTTACAACATTTAAGTTTTCCATCTAAAATGAAAAAAAGATAAAGTTTTTGGACATGTTATTTTGCTTCAAAGAGGTTATAGGTCAAAATCAATCATGAAGCTCGTCAATCACTTGAATATTGTTGTTGGCCTTCCATGAGGGTCCCTAAATCACAAGAAATGAGAATAATAATATTATTTATAAAATTAATCACGAAATTGGATATAGAGAATTCATAATATTGGATTATGTATGTTATTATTTGTGTATAAAATGCAAATATAATGAATTTATACCTGTAGATATTAAGTTCTGAAAGACTTCTTTATATACAACATTCGTAGTTGTATTCTGCGGTCGACCTTCTGAGTCGCATATTAAAATCTTCAATCCTTTCTTCGTGGTAACTCTGGATACTGCAACATATAGCTGACCATGTGAGAATACCGGTCTAGGAAGATATAGACCTACTTGAGAAAGCGATTGCCCTTGGCTTTTGTTAATGGTCATAGCAAAGCAAACTATCAAAGGGAACTGCTTCCTTTGAAACCGGAATGGATATTTAGTATCTGATGGTGTAAGCAACATGCGAGGTATAAGAACATCGTTCCCGGCTTTGATTCCTGAAAGTATCTTTGCTCCAATCACATGATTATCAAGCTTTGTGATTAACAACCTTGTACCATTACATAATCCTGAAGATTGATCAATATTCCTGATTAGCATAACAGGAACACCTACTTTCAGTCTCAACACATGGTTTGGCACACCAGAACATTGGATTGAATTTAGGTATTCCACCGAATAAACTGGGCCATGATCTGCACCGTTATCTTCAGACTTGCAAATACTATCTGAGCTAAGGTATACCTTTTCTTCTCCAGGAAGCTGAGATAACATGTAATCATTTACCTGACGAACGACATCATGAGTTGGTGCAAGAATAGCCCTCTCTTGGAAGTATTTTTGAGGATTTGTAACACCAGTAAAAGATGGATATACAGTTTCTACAATAGTTGCAATCGGATTGGTGGTTTCAGTGATTAGTAGATCGGAAGGTATCTCAATTGTTGCTTCACCGTCATTAGGACCGCCTTCTATCCCATCCCCAACTCTCAATATCCATTCTGAAAAGTTCTTTGCCTCAAGAACTTCTGAATCTGTAGATCCATGCTGCAACCTCATGTTTCTAGTCAGTCTTAGTACTTTGCAATACTTCCATAAGTAAGAAGAATTGATTGCAGCATACACAATATCTTGTCTGTTTCCTCTGGGCACAACAGGCAAAATTTGCCTAAAATCTCTACCGAACACTACAACTTTCCCCCCAAACGGTTGTTCATAGCTGTTTGGATTTGAAGACCGCATAACATCTCTTAAACTTCTGTCCAGCGCTTCAAAGGCATATTTATTAACCATTGGGGCTTCATCCCATATTATAAGCTTTGCCTTTGATATCAATCTACCTAAGTCCGTACCTGGTATTATGTGACATGTAGATTCTTCATGCACCTGAATAGGTATTTGAAAGCGCGAATGAGCTGTTCTACCACCAGGAATAAGAAGGGAAGCAATTCCGCTGGAAGCAACATTAATAACAATTTCTCCTCTAGAGCGAATTGCAGCAGAAAGAGATCTCCATATGAAAGTTTTTCCCGTGCCACCGTATCCATATAAAAAGAAAACACCTCCACGGTTTCCATCAACTGCTTGCATAATTTCATCATACACACCTTTTTGTTCATCTGTAAATTTTGAAATTAAGTCCTCATGCTCATCAAGCATTTTTTTCCTATCATATTGAAGCTCATCTTGAATAAGCTTATTAAGACCGTCTGAAACCAAGCTCTGATCAGGCGAAGGCATTGATGGGTAATTTTCTAGAGCTCCACCATTTTGTTGTAGGAGTTTTTCAATCTCAGCAAGGGCATAATTTTGCAATTGCTCCTCACTAAGTCGTAAGCCTGTAAATATATAAAACCAATAATTTTGTAATTACGTTAAATAAAATAGCACAATGGACAATAAGAAAAGAAAAATACTGAACCGTTAAATAAAGTTTATTTATGAATGACGTTAGTTACTCCAAGTGTCTTGGCATGAAATTCACGCATTGGAAAATTATTTTTTTTTCTCCAACAATTTGATTATTCAAAGTTGCAACCAAATTTAGAAAATCAATACTCACAATTTTAAACCTAAAGGAGTCAATTATATACGTTACATGTAACATGTATTATACCATATGTATATCATATAATTTTTTTTTAGCAATATATCATATACATTCAAATTGACATAATTGTGATATACGTATATGCTATGACTATTAATATAATGGAAAAACGTACCTTCATTTTGTAGACTTCTTTTCTTGGAAGCAAGAATATCATCAGATAATTCTTTCCATGTGTTTGCCCAAACATATTCGGGTCTAGACATACTGCCGGAGATCAATAGCATAGCAAATAAATGTCTAAGGTAAGGTGCAGTGGCCCAAGAGCTTGCATCTTTTATGCCATCAATATACTCTCTTTCATCATCTAGTAGTCCCAAGGCGAAGCATGCATCTTTGAATGTAGGATGAATAGTACATCGATTGTCCTAATATCATCATAGGATGTTGGACCTCTTACCCTATTTAATAAAATTCTTGGATAATATCTTTCACCGCTTCCGGGTGAAGCATTGTAAATTCTGCCATATGATGGTCTATTATTTTTTCTCTTTTGCCATGTATTTTTCTGTACTGACCATGTATATTTTTCTGGAAATTGACGATACGTCAAATGTCTTGCTTCCGTATGATTTTTATTGTAGTCCATCCAAGCCTCAAACATGGATCTTTTAGCACCAACCTTGTCGACGACATCATCAATAACATCATCATCGTCGAAAATAACATTTTGCTCACCCTCAAGATGGAAGTTCAACCTTTGTATTGGTGTAGTGCGAAAATGAATGTCAAAGCACAAAAGACGCCAAACCGCTTCGCATGAAGACACATATCTGCCAAATACAAATGAGTAATTATATTTAACGATATTTAGCCTGTCTTATAATTGCATATTATAATATTGATAATTAATGTTTTGCTTAGAAATATGTATTCATGTTAGTTGTATCTATATATATACGTAAATGTACACTGCTCTCTTCAAATTGACCAGTCAATTTTTTTTTTTATCTTCAATCAACCATATATGTTTGTAATGATCATATAAGAAAGAGAATTTGATTTTGTTTCATTATCTTTTTATTACGTTGAAGATAGTTTACTATAGACAAAAGGGAGGAAAACAATAATTGCTTAAATAAGGTTATTAACAAACATAACTCCGTTCTCTAAAAATAAATAAATAAAACATAATCTTGACAAAAAAAAAAACATAATCTTAACAAAATCTTTTTACTACTATATATAATAGTCTAAGATACTACCTAATAAAAAAGCGTAATCTTACCAAAAAAAATTTGGGTCTAAATCTTAACAAAATCTTATATCAATATATTTAGGTTACGTTTTATATACGGACTTACAATTGTATTTACCTACCTTGTCCATATATAAGATTACATTTCCATAGAATCATATATATTTGTAGGTTAATCTAATCTCTCTTAATTTGGATTTTTAGTGGATAGAGTATGTTACAAATAAAAAAAAATTGTACTATCTAATTACTCACATTAATTGATCAACTTGCCTAACCAATTACGTAGCTACCAAGTTTGTACTTTCATCTGGATAGAGTATGTTATAATATGGTACTATTGTTGCATGCTTATTATAAAATCTTAATTATATTGGGTTCATATAAATAGGTTTAATAAAATAAGGTATATTCCAAATGAATAAGTTGTATCTACGTACCTGCAATTAAAGTACTCTTTGATTTCATCAACACTATCAACGGATTGAGTAGATGGATTTGGATTAGATAATGTCATGGTTACGCGATCATGACCCTTGCTTATATACTTGAACAAATACTTGATGGACATAGCTTGGTTGCACCTTTCTACGTTGATATGAGCATTATATCGGAGCAATAAATCTCTGTTATATGGATCGACATGTCGATTATCCATTTCAGTTGTCCCTTTAAGTATTGTACGGTCATTTCTTCGTCTCCTATAGATCGGGAAACCGTCTTCATCCACTGTTGTGTGCTGTACAAAGCTTTTCGGGTAGTGCTTCTTGCATTTCCCGTTGTGCATACACGGAGCCTGATTATTATTGGATCCACATGGCCCATGTATCATAAGATCTGACACTATGTTATATAGATCAGTATCATTGATAGGATCTGGAATCTCTGCGGAAATGATTTTATCAATTTCTTCGATCGTAGAAGAACTATCCTTATTGTCCACAAATAATACAATATGAGCATGTGGCAATCCCCTCTTTTGAAACTCAATAGTGTATAGCACTGAAATTTAGATTAAATAATGGTTAGTCACATAGTATTATTATATAGTAGATTTGCACACCTAAATAGTAAAATTATATGAATGCTCAATGTATCGTACAATATATATTTATTCACTATTAAATATTCAAGAGGTAGCATAATACTATATATAATATAAAAGAATTAGCACAGATGTTGGAAAAGAGTCTAAAATATAAATTGCATAAACTTATAGGAGTTTATTCGATTAAAGGATAACCAACCTGATTTTATTGTTCCAAACCACTTTTTCTCTCTCAATGTTTTGATCATGTCGTCGAGCTTGATCTTGAATACTCTACATACTATGTCTGGACGATCTTCGTATCGAAGACCTCTTTCTTGAACAAATCTTGTGATCTCTGGCCATTGAGGGTTGCATGTAAAGGTTAAAAAGTACTTGGGATAGCCAAAAATATTGCAAGTAGCCATTGAATCCTGATACATTTGTATCATGTATCTAGCACCTCCAGTAAAAGAAGAAGGTAGAACTATACGCTTTCCTGTAGAGGATGCATCATTGTTCCCTTCAGTTGATGCCTTAATTAAACTTTTGTACATATGTGATCTCAGTTGTTTTTGATGTGTTCGAAGATAGTTGATCCTATCAGATTCAACCATAGTGTAGGCATCAACTAAGAACTGTTGGAACAACCTTCTTGAACGAAAAAGAGTTTTCGATTCGAAAGGGCGTTCATGAATTCGAAATCCAAAAAACTCACGCATACTCAACCTTATCCTCTTACGCTTCGAAACATCTCCAACATTACTTAAGAGAGTATTGATTCTAAACCCATCCTCACCATATGGAAACAGCAACGGATATTGGAGGGGTAGATATGAAGCATGCAACTCATTTATTCTTTTCAATCCGCCTGATTGTTTATGGAGAACTATATCTCTATGATCAACCGCACTGTCAACATCACCAACTATAAGTGCTGCTACTTCCGATGTTGTAGGCAAATTGTATGTCCTAGCATCAGTTTCCCTTGAGTGCAAAAGCTTCATTGTAACATCTGCATATGAATTTTGGCTGAAAATATCCCTTGCCATTCTGAATGCTTTAGCATGAGGATTGTGGGTATCAATCATAGCCTTCAAAGCCGAAACAATTTCAGATTTGTAGGGACTATTCCCCTTTGAACTGCACAAATAGTAAAAAGTTAAATACAAAATTGAATTTGAGTTAGCGCTAAAAACACTACTAATATTATATACTATATTTATTGGATTAGATTTATTGGATTTGGGCGTTCAATGATTAATGAAAAAGAGTGTTCAAACTATAAACAAACAAATAGGACCCAAGAGTAAATAAATAAAGGGATAAACTTACTTAAGAGCATGAATGCGATTGTTTTCCTCATTCTCAGTATCATGAATATAAAGTTGGCAGAATTTTGGAGATTCACCATCTGGAGGCATCAAGCTTCCTATTAAATGACAGTTTTGACCATGTAATCTATAAGCAATTGGTCCTCTTCCGGATTCAACTTGCTTAAATTTTCCCCCCAATGATGTAAATGAAAACATCATGTTATATCCACGAATATTTTCTGTGAAATTTTTTCCTTGTGTATCACTCGCTTTGAGCAAATAATCAAGCAATGGTGGAGGGTTTTTCAGAAACGGCAACTGAACCTTTCCTTTAAAGCAACATTGTGAAAATATTGTTTTCTTTGGTTGCTCTTTAGAAGAAAACGGTTTCTTCTTGTTTCTGCTTTTTATAGATCTCTCTTCGTACCACATCATTGCTCCACAATGTTTACATAGCCATGTCGGATCACCGATATCCCAATACCCTAATAAGATAAAACTATATAAGCTAATGGTTATATGTGATATGAGTATCGATTAAAGAGGAGGGAATTTGTACCATCATAATCTTGCATTACTGGAGGTTGGTCATCACTTGATTCTAGAAAATCGTCATCATCACGTTCAGAATCTAGATAATCGTTGTCTTCATTTGAATCTAAGATAGAGATGATATTAGTATTTGTTATGGCATTGATAGTACTTGTAATGACAAAATTGTATTATTCAATTGTACTTTAACTTACTTATTTTACCAAAAAAATTGTACTTTAACGTACCTGCATTAGATGTGTGATCATCTAAATATGAAATAGTAAGGGTTGAGGTTACATGATCTTGATTGGAAGATGAGGGTCCAAAAATTGTAGATGCTGAGAAATAGGAAGGAAAAAAAATATAATAATAAATATATAGTAATGGATAATCCAATTAGTAGGAGGAGCATCATCAATAGCACAATTCATAGATGAACAAACTGTGATCTTGGTACTATGGCATAGTTAAGTATTAATCAATAGCACAACTAATAGACCATCCCAATACATGCACGGCATAATTGTAGTTGATTTTGTGTAATAATAATTGAGTATTAATCTATCAGTATAGTAGATTTAACATAAAATTAAAGATGGACTTACAATTAGGGTTATCTCTTGCACTTGATCTTATAGGTGAACTTGGAGCTTGAGCTGTATCCCGTTTCCGCTTTTTGTTCATTGTATTCATTCTCTGTTTTTTCTAGAATTTTTAGTAGTACGCCTATGAATAAGGTATTATTTTAGAAGCAGTATTACTACATAAACGTTTCAATAAACGGAGTAATATAGAAGAAATTGAAACCTTAGCTCTATGTATGGAGTAATATAGAAGAAATTGAAACCTATAGCTCTATGTACGTGTAAATATGTAAAAGAAATTGAAACAAAACCTTAGATTGCTCTATGTACGGAGTAATATAGAAGAATTTGAAACCTATAGCTAGTACGTGTAAAAATAATATCTATCTAATAATGACTATAAGATATGGTTAAATCTTTAATTAGATGTAGGGCTCTATGTATGTGTAAATATAATATCTAATATGAATATAAGATATGGTTACCTTTAATAAGATATGGTTATATCTTTAAGATTTTGTTTTTGGTTGAAAATTATAAGATTTTGTTAAAATATACGTAATACTTCTTGCTATACTACATACATTTGATAACAACAGCCAATACCTTACAAATAAACATAAAAAAATGCTTATCAATATTGAACGTACTAATGGCCGAGGCAACGGCGCCACATCGTACTTGAATCAATGAAATAAAGCCTAATCAATGAAATTGAAACCTTTAATTACTAATATTAATTACGTAATATAATATCATGTGACGTCACGCTTGATCATGAATCGTGAGAGGAGGTCGTCGGAGGGATTCTCCTTGCGGGCGTCGAGGGCTTCGGTCATGTAGCGCTCCACTATCCCGAGGCTTGTCATAAGCCTTTTCTCGATCCCAAGCTTGAAGAACTTCTTGATCCGCCATAGGAAGCCCGGGTAGAGTAGCCTCTGGAGGGTGGTTTCGGTTGCTGAGTCGAACGCCACTGCAAATGGGTTCTCTGGGAGGCCGACGGAGAGGGTTTCCGGGTCCTTGCCGAAGGTCAGCCTGCATATGTTGTCGAACGTCAACCTTTATACGACATTTATTGCATTTATTGTACGTGTGACGTACGTATACTTACGTACTATCTAAGTTTCACAGCATAATTCACATGCACATTTATTAACCCTAACGTTTCATATGTATGTCAGTACGTGCGTATATTATGTACTATGTACAAAATCTTATACAGTATCAATATATTTAGGTTACGTTTTATATATGGATAAAAAATATAAACATGTTTATTAGCCAGAAAAAGTATACGCATCCAAAAATATAAACATGTTTATTATGTTACGTTTTACGTATTGATCATATTATAATCTATACATATTATGAATTAATGTCATGGATACTAAGGCAACTATGTAAGATCTTATAAGCCTAATTAAAATACCTTACCCACTGGATATATTAAATTATAAACCAATATAATATCACTTTTACAAATATAATGATATATTCGGATATAATATCATTGTATATGTGGTATGTATTAAATTATTTTATCCCATTGAATATATTAATTAGGTTATGGTCTATCATATATTCTATTTATTAATGTCATTGTATTATTTTGAGTTATGGTTGGTTGGTTAGGGTCCATCCTTTTTTTATTGAAAGGAGATATGCTTTGATAATATGGATACTAAGGCAACTAATTAGATATGATTGGCAACTAATTTATTTTTGGTCAAATTAGATATGCACTATACATATTTTCCAGATAAAAATATAATTAAAATTACTCAATGAGATAAATAGTATAGTTTACTAATCAACAACTGGTAAAAGAGGTTCAAAAAAAAAAAATCTGGTAAAAGAAATATCAATCACAAAATAACAACCTTAAAAGAAAATAACATAAAATCATAGTACTCTAGCTATTTGTTCCCTTGATAACTTTTCTACGGGATTTTGAAATTTGGCCATCACTTTTATCTTTTGGTTGATCTTCGACGTTGATGACTTCATAAGGACGCTTAGATGATGAGATTGAATTCGGCTCCAAGTCTGCTTTAGGAGAAGATGATTCTGCATTGGACTGTTATAAAAAAACTTATCAATGCATAGTTATATTATAGCAAGTATATACGTTTAGAACTTTACATTATGGCAACATAATATAAATGTTGTGAATGTTTAATACGTACCACTGAAGGGGATATTAAGTGTCTCATTTCGTCTATCATCTTCTGATCGTCGGTCAACCCTGAAACAGTGAATGCTTTCGGGCCTTGAGCTTTTTCCAAAATATAGTCATCGATCTCCAATCTAAATAAAAAGGTTTTTCCTATAAACAGCTTTATTTCTTGTGGTACTTCTCTACTATTATCATCCTGTAATAACAAATAAAAAAATATAGGAATATATTATACAAAGAAAATAATTGAATAACAGTAATCTTAACAAAATCTTATACATATTCTGTAAATATAATATCTAATAATGAATATAAGATATGGTTATCTTTAATAAGATTTTGTTTTTGATTGAAAAATATAAGATTTTGTTAAGAAATAACAATATTATTATCCATATATATAAGATGCTCCCTAATTTTAAAAAATGTAATCTTAACAAACTATGTTAACAGATGTATTACGTTCAAAAAAGAAAAAAAGATTAAGGAAAAAAAGATTACGTGTGAATGCAAATAAGAAAAAAATATTTGGGTGCTCAAAAAAAATTGAGATAATGAAAACTATGTTACAGGAAAAAAAATTACGTGTGAATGCAAATAAGAAAAAAATATTTGGGTGCTCAAAAGAAAAATTGAGATAAAAGATTACGTTTTTCCAAGTATAAGGATGACTTGACTTTACATGCAACTGTAAATGCATGTATACGTACAGAAATAATACTATATACTCAAATGAATGATAACAAAATCAAAAATTAAATATTTACCTTAGAGATAGAGTCTAAAAGTGTTGTTATAGATTTTCCAGCCCATTTTTGAACATCTTTATCAAATATAACAAATGATGCCACGGTTGTCCCGTCATTAACAATCAAAGTAACTTTAAACCTGTAATTATAAATTATTTAGAATAATATGTAACATATATATATATTATAAATATATCAATATGAATTATAAATATTATATGTACCTTGGAATCACGTATTTGACAGCACGATTGCAACCGTTGCACCAAAATTCACCACCATCTTGTTTGACTTTCTTCTTGCATTGTTTGCATGAATTGTAGTACCATCCAAAACTATCATCAATATCTTCTACAGTACCAATAGTAACACAGTAGCATTTCTGAAAACATATCAAAAATTAACTTGATTAACTTTTATTAATTAGATATAAAAAAGTGAATACAATAAACGTTTTCAAAAAAATTAATAGTTGAGGAAGATATAGTTAACCGCTTATAAATACCTCATTGATGTCAAATATCTCATCAATTGTTTTCCAAAGTTTAACATCCAAAAATTGTATAGGAGCAAGTCCGCTTGATATTGGAGTAATCTTCTTGAGATCAGATGGATCCGTAGTCTTGATAAGGCTACAATTAAAAATTAAATTTAAAATTAATGAAACATAAATTAATAACCATCAAAATTTTAATTAATAAGATTTTACCTAGCTTTAAATTCAACGATCTCCGATATAAGAGGGTCATCAATAAAAATTCTAGTAGGACCACGAGCATTGACCAATCTATCAGGACCTATATAAACAAAATAAAACATGTTAAATATAATAAATAATAATAAAATAATTTATTATGCTTATATTTTTTAAATATTACCTTTGAGTTTTTGTATTCTTGCAAATTGTATTAGAACAATGACGGGGTTATCAATTGTAGTACCAATATAAGGAAGAAATTGATCGATATAGGTGTCCCACAAAGTACATATGATGACCTCGTTCCTATATGAAATAAAAAGTAGACAATAACATAAGATTAAATCCAACGTAAAATTTATGCTTGTAGAGCAAAATAGGAATGACCTTATATACTAAAAGTACCTTAAGTTTTGTATGTTGATATCTAGCCTCTTATGCATGGAAGAGTCACCTTCCACGGTAGATTCAACAGCACTTCCAATTCCTACTAATTGTCCAATGACATCTGTAATAGATAAAAAACAATGAGAACCTAAAAAATGCTTAATTTTTATTTAAAAAATCATTCAAAAAAACAAATTACTTACCAATTAAGTAATCAACATCGAGAGATTTTTTGATGATTTGATCAAAATCAACAAAGGAAAAAGAAGTCCGTGGAATAGAATTGTGGTGTATTGGTTTGACATTTGTACTCTTGTAAAACATGATTTTGTGAGGAAGATGTGTGTATCTAAACCCAGTGGTGGTAACTTTGATTAGGGAAAAGTTTGATATTAAGAAAACTTCACCCTCTTCAATATGTGAAAATCTGCCAGCAACTGTTGTGTACATAAAAGCATTAATTTTATCTCCCTGAAAAACCAAAAAAAAAAAATTAATAATGATCATACCCAAGAAAAATAAAACTATTTCCAAACTAAAGAATTCGAGGAAATAAATAAAACCTTCTCATCTACGAAGATCATCTCTTTGCCAACAATCCGATTGTTATCGTGAAAATTGATAGCATTCCACATATGAATACACCGAACACGTAACTTCCAATTTGTCTTCTTTTTTATATCAAGATCACCAATAAAATTCATAGAAGTAGCCATTGATAGTTGATGCAATGTTCCTTCAAAAATAAACAAATCAACCCCTGGACATTCAAAACATATACATTCGAAAAGATATGTAAAAATATGTACGTAAAAAAAACATATGTACGTAACAGAAAGATATGTTTTCAATATTGTTAATGACACAAAAATATTTGTGTAAACGTAATGCTACCTTGTCATACTACGTACACCAAATTATATTCACTTCATATATTAATCTAACCTTGTCATACTACGTACAAATATTAATAGACTCCCAATCTTAATAAATCCAACAGTTACGATCAGAAAGTAGAGAAGGATTAGGCCAAAAAAAAAGAAAGTAGAGAAGGATTAGGCCATCAATTAATTACGTGATCAATAAACAAATAGGACTACCGTACCTGTGGAGAAGGCCAATAACAGAGCTATAGAATATCAAGACGCAGAGGCTACTGGGCATGTATGAATTACGCGTTTGTGTTTCATATGTATATATAGAGGCTATAGGATATCAAGATATATTATGTATAGATATGAATAGATAGAAATTTGTCATAATTAATCACTTAATGAAAAATAGAATAGATATATTAATTATGTATAGATATGAATGGATAGAAATTTGTATTAATTATGTATAGATATGAATGGATAGAAATTTGTATTATGGATAGATATGAATGGATAGAAATTTGTCATAATTAATCACTTGATTAAAAATAGGATGGGCGGTTTAAAAATTCTTATTGACGAAACTGCCCTTAACTGCTTCAGGTTTAGAAGTATATATTGATGAGTGTGGAAAAAAGGCCAACTTTTTTTTTATTTGATTGGCCATTATAAATGAGTTGTTTGGACTAGAATGTTCTTTCCCAAAATAATAGCTTTGTTTTCATAATCTCTATGGTACCAAACACACAACCTTAAGCTACTTGGTTTGGCTCCATATATCCGTTTTTGGGTCATTATTGCATTTCATCTTAGGTCCATTCAGCGTCTATTCAACACTGCATATAGCGCGGGGAGTGGGACAACCGAGACGTTAGCGGAAAGCCAGCCCCCTTGGGGGTACAAGGGTGTAAATTTTTGGTCCATTTCGCTCCAGCTAGTTGAATCCGCTCCAAAAAAACTACTACCGAAAACGGAGCCTTAGATATTTAGGTTTCTAAGTTTATTTTGTTATAGGTCCCTAAAGACAATCATATGGTCATATATATTATATATGTAAGTGAAGGGTGATTATCTTCTATCTATACCTAAGTGAAGTGTGGGTGTGTATCAAAAATATTTGTACCAGTCATTGTCGCTTACAATTACAATAATACATGTAAAACATTAAAAGTCTTAAGTGCAATAACCATATGTTCCAGCTGAGTAATTATATTAATTACTAGTTGATGTCTTGAACTCTTGATGCACTTATGCAAGAAATTCGACCACATTAAACATCTGAGTGCAACAACCGTATGGTTCCAAGTTCCAACTCAATAGTTATATCACTAGTTGATGCACCTATATAAACCTGTTAAACAAGTCGGATTCCCGGTTTTCTCATTTCGAATTCACGTTCAGATGGTTATAGGTTATGAAAGAATATACACATCCTCATGGTTGGTTAAAATTGACAAGTGTCATTTTAATTATTACACGGATTTAGAAAAAATTAATTAGTTTTTAACCTATCTAGATCCTTAGGATATATGTCTAAGACTCTTGAATTGGATATATATTTATGATTTATGTTATTTGATAATTTCTTACTTTTTATTTTAAACTTTAGTTCTTTAATTAATATTCTTAACCGATATCTGCCAAGTCAAAGTTAGGAAAAACCTATGAGGATCTAACTAAAACAAAAAAATATCGCAATAACTTTAATGGAAAAACAATTGTAAAAATTCCGACGCTTGACGTATGCATTAACTCATTGCTTGAATATACATCATGAATTTACCATGAGGTTTCAAGGTACTTGCGGCGACCTTAACACCTTACTTTATCGAAAAATATTGTAAAAGTTCCGTAACACCCATCTTTATAATTGTTTATATCAAAATTGCATTTTATAATCCTTCTTAGACAATGCAATGTACAAATGATTACCAATGTACGAGTACTTAAAAGTTAAAACTACTTTTAAGTAACACACGTATGCTAAATACATACTACTAATACATACCTTCATAATCATTGAAGTAAACTA
Source organism: Polygonum maritimum (assembly GCA_963924305.1). Classification (NCBI taxonomy): domain Eukaryota; kingdom Viridiplantae; phylum Streptophyta; class Magnoliopsida; order Caryophyllales; family Polygonaceae; genus Polygonum; species Polygonum maritimum. Next base: position 4,322,299 of record OZ002732.1, read on the forward strand.
GCGTAATTTCCCGTATGCACGGATCATTTTATTATATTATTTTTCTAGACTAATTTATTACAGTATTTATTTAATTTCTAGACAATAATTTTCAAACATTTTTAATATTTTAATCAAATAATTTACTTTTTTTTACATGAATGTTGTGTTTTATAATGTTATATGTTTGTTATTTTTGTATTGTTTAAACTAATATAAATATATATTAGATATAATATATAAATTAAGAAAAATATGAAGATTTTTGTTTTCTTAGGACAACGATGAAGAATTCTAATTTTTATATACATCATCTTTTTAGTTTTCAATTAATAACTAACAAATTTAGCATGGATACTATCATTCTACATGAATGCATATGTATATATATGAGATTAATTTGTCCAATTTTTTTTTATACTTGCATTATTATTAGTTCTAAATTTGTCATTTAAGTTACAATGTTGATCAAATATAATAAATATAAGGGACATTTCGTTTGGTACCCTCGAGTTTTTGGCTTATCCGAATGGTGCCCATGTAAAAAGTGGCAAAAGTGGAGGGCAACTTCAGGGATTTTGTGTGATAAGAAGGTTCCGCTCAGGCTTAAGGGAAAGTTTTACAGATCTGTTATAAGGCCTGCGATTCTCTATGAAGCAGAATGTTGGCCGAAGACTAAGGTTCAAGAGCGGAAACTTGCAATTGTAGAGATGAGGATGCTTAGGTGGATGTGTGGCCACACGAGGATGAACAGGATTAGGAATGAAGAAATCTGAGGCAAGCTAGGGGTGGCTAGTACAGAAGACAAGTTGCGGGAAGCAAGATTGCGTTGGTTCGGCCATGTCCAGAGGCCTAGACGCAACAGTTAGGAGATGCGAGCGTTTGGATTTAGGTGCTTACCGGAGGGATAGGGGCCGTCCGAAAAAGCGTTGGATGGACAACATAAGACATGATTTCAGGCTTTGAGGGATTTCAGAGAAGTTGCCGCAATGCAGGAAGAGTTGGAGGGAGAAGATCAGCGTGGTAGACAGCTAGTCAGCTTGCTGGTGGAGTCAAATGTAGCCGTACATTCTTTTGTTGTCCGTCATTCTTTTAGGGTCAATATTACTCGATATTTTGGCAAAGGTGAAAATGAAGAAGTGAAAAAAATGAAAGCTGAATTACTAGCCCTAAAACTAAAGGTGGCACAATTGGAAGGTAAAGATGAGCATGTTGAACATGAAATTCAACCTCAAAATGAAAAAGTTCAAGAAACAGACTTTCCAGAGGTATTTTCTCTGATTAATTTTCACTTTTCTAGATAAAATGTCTAGACTTGTTCATACATCTTATAAATTAGTTTATGAGTCGACAAATATAAATGCAAAATAGGGTTGGAGCTGATGCTTGTTGGCTTCACAAGAACCTGGTCATCCAATAGCGGCAGTAGGAGAAGTATTTAGTTCACATGACAATGTGATGCTTCATAACAAGCCGTTACAACCTGGGCACATGAAGGTTACTGTGAAAGAGCCCAAGGTTTCAGAGGCGCCTTTGCCAATACCTACAAATGATGCTTCATAACAAGCCGTTACAGCATAATGAATGTGCGTTAACATCAATTAGCCAACACAACATCACAAACAGAACCGATTTAGTGGACATGGCATTAAAGGGAATAGGAGAAAAACAGATTTCACTGATTAAATTGAACATAGCATTAAACGCAATAGAAGAAAAACAGATTTCACCGGTGAAAACAAAGGAAAACCGCATGAAAACTACATGATATATAGTGATAAAATGTCGAGCATTGATTGCGGATTCCGACTGTAGTTTATAGTATTATAGATATAGATAGATTAACAATTAAAATCATGATAATAAACATAGTAATTTAATCACCGAAGTTGGATATACATGAAAAAAATGGTGTACACATCCAAACGCACCATTAGTCCATTACATTTGATCACGATGAGCGGTTGCGTGGTGGGCGGACGCCGATGAGATCACCATTTTTGTGGTGGCGCCCGCCTCCGCCTATTAATCTCTCAACATGGGTCTGTGGAAAAAGGATTTAATATTATAATAATTGTGATTAGTCAACTAATTAGATAGAGATAATTTTTGTTTTGATTGTAGCTGGGAACGATTACGTGCTTTGAAGATAACCCTAGAATAATCACACACACATCAAAAAATTGGCGAAGTAGCTGGATCGGATTTGGACTTTAATTGTATAAATACTCATAATTAAGGTCGTACTTTTTGATATATAGCAAATTAGCAATATCGGTCTGCTGACTGCTGTTGGGTGATTAGCAACACCATCAAGCTAGGGCACACCAAATTAAAACCTTTTTTTATGGGGAAATTTCTTTTATTATCCTCGTGATTTTGACAATTTTTTTTGACGTCCAATAAAAATTTAATTTTCTTTTGATATCCCTTAATTATGAGATTTTACCTCGCCGTAACAAAGTTCGCTACTTTATAAAAAAACTTAACTTTGTTAACCATAAAATGCAAAAAAGAAAAAGGAAAGTAAAACTAAAAAAACAATATCCCAAAATCACCGTTAACAAAACAAAAATAGGAACACCGCCTCCGTTCCAAACCCAGAAGCTAGGCCGGCGACGGGAGAGACCGCCGAAGGGCGCCAGGGGCAACACCAGACCGGCGACGGGGAGGCGACTTTGAGGCTGGCAACGGGGAGGAGAAGGAGGTGTAAAATCCCTAGCGGAAGGCGAAACGGACCTAAAAGCCGCCACCGTCGGAAACCTTCTACAGACTCCAGACGACGCCGACGCTCCATACACCGACCTTCTCATAGTAATCGACACCGACGAGCACCTCCGACGCCACGTAATAGGGCGTTCCAAAGACTCCAGACACCTCCTCCTCGTCACGGAAGAACACCGCGGATCTGAAGTCGTAGAGTCTGCTCCGGCCGATTCCGTCGACGAGGATGTTCTCTGGATTGATATCACGGTGGATCACGCCCAGGCGTTGATCTAGGGATGGGCTAGGGTATGCTACAACCCACCCTAAAAAATTTAGTGTGGCATTTTCCAATAATACCAAGACTTAAGCGTATGTTTGCAATCCCAAATGATGTAAAGAATTTAGTGTGGCATGAGACAAAACGATTGAAGGGTGGAAAAATTAGGCACCCAGTAGATTCCCCCCATTGGAGATACAAAGATAAAAAGTATCCTGATTTTTCTAAGGAGAGTAGAAATTTACGCCTTGCACTGTCCGCTGATGGAGTGTGTCCACATGATAGTTTAAGTAGTACTTGTAGCATGTGGCCTGTTCTTTTGGTAATTTATAACCTACCTCCGACATTATGCATGAAAAGGAAGTATATTATGCTATCATTGTTGGTTTCGGGGCCAAAACAACCTGGGAATGACATAGATGTATACTTGGCTCCATTGATTGAAGATTTGCAGTTCTTGTGGGAAGAGGGTATTGAAGCCTTTGATGCACATAAACAAGAAACATTTAACTTGCGAGCACTTTTTTTCTGCACTGTTAGAGCTAGAAATCAACCAAGCAAGAATGATGACCCCTTAGCCTAGATCGGGCCTGAATTAAGCAATACGAACTCGAGAATCAAAGAAAAGAATGCGAAAATTGTATTGAATTTGTGTGTATTCGATTGTATATGTGTATGAATGTATATATACAATGTGTGACCCCCCTCTATATATATATATAGGGGTCCTAAAGATATATCGTTACAAGATAGACTAGATAGATTCACGTTTATCAGATGGATCACACCTAAATACGATATAATTCCCGTTACATAAGATAGAAATAAAGCCTATAAGATATAATCTGAGTATCTTATATTTGGACGAGCGAATTAGCTCACTTCGTCATCCGTTACTCGGATATCCTTCTAGAAACCTGCCGCTGGGCTTCATGGGCTGCTCGTAGGTTACTCTAGTATGCGTCATGGGCTTTAGAAGAACAGGGCCCAACATGCACCATCAACGATTTGCCAGCATATGGAAATCTGTCAAGATATACTACCAAGGCTCACCATGCTTGCCCGAATTGTGAGAGCAATACTTATCATACACAGTTGAAATGCAGTAACAAGACGGTATATAATGGTCATCGTATACTTTTGCCTGAGGATCATAACTATCGTAGGCAAAAAAAGAAGTTCAATGGAGAGGTAGAGGAGAATACAGTTCCTTTACCGTAAACTGGTCAACAAGTGTACGATAGGGTCAAAGACATTAAGATAACATTTGGTAAGAAGGATGCATATGGGAATAAGAGGAGAGTTGAAGCTATCAATGGCTGGAAAAAAGAGTCTATCTTTTTCTCCCTTTTGGTATTGGAAAGTTTTATTTGTAAGACGCTGCCTTGATGTGATGCATATCGAAAAAAATGTGTGTGATAGTTTGATTGGCATGTTGCTGAACATTCTAGGAAAAACAAAAGATGGCATCAAATCAAGAAATGATTTAGTTGAAATGGGAATCAGACCTGAATTGCAACCACAAGAAATGGGAAATCGACATTTTCTGCCTCTTGCATGTTATACACTTATTAGACAAGAGAAGTATGATTTCTTAGCTTTTCTCTCTCAAGTAAAAGTTCCTACTAGGTACTCTTCTAATATTAGAAGTATTGTGTCAATGACTAATTTGAAGTTAGTTGGTCTAAAATCTCATGATTGTCATATCTTGATGCAAGAGTTGTTACCTATAGCTATACGTGCCCTTTTGCCACACCAATGAAAATAGAATAGAAAATCAAGCAATATGATTGATTTTCGATTTTCCCTTTTATGTGTGGTGAGAACAATAAGAATCTTTCCTATATAAAAGAGAAAAGTAAAAAGAAAAAAAATGTAATCTTCTAAAATCAAAAGAAAAGAAAGTACGATAGGGAAACGTTAATTTTTCCATCTTGCAACAGATAAGAGAGATATACAAGGGAGGTTATTTTTTCTTTGTAAACTATATACTCTTCTAGACGACAAACTTGTGGATTATACAAGTTGTCGGTGTTACTTCTTCATATAGTAAGTTACCCACCACCCCGAGGACGTAGACATTTTGTCAAACCTCGAAAATCTTATGTGTTCATACCAACTTAAATATTCTCTATTAGTCAAAGCTTCTACGACTACTCAACAGACAATAATATATCATGCATATGTACGAATTCATAGTACGTTACAGCTAGGTAGCTGAGCTGAACATGTACTGATCGATGATCGATCGGATGAGGAGGCTTCTTCTCATCTAGCTACCTTCTTTGAAAATTGAGATACTTGATCCCATAAGCAAACACAACCAGAAAGAGGAGAACAAATCCAAGATGTGCAACCACCACTACTGGCAGAAAGTCATGGTGAAACCCAAAGTACTCCTCTAGGAACACCTTCACCGTCACATTCTGATCCACTCCCGGAACCACCAAGATCGAGTTTTTATCTCCCAGTTGCGACGTCACAATGCCGTAGATTGTCCAGGCCACAGGGGATGCCCAGTAGTACCACCTCCACCAGATTGGAATTTGCTGTCATATGTTCGAATTAATACAGTCAAAATAAACAAAAATGTATATGTATATATTAAATTGTTCTTCAATTTAGATGGTGCATGCATGTTTTAATTGCCCGTACGAATCTATCTATCTATCTATACATACATATATACACACTTACAGGGTAAGGAATCAGAAATCCCGAAAAGAGATTCCACAAGGATACGAAGAAGGACATGACAATGGCGGCCACTTGTTCTCCTGGAGTAAGGGCTACCAGCATCATACCGTACAAGGTGAAGTAGATGAAGCTCGTACAGATGAAGTAGTAGAAGTAACCGAATTTGATAAATGTCCACTCATATCCAACCATGGAGTATAGGATTGTGCAGTAAATACATGTTTGAATCACTACGTATATTATCTCAACAACCACCTGCAGCAGCCCAAATCCATCATTAGAGATCCGATGACAAAAAAGAAATCTGACCAGTTTGATATCATATCAATATAATGTGCTACTCCATCTGACCTGAGCAAATGCATAAGGCAGCGCTGAATACATTCCAGCCGCCCTTTCGCGATAGAATACACTTCTTTCCACTGCCACAATCGGTTGGACTGCTGTAGTATTTGAAGCTCCAAGGAAAAACACTGCTGTATACATGGCTCCTACCAAGTTCATCACGCTTTGCATGTCATTTCTGTTGACACGAGCATCACTCACATTTATTTTTCTTTTCGTCAGAAGATCTATCTATATATATATATATATATAACTAAAAGCCTCTACGAATTAGTCAGTGACTCCACACTTACACTTTACTGCCCTGTTTCCAAAATATAGCACCAAACAGAAGACCGATAGCTATAGTTACCACGAAACGAATGGCGTTATAAGACGGATTTCTCCAGTAAGATCTTGAATGCTTCCAAAAGCACGCCTTGAACTGTGTAAGGAACGGTTTAGAGTATTTGGTTGGGAAATGCAGATCCTTGGACCCTGAAGCTGGAGTGCTGAGCTCTTCAATGAGTTGCTCATTTGACCTTATAAGGCAGGATCAAAAACATTGCAAACAAGTGTAAATGAAGTGGTTCATACAAAAGTGTTTCAAAGTACCAGAGGAGTAATTGCCTTACCGAAACAGAGATGAACTAACATAGATTTCTGCAAAGTCTAAACCTAAATGAGATTCAACTTGCGGAGTGCTGATTTCAAGCATCCATGTTGCAGGATTGTAGCCGTCCCGGATTTTAGGAGTTCCTGGAATGGCCTACAAAAATGAACTACAATTTTGGACATGCTCACTTTTGATGATAATAATAAAGTGATTTCGACAAAAGCAACCGCACAACTTACCTCAAAATACTCGATAAGTTTGCTAGAGTGGCGGCCAAGGAGTCCTGCATAGATGATTCTGCCGCCTCTCTTCATGAGTAGAAGCTAGACACAAGAACAATCATAAGCCATGTTTTGTAGGAACTCAAATGACAAATCCTGGTACTAATACCTCATCAAAGGACTCAAAGATATCTATGCTTGGCTGATGAATGGTGCACACAACAGTTCTTCCAGTATTCACTATATTCCTTATTGCACGCATCACAATAGCAGCAGCTCTTGCATCAAGACCCGACGTTGGCTCATCCATGAAAATAATTGATGGGTTCGCCACTAGCTCCACGGCGATTGTTAACCTCTTTCGTTGCTCTGTTGAAAGCCCATCCACCCCGGGGAGCCCAACAATAGCATTTCTCAATGGGTTTAGCTCAACCAGATCCATCACTTCTTCCACAAACATCTTTACAATAGAGTCAGCTTGTCAGAAAGTGAGAGCCTTCATAATGACTACAAAAACTGACTTGAATTCACCTACCTCTCTAGTCTTTGAATCGACATCTGAGGAAAGACGGAGCCAGGCTGAGAACAAGAGGGATTCACACACAGTTACATGTGGCGAATGGATGTCTGTTTGCTCACAATAACCACTAATCCTGGCAAATGTTTCTTGCTTTTTCGGATATCCTGATATGCTGATACTTCCTTCAATATATCCACCCGTCTTTCTTCCAGCCAACACATCCATCAATGTGGTTTTTCCAGCTCCACTTACTCCTACCAAAGCTGTCAGTACTCCTGGTCTGAAAGCACCACTCACATCTTGTAACAATTGGAGACGATCTTCGGCGCCTTGAGCCTTCATTTCCTGGTTTCAGAACCAAGAACGGAAACTCCATAGTGAAAATGTATAGTTTATATATTGATGGTGGTGTACACAAACTATTTGTGATTCAAAACTCAATCAAATGAAGCATATCCATCAGTTTGGCTTTTCCTTGGAAGAATGACTTACTGTTGGCATGTCCACGTAATAATTTACTTGGTTAAAAGCGAGTGAAAGAGGTTCAAAGTGCAAGATCATTCCACTTCCTAGAGGGCTAGAGCTCTTAATTGTAGTCATGCTTGTACCATCATTTGCTTGTCTATCAGACAACTTCTTATTATGGTTGGCCTTAACATCATTATCATCATCATCTAGGACCAAAGCTCTTGAATCGGCATAAGCTGAAAGCAATGATGTGGTTAATGAGCCCCATGCCTTGTCATTTCCGCTTCGAGAAGCTAATAAATGGGTATGCAAGAATACTTACGGTTCAAATACTTGAGTGCTAGGATGAATAATATGTTAGAAACCATTGAAAACCCAAACAACGCTCCGATGCAGATCCAGTACAAGTGTTCCTCTGTATAGAAGCTTCGGGATGCCAGAAGCACCTTCCCCACAGTCGGTTGGTCGAATCGGGAGTCATTATTTGGCTGCATAAAATTTGCATGATTTTAGTGAGTTGCACCTAGCTACATGGCAGATTCAAAAGATCTAGAGGAGTTAAGTTGAGAGCACTTACTGTAGTCCATCTATTGTCAAGAAATTCATTCATGACAAGGGCATTTTGTCCATACATCATAGGTGATGCATAGTAACCCCATAGCATCCACGATGGTATATCCTCTACAAGAACCAAAACCCATGAAAAAGGTTTTTATAGCGTACATGAAAGTAACAAGCAAGAAATTAAGCATTTGACACATACTCTTGGCAATGATGAAACCACCAAGCACAAAAACCAATAGGATGGAGAAAACTCCCACTGTATTAGATACCACCATCGTTCTTCCTGTGGCACCAAGAAATCGAAAGAGGGGTAATGCCATCTGGTGGATAGCAAAGAACGCCAAGAACTGGCCAAAGAACCTGATTTAATTTGGAACAAGTATATATGTGAGCCCAATGAATCATTTTTTCCTTTTTGATAGTATATCAAAAACCAAAGAGGATAAGGATATTAAACCTGGATGCAGACGGAGCATATCCAACAGTATAGTAGGTAAGAACGACATAAATCCCGGATTCAGCTAAAGATAGAGGAACTCTAAGGAGCCAAATTGGCAAAGCATAAGCCCACACAGGATAAAATAAGTTCCTCTGCTTGTAAAAGACAGGAAGCTTGAATATGGTCATGGCAATTTCTGCAAAGCCATTAAACATCACATTGATCAGACTGAAAAACAAGGCTCCAAAGTATTTCCCTCCATCGGCTACGCTCTTATGATGCATTGTCGTCCTGAAAAACACAGACATTGTCATCAGCGACATGATCGTTAACTGGACTATCTTGAATATGTAGATGAAAGCGTTTCGCTTCATCAACAGCCACTCCCTCAAGAAACATGCCTTGAGCATTTCCCAGCTCGAGATCCCATATTTATCCTTCATTAATGCAGCATGGTGGGTTTTTGATCTGTCGTAAGGAACGTTGAGATCAGATTCTAGCTTTGCTCCAGTAGGAAAAGATTTGAAGGCTTCTACAAATTCTGGAACTGATATAAATCTGTAAGGTTGATCACTCCTAGACCAGTATTGTTGTTGGTCTTTCTTGGAAGTAACTTCTTGGAGAAAATCAGCCACGCCTTTCCTCTCCGGGCACTTAAACCCCATGTACTCAAAAAATCCAAGGATGTTTTCGCGCGGACCTTGGTATACGATCTGACCTTCTGAGAGTAAAATAATATCATCAAAAAGTTCATACGTTTCAGGGGCAGGCTGTAAAAGAGAGATGATCATGGTAATGTCCATTATGTGAACCATCTGCCTCATGTACTTGCATATTTGGAAAGTAGTGGAACTATCCAATCCATTTGATATTTCATCCATTAGAAGGACCTCATAAGGGCCCATCAACATCTCACCTGCAGTCGTTCATGTAACTAATCAATTTGTTGACACTTATATAACTTAGAATAAGCGTCGCGCTTATGGAAGCGCGCGTGCGTGTCTTACAAAAGAGCTAGCTAGAAACCAAGACATACTCACCACAAGTGACACGCTTCTTTTGTCCTCCAGAGATACCCCTTCTCATTTCATCTCCTATAAATGTATCAGCACATATATCCAGTCCCAGAATCTTCCACAGAAATTTTTATATATATGTCAAAAAAAAAAAACTAGTGCATCCAAAATGAAAAAATATAGGAATGAGGAGTTTCATTTAAGAGCATATATACCTTGAGAACATAATCAGTAACGAGACTATGTTTTTGGCCTTGGATCGATATGGCTTTCATGAATGCATCAATCTCAGGATCCGGCCTGATTCCGGCTTCCCTTTCTCGTCTAGCAAGCTCAGTCAAGAGTTGATATCTTGTGCCGACGCCTAAGCATCGACCAGAAAAATCCAAGGTTTCTCTGACGGTCATCTCTCCAACATGGAGATCGTATTGGCTAATATAGGCACAGGTCCTTTGAGGAACAAATTCTGTGAACTCGTGGCCGCAATAGGTTATCTTTCCATTTACCTGCTCAAAAGGCTCTGGCTTTAATTATATATATATAGAAGTCATTACAGCACAAAGAAAAATAATCTTTCAGGTTGTGATAAGTATAAATACCCTGAGATCCTTTGTAAGTTTGTCTGCAAGAGCCAACAACAGAGTTGTTTTCCCTGCACCTGGAGGTCCTAGAAGTAAAGTCAACCTGATGGAGAATGGAAATAAGTATATATATATATGCATCAAGTTCTCATGTACAGCATCTAGTGATCAATGAGGAGATAGATGCATGAATGAGATGTCTTCAAATATAAAATTAATGTATGCATGCATGACCATATATTTGTGTCATAAGAAGGTAGTAAGCTTGTACTGGTTACAAATGAATTAAAGTAGGGTTGGATAAAGTTGAAATCAAATATCTGTCAACGGAAACAAAATCAAAGAGAAACCATGGATGCCATGGAGGCACACAAGCCAGAGAAAGCATGCAAAGCTTCTGAAATTAGTTAGAGAAGCTGCTAAGCAAACTAACTCAACACGATGGTTAATTAAAGATCTAACACTACTCAACACGTACGATGTATACATATATAAGTGGCGACCATATGGGTTGATGCCACATACCTTGAAGGATGAACTATTCCGTTGAGATCCTTGAGTATGTTGACGACGTTTTTCTTGGATGGGGCAAGTTTCAGCAGGCCAAGAAGATCCTGTAAGACCACCAGTCCGAAAGAACATTGTAATGTACTAGCTTAATTATTTGATTATTATACTTACTAATATATATAATGTGTAAGAAGTGTAGAAGAATGAAGAAAATGCAATTAATGTGGGACGAATGAATGAAGTGGATGGATGAGCTGACCTCAACAGGATTCAGAGTAGCATTAAGCAAGGTGGGAACTGCTCTGCTGCCGGCATAAACATGTCCTTGCACGGATAAGCCCTGGAACCGGATTTCGATCTTGGGAACATCAATCCCAACCCTGCGCGCGCGGATGTAAATTAAAAAAAAAAAAGTTACATATATGGCCAGTGGCGGATCTAGGATCCTTTGGATGGAGGGGCGAAACCGTATGGCTTACAATCTCACACATGGTTGGTTGCCGCCCTCTTGAATATAGTTGCAACTTAGACAAAGTTCTTAAAACACTATTTGAGCTATGAATTATAAATTATAAGTAAATTCTTGAATTTATACAATATGTCCTATAACTTATGGACAAATAATTTATTTTTTTTGATATATATGCAAATCAATTTTGATAAAATGCTAGTTGTTTGGACTCAATCCACACACATTTTACATTATTTTTATTATTTAGATACAATCACAGTGTATGTAAAATGTTACCGGTCGATCCGATCTCGAAGTCTTCTAAGGAACCTGTCGTTGTCTTCCTCCACGAGGCCAAGCACGGTGTCAACGAGCAGGCTGCGTTGGTGGTGAGTGATCCTTGTGAGGTCAACGACGGTGTCGACAGGGTTGCCGTCATCAAGCATTTGGGTGAGGAGGCCCTTCCTCATCCGCTCGAAGGTCGGGAGCCGCTCAATGGCCGCCCACCGGAGATCGTCCTCTTCCTCCGCCGCCGCCTCCAGCCGCCTGTTACTCCGGCTAAACGCATCCCCATCCATCCTGCTCGGATACGCGGCCGATGCCATTACTGCTACTTCTTCTCCATCCCCATCTGCTTTATTTATTATGCATTCATTCCCCTATACAAGGCTTCGTAGTCTCCTATTTAATGGCGGTTACACCGTCACTGTTAACTTGGGAAGATGTGGGCTCAAAAAAAAAATGAAGATGCTGCTTATTTTTTCTGGAGATAAACGAGCAATACATTACTGATTACTTTGATTATTCTGATAAAAAAAAACTGATTACTTTGATTAGGGCTGTGCATTTTCAACCCGGACCGGACCGGACCGGAGGTCCCTGTCCATCATTTTTCCGGGTTCCGGTCCGGTCCGGTCCAAACCCGGAATTTTCCGGTTCGGATCGGGATGGACCGGGAAAAAAATATTATTTATAAAAAATATATATATTAATATGATTATTTATTATTTTTAATATATTTTATTTATAAAATGTATTTAAAGTATATATAAATTATTATAAACCTATTAAATAAATAAAATCTATTAATAAAATGATTTTTTAGTATTAAAATTAAAAAAAATTAAATTAAATATATTACATAAAAATATAAAATCGGTCTGACCCGGTCCATGTTCGCGGAAATTCCCGGTCCGCCGGGTTGGACCGGACCGGATGCACAGCCCTAACTTTGGTAATGCAAGGGTACGTGCCTAGCTACGTGGCCTTTCACAGATGGTTGATTTATTCATATGCAAACTGTGATATATCGATCGATATCATGAAATAGGTCTACATTAAGTGCAAGGGTAGTTGAATCTTCGGTTGCCACATTTACTCGAGCGATCAATCTAGAACGATTAAGAGACATGCTATCCCATCCAATTATTAATATTGTAGACCACTCACCAGGTCGGTCCATACATTTTAGATGTCCTGGGCGAATTACAATAAAATGAATTTTTTTATATAATTTTATACATTTTACGTAAAATTTTATAATACTTTTGTATGACTTTTTTCTTGTTATAATATTAAGATACAAAGAATTTTATAAATAGTTTACCTAAATTTAACTTAATTACATTCGTAAAATTGGGTGCTATCATCGTATAGCAATGTATGAGTAAAAGAAATAAGATTTTTTTAAATGCATATGCCGTATATTTTAAATCTAATAAAAAGTAATCAATATAGACAGAGTTATAAATAAGATCCATTACAATAACTATAGTAATACATGAATACACTAATTGATAAATAGTAAAGAAAGATAAATAAATTAAATAAAAGATATAAAATAAGGCCCACGTTTAAAAATTAATATGGTTAGTGGTGGGATTTGAACCCAAGGCTTCTTCATTAAAGGAAATAAGACTATTCCACTAGACCAACTTGTAATTTATAATATTTTAACACTTTTTATATATATATTTTAAAATTTTTGGGTCCCTAAAAATTATGGGCCCTGAGCTTGCGCTCACTCTGCCCCACCCTCTGGGTCGGGCCTGCCACTCACCAATGACTCCTTAAAAGATCGAGGAAAAAAACTATATACCATTCTATGGACGAATAACTCGAGATCGGGCCAAAATGTTGAAGCAAACCACTTGTGCTCTTTTAGCTCGAATACTAGCCACGATGGCCGAACCAAAAGAGCATTCATGGGTCACCATCATACACCATGTCCTAGTTTGCATTGGACATGCTTATGCTATTATTAGCAATGTTTGTTTTTGGCACTTACCACTTATAGGTCTCTCCTTTGGGTCTATATTGTTTGGGCCTTAAGTACAACAAAGAACACTCTTTAATCCATGCATGCGTCAAAGCCCGTCTTCTAGAAGTCTGAAACGTGTGCCTTAGATTGCAAGACAACCTTGTTAGTTTCTTATCTGGCCAAGTATTGTTCTCTCTTTCTATTAGATTTATTATGTAAGCACAAGATAGAATAATTCAACCTTGTTTCTCTATTTATAGTGTCAAAACATATCAGTAAAATTTAGATTGAAAACCTTGAATTGACTTGAGGAAAATTGATCCTCTTGGGTCCAAATGGGGAAGAGTTGAGAGTGTTAGCGATGAAGGAAGCTGCACGTGTGACAAAAGCAATAGTCCTTGGTAATGTGATTGATACATATAATTCTTTGGCCGATTGACCGAAAACCACCCGTATAATAGGCCATATTGCCCTAAACCACCCCTTATATATCTATTTACCGAAAACCACCCATATACACCATTCCGTCAAAAAACAACCACCCACCCGATCTCCCCGTTAAAAATTCCGTCTACGCGCGCGTGAGACGCGTCTTTAAACTTCTATATCCAAATTTTTTTCACTTTTTTTTTTATCTCTCCACACTTAATCCCCCACACCCCTCCTTACTTCACCTTCTTCCTTCCCCAACGCCTCAGATCTGAGATCATGGGTCCTTGCCCACGCTCGCCGACGATTTCCACCGGTGACCCAGCACCCGTGACGACCTTGCTTTCCCCCACTCTCCCTCCGCTCTCTCTCGCCCTCGCACCTTTTCTTCGTCTTCGTCGGGATCGCCGTCATCGTCTTCTTCCACCTCTGTTGGTCGGCGACGCCCTCCACCTGCGCCACCGCCGCTACCGGACCCGCCCCCACAACGACCCGTCGGCCTCTCCCCCGACGAGATCCGAGCCCTCCCCAGGTTCAAAGTTTGGCACCAGAGCTCGCCCGAGCTCTGCGCGATCTGCCTCCACCGTCCCTCGCCGTCAAGCCCCAACACCTGCAGCACCACCCCTACCGACACCGCCCCCGTTATTAGCGCCTTTGCGTTGAGACGCCCTTCATTGGGGTGGTTAATTGATTCCAAATTTAGGGCAGATTTGAACAAATCGGATTCGGGTAAAGATGGGATTTTGGAAATTGGGGGCAAAGAGGGAAGACATGGGGGTGAACTTGGGGCTACTCGCACCAATTTGGATGGTGGGTTTGCTGTAGATTTTGATTTGGGGTGGTTTGGCAAGTGAAATTGGGAGCGAATTGTGAAAGCCTTCATCATATTTTATTTTTTTTTTTTGGTCGGGCTCATCATATTTTTTTTTTCTTGTGAGGTTTGGTGAAGCTCTCTAACTTGGTTTCTTGTGGATTGGCCATATCTCTAATTTACATGTGAGACTAGCGAGCAATGGAGAATCCAAAATGCCTGGTGAAGTTTGCCTGGCAATGATGAATAGAAGTATAGAAGATGAGTGGGGATAGGGTTTCGATTTTAGGAGTGAAGAAGATGACAATGATGAATAGAAGTATAATTGAGTTTTAGGATTTAACAAATTAAAAAAAAAAGTGAAAAAATTGGATATAGAAGTTTAAAACGCGTTTCACGCGCGCGTAGACGGCTTTTTAACGGAGAAACCTGGTGAGGTGGTCGTTTTTTGACGGAAGGGGGTATATGGGTGGTTTTCGGTAAATAGGTATATAAGGGGTGGTTTAGAGCAATATGCCCTATTATACGGGTGGTTTTCGGTCAATCGGCCTAATTCTTTCCCTGAATTTATGAAATCCCTAGTGATCACCCGCGGACCCAATGAGTGTGGCTCTTGCATAACGAATTGTAGAATCTTAATGGGAAGTGTGGCAACAAATTGTAGAATCTTGTGTCATGTGCATAACAAGTTTCTATAATGATTTAAAGCTAAAGTTAGAATTCGGTATTATCATGCCGTTCACATACTCGTGCTATATTGTAGAAAGTTGAAGGTTATCGTCAATTTTGACCCTTGGAATTAACTTGAGGCAGGCAGGCAGATAGGCAGCGTTTTCTTGATATAAAGGTAATCAAGAAAAACCAAAGTGAACATCTTTGATAGACTTATTAATTGTTTATTATTTCGGTTTTATTACAGATAAGACAAAATATAAAATCCATTCACTCAACCAATAATTCATGTATTGTCATGCAAAAACTCATATTCAACATAAAAATATTTAGTAGATGTTAAACAAGTGCAACCTTAGGTTGTATATGGAAAAATTGGACTTTTTCGAACTCAATCTGTTGTTTTATCTTGAACCAGGGTACTGAACAGTAATTGGAAATTCATGAATAGCATACAAATCTGATGAAGGCATCCCTATGATTCAACATCTTCAAAAGACGGTAAACCCCACTCTTCTGGGTCAAAATCCAGCAAAGATTTCAGCACTTGGTCTGCAGCACTATGATACGAGCTATCCAGCCTTGGATCAGGAACCATAACAACATACCTGCATTCGGAAACAGTAGATCCAACCATCACGATGAAAGCAGTTTCACACAGTTAAATGTTACAAAGACGGATGCTATCCTTAATTGGTTGTACATCCTTTACTTTCTTTACTACTATAAAAACCATCAACTCAAGTGTTACCGGTGCTCGATATAAGAAATATTAGCAAAAACAGAGTCAGCACTCAAATATTGAGTTAAAGGAAATCTTTAGTTGGGGAGATACTTACGTTCCAGCATTTTTTGCAGCACGTACTCCTGATGGGGCGTCTTCAAAAACAAGAGCTTTTTGTGGATCAATGGCACCACCCTGTTCACAGATGAAGAATTTGTGTTTACAAAAGGTGTGTGATGGTTCACAAACTGTACTTCAATATGTAGAGGGGAAAGACTCAAGAAATTTCCCGAAAATACCTCAAATCTTCTAGCAGCGGCCAAGAATATATCAGGCGATGGCTTCCCTTGCTTGACTTCTGGATCATCACCAAGAACAATATGGTGCATCAAGGAAAACAACTCACGGTGTCTTTGTGTCTTCAGCTCAAAATGCCGTTTGTGAGAGCTTTTATCACCATAAAATAAAATTGAAAATTTAGAAAACATCAAAAGATTTCCAATGCATAGGGTAATAGAGCTTATGGAAAAAGCAGTTAGCAACTCCAGGAAAGATATTTTGTGATGCATATTCAGACAAATAATGATGATGATTATAGATGTGTCCTGGAGCAAAACGCAATTCTACTCATGATAACGATCATGAGTGTTGTAAAAAGCACCAAACAAAAATGGTTGCTGTAATATCCTGCTTACAGTATACAGCCATATGTGCCATTAAAGAGGCTAATTCAAGTGCTAAAGTAAACCAAGGGAGGAATGGAGAAATCACTAAAGTGATGCCTATCGACCTCAGACCCAAGAGTGTACAATTTATATCTTACAGTTTAATCTTATATTCAGCAATAAGCAAAATCATGGAGGTTATTTCTGCACAAGTCAAGCATAAACAAGTAAAGATACAAGGACAAAATGAGAGAAAAAAATATAAGAGTACCCAGTAGCCACACAAATGGGTATTCCTTTCGCATGCAAATGTCTGATGAGACGGCTGGCCCCTGCAACAAAAGAAGTAAGATACATTCAATTATAAAGATAAATTCAAGTAGATCTTCTTAAGCTAGTTATCATTGACAACTAAAATAGAAAAAAAGTTGTCTAACAATACTCTTGACTGTTAGCAAAAGAGCAACAAATAGCATTTCCACTAACTAAGCTACTTCAAGGTAGAGATAGATGTAAGATAAGCAGAATAATTGAGACTTAAAAAAAGTGAACTAAGCAGATTTAGCACCTGGCATCAGCTCACTTGTGGGAAACATGTCTTGGAGCATTGACTCTCTTTCAACAAGAAAGTCTTCAGCTGACAGAGAATCACTGATTCCAGTCTCGTCGACAAAGACTTTAGCAGCCTCTATCGCCTTCATCCCCATCATCTTTGCCTTGAGGGACCAATCAAAAGTTTTATTATACCTAGCCAATATGTTTTCTTGAACTTCAGTATAGAACTTTTCAGTATCTGCATAATGGAAGGACAACAAGAGGCTATTAGTAAGTAGTCCATCCATACATATCACAACATAAAAGGGACCTATGACCAAGATCAACCATATATACTTTGCATCAGCAAGAATCCGAAGTAATTAGATGCCAATACCATAAGAATGAGGATAACAGAGAAGAAAAGATTGACAGGAGTAATAATATGCACATGGAATTTTCTAAGAGAGCAATGCAGGATCCTTTACCCTCAGTTCTCTATACAAGACATCAACAACAAGGACAACTTGTACATGATTTGACACCAATTCATTGCATAAAGTTGAAAGCTTCAAAGTGTTTAACTAATCAATTAGCCCGGTTTCAATAATTGCTTAGATTCAATCAAGCAGATCTGATCCCTAGTAGGCTCAAACAGAATGGAAAAATCGGAAGTGGAAACCCTAATTCAGGATCTAGGAAGATGAGTTAGAGAGAGAGGATTTAGACGTACCGAGCAATAGACCGTCCATGTCGAAGATTACATGAATGATGGAGCATCGAACAGGCTTAGCAGGAGCGGAACCGGCCACCGTCGCCATTGCAGGTGGAAATTTCAGAACTTGTCGGCGGTGAGGAAATAATCGCCGGCGACTGGATCGAAAGAGTTGAGAGTAGATCGGACAAGCCAACGCCGCCACGATCTCTTTTGAATCTCAAACCTTTGGGTTTGGGGGTTGTAGTTCACTGTTACAAGATGCTGCACGCAAAAGATGGAACGGAAAAGCAGAAATAAAGTATCACTTTATTGATTTCTCCAACGCAAAAGATTCTACATATGATACACGTTCGACCCACAAAAAAAAAATCAATCTTCTGAATAAAAAATCTTCCTTAGAGCATAGTTAGTAGGGCTGTTCAAAAATAACCGATCCGGCCAATCCGATACGACGATCCGACTGATTCGGTCCGAGTCGATCCGAGTCCGATGGATAATTATACGAATCCGATACGATTCGAGAAAATTAGTCGGTTAATGGACCGGATACGGAATTGAATTTAACCCCTAAAATCCGGCGGAATGTGATCCGATCCGATCCGATCCGATAAAATTATATATTTTTCTTAGCGTAATGTAATATTTTGGTGTTTTAAATTTACTTTTTAAAAAAAAATTACATGTCAAATGGTAAACCGGATATCCGTGTCGGATATCCGATCCGATCCGAGATAAACGGACCGGATATCCGTGTATATGCGGACCGGATACGGATATCACTTTTGAGAAAAAAAATCCGGTAATATCCGATCCGTTTAGGCTAAACGGATCGGATATCCGTCCATGAACACCCCTAATAGTTAGTGGTTAGTCAACTATTTTGGCCACCACATTAAAAAATTATACCACTTTATTTTATTTTATTACATAGGCTTAAAATAAAAAAAGAAAGTAACACATTTGCATAGGTGTCACAACCTCATGCAAAGACCAAAAATGGTTTTGGTCATCATGGTGGACAAAACCATGGCCAATCTACCCTTTTATTATTATTTTAATATAAACTACATAAAATAATATGATGACCAACATTTCGACCAACTGATGAATGAGCTCTTAATCATATGCCAAGCTCGTAGAGTATACAAATTTCTCAACTTGAAAATAAAAAGATAAAAACAAAATAATTTGACCAAAATCATCTTTTACAGAAAAAATGTTAATTCTCTCTCTTCTTTTTACTCTTCTGCAAGAAATTTTACCTGATATATAAGAGATTTCTCCTGACAAATCTCTGACTTTAATTAATTGTTGTTTTCTTTTTAAGTTAAGAAATTTATCCCATATCTCCATTGTGGATGTTCTAAAGCCTTTTGTTACTTTAAATTACGCTTTTTGTGCTATTGTAATTTAACTACGCTCGTAAAGCTCGGTTAACGTGTTGATAAAGAAATGGCCTAGAACCTATTCGGCCTCCTAAACTTGTACAGAATAGTCATTTTATTACTCGAACTTCTCGGGTCAGGATCGACCCGAGAGGATGAGAGAGGGGGGTCGAGCAAAAGAGGGGAAGGCAAGGGAGGGGGTCGGTCGAGCTGATGTGGTATGGGGGAGGAGGAGTTTGTGGGTTTTGATTTAAATTTTGGGTAAAAAGAACATACCTTACACCAAGGGGTAGTGTCGGAATTTCACACTAGGGTCGATCACGACCCCCTGGGGGTCGATCTCGACCCATCTGGGTTGATTTGTCCTCCGTTTTGGTCCTTGTGCAAGATCGTCTTGTCCCGTCTCTTGAGCTCGTGTTTTGCAACTTAGAGTCCTGCAAAATCATCACAAAAACCCTATCCCAAGCAAAATATATCCTAATCTAATCTAAGGAAGGTTAGAAAATAAAAACAAAAATCTAGTCTAGAAATTGGAAAATCAAAAAGAATGGAAAAAAAATAAAAATAAAAATCTAATCTAAAATCCGGGTTGCCTCCCGTAAGCGCTTTTTTAACGTCATGAGCTTGACGATGGGTGTTGTAGCTTAGTCCGAGGTGGTGAGAGCCCAAGTGGCTCGGATTTCTTCATCGGGTTCCTTCCTAGCATAATACTTCTTCAAACGATGCCCATTGACTTTGAAAATCCCACCAATCTCATCTATAAGATCGGCCGCCCCGTGCAAGTAAATATGGTGAACCGTGAATGGTCCGCTCCATCGGGTCCGTAGCTTTCCGGGGAAGAGTCGGAGTCTTGAGTTGAATAAGAGCACTTGGTCACCGGCCTTGATGGTTTTTGGCACAAGCTTGCTATCATGCCACTTCTTGGTCCTCTCCTTGTAAATTTTGGAGTTCTCGTATGCTTTGAGCCTCAACTCTTCAAGTTCTTGCAATTCCATGAAACGCTTCTCCCCGGCCGCATCGAGATCCATGTTGAGCTTCTTGAGAGCCCATAAAGCCTTGTGTTCGAGCTCGACGGGCAAATGACAAGACTTGCCATACACTAGATTGAAGGGAGTGGTGCAGAGTGGTGTTTTGTAGGCGGTGCGGTAGGCCCATAGAGCATCATCAAGCTTGGAAGACCAATCTTTTCTTGAGCGGGACACCGTCTTCTCTAGAATGCTCTTGATTTGCCGGTTTGAAACTTCTACTTGACCGCTAGTTTGAGGATGATAAGGTGTGGCCACCTTGTGAGACACCCCATACTTGGTCAAAAGCGTCTCAAAGCTCCGCTCAATGAAATGAGAGCCTCCATCACTAATGAGGACACGAGGGACACCAAAACGGGGAAAGATGTTGGTCTTCATGAACTTGGCTACTACTCGAGCATCATTCGTCCTTGTAGCTATGGCCTCAACCCACTTGGAAACATAGTCAACCGCCACGAGTATGTACTTGTAGGGACCCGAAGAGGGGAAGGGTCCCATGAAGTCAATACCCCAAACATCAAAGAGCTCAACTTCCAAGATACCGGTGAGTGGGTTCTCGTTCCTCCATGTAATGTTCCCCGACCGTTGACACTCATCACAAGTTGTCACATATGCTTGCACATCTTTGAAGAGAGTTGGCCAATATAGCCCGCTTTGAAGGATCTTAGCGGTTGTTTTGAAGCCCTTAGCATGGCCACCCGTGGGTAGAGTGTGACAATGTCGGATGACTCCCTCTATCTCATCATCCGGCACACAACGTCGAAAGATGTGATCACTCCCTTGCTTGAACAAGTAAGGATCATCCCAATAGTATCGCTTGACGTCGTGGAGGAACTTCTTCTTAGCTTGGGACGTCAATCCTTCCGGGATAATGCCTCCTACAACATAGTTAGCAAAATCCGCAAACCAAGGGGTCTTCGACCCACGTATAGCAAGAATAGAAGGGGAAGGAGAAGAAGATGGAGATGGAAGAATATTATAACTTGAAAGACCCGAAGAGGGAGAAGAAGACGTACAAGATCGACCCAAGGGAAGGGTCGTGATCGGCCCCTTGGGGGTCGAACCTGAGAGCTCATCTTCTCCGATGGGGGTCGATATCGACCCTGGGGGGTTGAACCTGAGAGCTCGGCAGCTCCTCCTCCAATGTCTTCATGGTGATCTTTGTTGCCTAGCATAAGGGTCTCATCCGGGCATGTATCATCGATGGGGATCGATCCGCCGGACTCCATGATGTGCTCAAGGGGTAGTCTAGATAGGTGATCCGCCACTAGGTTCTCCGCTCCCTTCTTGTCTCGGATTTCATGATCGAATTCCTGCAACAAAAGCATCCAACGAAGCAACCTAGGCTTGGCGTCTTTCTTCGCCATTAGAAATCTTATCGCGGCATGGTCGGTATAAACAATCACCTTAGAGCCTACTAGATAGGAGCGGAAATTTTCAAATGCAAATACTACGGCAAGAAACTCTTTCTCGGTGGTAGTGTACTTACTTTGAGCTTCATCAAGAGTCTTACTTGCATAGTAAATGGCATGAAGCTTCTTGTCCTTCCGCTGCCCAAGAACCGCACCAATGGCATAGTCACTAGCATCACACATGATTTCAAAGGGAAGTGTCCAATCTGGTGATTGCATGATGGGGGCGGTCACAAGAGCTCTCCTCAACCTGTAAAATGCTTCAAGACAATCCGAGGACATGCTAAACTCTACATCTTTCACTAGTAAGTGAGTCAAAGGTTTAGCAATTTTAGAAAAGTCTTGAATGAAGCGCCTATAGAACCCCGCATGCCCTAAGAAACTCCTAACGTCTTTCACGGAAGATGGAGGGGGCAATTTTTCAATAAGCTCAATTTTTGCCTTGTCCACCTCAATCCCTCGCTTAGACACTAGATGACCTAAGACAATTCCTTCTCTAACCATGAAATGACACTTTTCCCAATTAAGCACAAGGTTCGTTTCCTCGCATCTTTTAAGGACCCTAGAAAGGTTAACAAGACATGAATCAAAAGAGGAACCATAAACCGAGAAATCATCCATAAACACCTCCACTATCTCCTCAATCATGTCGGAGAAGATGGCCATCATACACCTTTGAAAAGTGGCCGGGGCATTGCAAAGCCCAAATGGCATTCTCTTGTAAGCAAACGTCCCATATGGACAAGTGAATGTGGTCTTCTCTTGATCATCGGGGTGAATGGGAATCTGCCAAAAACCACTGTAGCCATCCAAATAGCAAAAGTAATCATGTTGAGCTAAACGTTCCAAAACTTGGTCAATGAATGGGAGTGGGAAGTGGTCCTTCCTAGTGGCACTATTAAGTTTCCTATAGTCTATGCACATCCTCCACTTGGTGGTAGTCCTAGTAGGAATCAACTCTCCCTTCTCATTCTCTACAACCGTCATCCCCCCTTTCTTAGGAACCACATGTACGGGGCTAACCCACTTACTATCGGAGATAGGAAATATGATACCGGCATCTAGCATTCTAAGGATTTCTTTCCTCACTACCTCTTTCATGTTAGGGTTTAGCCTACGTTGGTGCTCAATAGTGGGTTTATAGTCATCCTCCATATATATCCTATGCATGCACAATGATGGTGAAATACCACTAAGTTCCTCTAGAGAATATCCTATGGCTTTCCTATGGGTCCTAAGCACATCAAGCAATTTGTTCTCCTCGTCCTCACTCAAATTAGCATTAATAATGACGGGGAGAGAAGAATTTTGACCAAGAAAAGCATACCTCAAAGAATCGGGAAGCTCCTTGAGCTCGGGAGTGGGCTCGGGCAAGCTAACTTCATCCTCGTGCTCCGCCTTGAGTGCGTCCAAGACAAGGAAGGACTCCTCGCCATCATCCAGGGGGGTCGTGCTCGACCCAATGGGGGTCAATCCTGAGACCCTCGAACTTTGCGGTAGAGGTTCCCATGTCAAAAATCGTCCCGTCGGGTTGTTGCACTCGATGTAGTCGGAGTGTGTGTAGAGCATCTTGACCTCCTCATGACTTGATTCCTTCAATGTTGGATTGAACCGGAACTCGACCACTTCTTCACCAATCTTGAAAGTAAGAAGTCCACTCTTGACATCAATGACCGCGCCCGCGGTGGCTAAGAAGGGTCGTCCGAGTATGATGGGAACGACCGGATCCTCGGGCATCTCCATGACTATGAAATCATTAGGCACAAAGAACTTCCCCACTTGAACGGGGAAATCATCAACTACACCCGTGGGCTGAACACACGATCCATCCGCCATGTATAACCTCATGTTCACCGGTACTAAAGGCCCCATGTTGGTCTTGGACCAAATTGAGAGTGGAAGCAAGCTAGCACTAGCACCAAGATCACATAATGCCTTGAAACGATAAGCTCCAATACCGATTGTAATAGCAAACTTCCCGGGATCACCGAGCTTCTCGGGAAGGTCCAACGACCTCACCTCATCCGTGAGTTCCGACATAGATCGCTTCCTAGATAGAATCTCCTTCAAGAACTTGGTGTAAGCGGGCATTTCATTCAAGGCCTCGGCGAAAGGAATAGAAAGATTCAAGCCTTGAAGCAACTTAACAAAGCGCTTATACTTTCCTTCCGTCGCGTCCTTGGGCTTCTTCGAAGGGTAAGGAAGTATCTTAGAATGGGAAGAGGAAGGAGTGGGATCGGGAATGAGGGGAGGAGAAGGGTTAGAAGTCGTTCCGGGTGCAGAGTGGTCGATCTCGACCTCAGCGGGGTCGATCACCCCTTCGTCCTCATCATTAGTGGTCTCAGGCTCGACCATGGAGGGGGTCGATCTCGACCCAGGTGGGGTCGTGATGGCTTGCATTTAGTTCATGTTTAGAGTGCACATTAGGCCATGTTTCATAGATTTCGGTTCGCGTTTCTCTCGTTTAAGTTAGATTTTTACTTGTTTTCGGTTTAGTTGTTCGGTTCGGACTCTACGCTTTGTTCTTTGTGAATTTCAGGGGATTTGGAGGTGAAATGGAGCGGTAGAGATCAAGAGGACTCAAGGAGGTGTCAAGAGCTCGAAGACGGTGTCAAAGAGAGGCCGAGAAGTCACCCGAGAAGAGAACCGAAGACCGATCAAGCGAAGCCCGAAGAACCGAAGGAAAAGCAACAAAACCCGAGGCCACAGCCTTGGACCCGGCCGGGTCACGGGCCGGGTCATGGCCCGGGTCGGGTTGCGTTGCCCAGCCGAGACAAGCGGAGGTCGCCAGAGCAGGACCCGGCCGGGTCACGGGCCGGGTCGGCACCCGAGTCACACCCTTTCCCAAGTGTTTGCAAGTGTGGCGTTTTCCAGCCTCGGACCCGGCCGGGTCGGACCCCGGGTCACACCACCGCGTTCCCTTTTTCCCGTTTTAGCCTTGTTTCCTTTAGGGTTGTATTTAAGCCGTTTTCCTCCTTGGAGAAAGGGGACTTTTACCCAATTTAGGACCTCTAGACATTCCATTAAAGCTCTTTGGTGTTCTTGAGAAATTGAAGGATCTTGTTGGAGATTTGTGCCCTTTTCAATCAATACAATGTTTATTGGTATGGATTTCCTCATCTCTTCTTCTTTTCTCTTGTTCTCCATGGATTGCTAAGCCCCCAAATCCTAGGGTTTGAGGAAAACCCTATGGATTCTAGGTAGCCTTGAAGTGCTTGCTTGAATTGAGATTGGAATTCTGGTTTGAGTCAATCCTTCATGCTTATTGCCAAATTGCTTGCGATTCGAGGCTTGTTGATGATTAGAACCGAAAGGTTAGGTTGTCAATAGGGAGATAGGCTAGGGACTTGTGTTGAGAGACCTCCTCTCTAGCTTGAACAATAGGATTGATTGATTGATTTCCCATTGAAATGAGAGTTGATTTGGGAATTCTTGAGAGGTTGATCTACCGATAGAGGGTTCGAGTTGGATAAGCCCACTCAAGCCACGATGGTGGATGAGAGGCTTGAACCTATTGAGCCTCTATTGAGCCTAAAGGGCCTAGTTTGCATGTCAAGCCACGAAAGTGGATGATTGTCGTAATCTAGGTACGATTTGTTTAATTCGAAAGGGTTAGACATTGATTCTAGGTAGATGCCTCCAAACTACGATTTGATCTTGACTCAAGTATGCTTGCAAATGGTTACTTTGATCCATAGTGTGAGTACTTAAATCCTAGGATTGCCTTTCCCATAGTAAATTTGCATCATTTTGTTGGTTGTTTTTCTCCTTTTTACTTAGTGTTATTTGAGTTCTTTAATTTCAATCCCAAATTGCCTCATATAAGCCTAGATACTTTGATTGTTGGTTCACCAACTCTACTAAAGTCCTTGTGATTCGACACCTTGGTACTACGCGATCCGTGCACTTGCGGTATTGGTCTAGTAGCCTATCAGGTCGATCCTGAGGCGGCTTCTCTCGCTGTTTGCTGTGGTGGATCGGGTAATGCTTTGCCACTTCTAAGGTTCATGGCTCGGATTTCACCATTGCTTGCTCGGCCTCTTGGATTCTCTTCGGGTCGGCCCGGGAGTTGTCCTTGAGGTCGTGGGATTTGAGCCGCTAGATGACCAAGTTGGGAATCAATATTCTTTTTCCATGAGTCTAGGTCTCCCAACCTTGTATCCAACTCGGTCCGCATTCCCCGCATGAGCCCTTCTTGCAACTCTTGCATCCATGATGGCTCCGCTTGATACCCGGGAGGTTTATAAGGAGGGGCCCTTTTCTCTTGTGGAGGAGGAGGATAACTTTGGCCTTGCCCATTGTTACTCCATTGAGAATAGTTGTTGTTGTTCCTCCCCGCATAAGCATTGTTTTGGCCTCGGTAGGGTCCTCGCATATAGTTGGCCTCCGCATATGCCTCAGCAGCCCGAACTTGCTCCACATTTGTACAAGGAGCGGTGGTATGAGATTGAGAACCACATTCTTGACAAGTGGGAGCAACGGACTTGTAGTAACTCACTTGCTTCTCAAGCCGGTTGATCTTATCTTGCATGAATTGGAACTTCACATCTTGATCAATTGGCTCGCTATTCGGATCATAAAGCTTCTTAGATTGAATCCGGATGGGTTGTTGGGTCCCATACATGGCATCATAGTTGGTGAGTTTGTCCAATAGAGCCCATGCCTCATCGGGATCCATCTCAATGAAACCGCAATCGGTGTGAAGATTGATGCGGTCCTTTGTGGCGGCATTGATCCCTTGGAAGAATATCTCTTGAAGAACATAAGGAGGTTGTCCATGAGTAGGACATTGCCGAAGAAGCTCCTTGAATCTCTCCCAAGTGTCAACAAAAGTCTCATTAGGAAGTTGATGATAAGAAGTGATGCGCTTCCTTAGCTCGGTAGTCTTGGCCGGTGGGAAGAACTTCGTCATGAACAAGTCGTGCAAAGCCTTCCATGTAGTGATGGACCTAGCGGGTAAACTTTCGAGCCAATGAAGTGCCTTCCCGGTTAGAGACCACTTGAACGCCTTGAGGAGCACATATTCAAGTGACACGCCATCGGCGGCGATGGTGTCACAAAGATCGGTGAAATTTTTGATGTGCTCCATAGGGCATTCGGATGTCTTGCCTTCATATTGAGACCTCTTGATGAGAGTGATGAAGTGGGACTTGATCTCAAAGGCACGCTCAATCGCCGGGAGTACTATAGCGGACTCGGGAACTCTAAGCTCTGGATGCATGTATTGCTTAGCGTTCCTCGGAATAGCATCTAGTTGTTGTTGGAGTCGGGCAGCAGCCTCTCTCTCTCGGGCAGCAACCTCTCTTTCTCGATGCAAAGCAGCATCTTGAGCAGCACGCTCCATTTGCATACGCTCCATCTGAGCACGGAGTTGTTCCATCTGTTGAGCAAGAGCCTCAGCGTCGGCCATTGCTCGTCGTTCTCGTAGCCTGCGATGAAGGGTTCTCTCTATTTCAAGATCAAAGGGAAAATAGTCGATTTTCCGTCGTGAACTAGAGGGCATACACCTGCAATCACAAACACAAGAAAACGAATCAGTAACACACAAGGGGTATGGGCTATTCCCAAACCCAAATATCAACTAAACTCGGCACTATTGCACACTCCCCGGCAACGGCGCCAATTTGTTGAAGCAAAGGAAAACACAAACGAAACGAGTCAGGATCAACCTGAGGAGGGTCGATCTCGACCCTAAGGGGGTCGATACTGAGATCAAGTTATCACGTAAGCACACAAAACACACAAGCAACGGTTCGAGCACGACTTAGGGAGTCGGGATCAAGGCAAAATCACGAATTTCAATCAATACAAAGGGCAGATCCTAGGGCTAGGGCTACCACAACAACAACCATACATGCTTTCAACAAGAATTCACAACTATCATGCCATCTAGATCATAGAAAAGTTAACTTTCGCAAACAATTCAAGTTATTCAATCAACTTTCGCAAATTAAACAACTTTCTACCTATCCTTCAACTTAGGAATATCAACTTTCGCAAATAATCCTATTAGATATAATCAAGCAACTAACTTTTCACTTTCGCTAGGGTTAATTATAAGACATGCCTCAATTTTCACCAAGGATTAAGCACAAGATAGGTTAGATATGATCATCAAGCATTCAAGTCATGAATTCAAGTTTTAAACATGTATGATTGTGTTGGGTTTTTGCCCAACCCTAGAACTTAAGAAGACTACTCACACATGGCAAAGATAAACAAGGAAGAAGAAGAAGAAGACATGATCAAACCAAACTAAAATTCAAATAAAAACCAAAGGTCAATCTTATAAACCTCAAACTTGCTCTCCAAGTCTTCTCCCTAATTCTCCAAGTCTTGGATTGATTAATAATTTCTTAAAACTATACGTTCAACCTCCTTTTATAGACAAAAAGGAGTCCTAATCTAGCTAGGAAACACAAACAAAACACCTTCCTAAAATACAGATTTGGAAACTTCAACATGTAATCCGGATAGAAGGAAGTCGGCCACGATGTTCGACCCTCCTAGGGTCGATATCGACCCCTTCAAGGTCGATCCTGAGACGTGTTTTCCTTGCGCTCCAAGTTTGGTAAAGTAGCTCGAGCTCGACCTCCTTGAGCTCGATCTTGGGACTTTTTGCTTGACTTTTCTTCTTGCTTTGGCTCCTCTTTAGCTCTTCTTCTTGACTCTTCCACTTGAAATCTTCCTCCTAGCTCATCCATCTTCTTCCTAGCCTCGCTCCAAACTCGTCTTTCAAGCTCCAAAACACCTACAAAACGACACAAAAGCGCGTAGTTTCCGAATCTCAAGGAAATACGAAAACTCATGCAAAAAGACTCAAAAAACACAAGACTCAACCATGAAAAACAACTTAAACTAACCTATCTAGACCCTAAAAATCTACCTAAAACGTGGACATCAGGTTACCACTTAGGCTTCGTTCGGCGATGGTGTCTTGGAGCAACGGACACGTTTCGGCCGTCGAGACGCTCTGAAGGAGTGGTGTTCGGCCATCGCGTCTTGTCCTAGATGAAGCATTTTCCAGAACTCCATATATTCCATTAGACGCTGCCCCCTAGTACCCCCAAGGGACAGCGGAACGCCCAAGCGTTTCCTAGATCTATGTCCTCTACTTGGCCTCATAATTCCTCACAATACCCTTTGACTCTGCCCTTGACCCCTTGTTCTCGATTTTTCCCTTTGGCGATCCTCGTTCTGGTCCCGAGTTTCTTCATAAACCCTAGCCGAGCTCAGGTATCATTCACTCTTCCATTGAAACCGTCACCGGAAATTGAAGCCGACGTCGGAGAAGACAACGAAACCGTCAAAGAAGACAATAGAACCCTAAGCGACCATCGAATTTGTACCTGGAAATTGAAGCCGACGTCGGAGAAGACAACGAACACGGCGAGAGGATGCAATTTTTAGGGAACACTTCAACTGGGGATGCAATTTGGGAACGATTAGCTCACGTGTATTCAAAAGAAGCAGTATTTTATTGATGGAGATGAGGGCATTTTGGTCTTTTGATATTAGCTTTTTCAAGATTCATCTCGTTGTCATCCCGAACACCGTTTTTATTTTACTGAATTCCACTACTTAATTCAGCTTCAGTTACTTTCCTGATTTCAGCTTCAGTTCATCTTCCGCTACGAATTCAACTTCCACCTTCAGTTTCCGCTACGGTCACCGAACGGAGCATTAGACACTTCAACTCAATGTTTTGTGACCGATTGAACACCCATATGATGACATGGCAAAAAATTTGTCACAAAGGTGTCACGTACCCTGCCACATCAGTATTTAAATAAATCATAAACCTTCTTATTAAAAAATACAAAACCCAAAAAAAACCCAACCTACCCTGTTCGGTTGAAAAATGATTGTAAAAATTCCGAAGTTTGGCGCATCAGCTCACTGATTGAGCACTTATGGATTTACCATGAGATCTTGAGCTACTTGCGCGCGGTGACCCTAATACCTTACTTTATTAAAATAAAATTGTAAAAGTTTTGTAGCACACATCTTTTAAAAAAATTTATATCAAAATTGCATTTTGTAATCCTTCTTAACTAAACAATGCATTGTACAAATGATTACCAATGAACCTGTTAAAAGCTTACCCGCCCCGATCCGACCTAACCCGAAAATTTTGGGTTTCAACCCGAAATTTGGACCCATGGCCCAATTTCAACCCGACCTAGCTGAAACTTGAATCCGTTGGGTTAAACCCGAACCCGTTGGGTCGGACCCAATTTTTTATAGTTTAAATTATATTACAATATATAAAATTTATTCTGAAAGTTATGTTATATTTTATTAGTAAAATATTTAAAAATAATATTTTATTATTATACTTTATTATTAAATAATACTTTATTTAAATTTGGTAAAAAAAATGATACTCTTAACTCGTTGGGTTGATCCGACCCAACCCGAAAACCCGCAACGACCCGACCCAGTTTGACCCGTAATCCGATTGATCCGAACTCGAACTCAACCCAAACCCGCCCAATCCAACCCGATTGACAGGTTAATTTACCAATGTACGTACCTAAAGTTACTTTTAAGTAATACACGTATACTAACTGCATGCTGTTAAGACATACCTTAATTATTACGAAGTATTGAAGTAAATTAACTATTAAAATCGCAATAATAAACACACTATTTTAATCACCTAAGTTGGATAAACATCAACAAAAAGGGTGTAATCATCCAAAAAGACCATTACATCCGATCACGATGAGCGGTTGCATGGTGGGCGGACGCTAATGAGATCACCATTTTTGTGGTGGCGCCCGCCTCCACCCTCCGCCCATTAATCTCTCAACATGGGTCCGTCACTAATTATCTTTTTTTTTTTAATAAGGTAAGGACTAGGGTCGCCGCACTATTTGGGCTCGCCTAGAGCATCCACAAAGGATGAGAATTGGTTACTAACCAGCTCTAAAGGAAATAGGGCAAATCGCCGTCCTGGAGTCTCGAACCCGAGACCAGTGCTCAACCATTGAGCTGATGCGACAAGCACATACTCCACTAATTATGATTAGTCAACTTATTAGATAGAGATATATAATTTTTGTTTTGATTTTAGTTGGGAACGATTACGTGCTTAGAAGATAACCCTAGAATAATCTCTCTCTCTCACACACACATCAATAGATTGGCGAAGTAGGTGGATCGGATTTGGACTTTAATTGTATAAATAATCATAATTAAGGTCGTACTTTTTGCTAGCAATATCGGTGTGCTGGGTGATGAGCAACACCACCAAGCTAGGGCACACCAATTTGTTTTTATAACACTATTTCTGATTGAGCCAAACTATGTATTCATTGTTTATTTCAAATTGAGACACCAAGCAATATCGGAGTATTACGGATTGATTACAGATAAGACAAAATATAGAATTGATTCACTCAACCAATAGTTCATGTATTGTCATGAAAAAGTTCATATTCAACATAAATATTAGTAATAAAATGTTAAACATGTGCAACCTTGTATTAGTTGTATATTAGTATTAGTGCTAGGCACGATTACGATTTAACAAAAAATTCATTATAAATTTTACATAAGTCATTCAAAAGAATAGTTTGATATCATAAAATCTTGTACTGTTTTATCTAATTTACTTTTTATAAGATTTATTTTAATGATAGATTATTTTTATTATAATACGTTCTTTTAATCAAACAAAGATGTGTAGGATTATATTTTTTTATAAGGATTGAAAATTTGTTTTTATCAATAAGTTTCTTTATTTTATAATGATAATTATTATTTGGAAAAAACAAATATAAATTATATATAAAATTTTGTATATATGTACAATCTACAATAAAAAATTGCCAATAAAAAGTAAGTCAATTAAATCTCAACCAATCAAATTGATTTAATAAAATGGCTATGTGGCTTATCATATCTTTAATTTACTACTATTATTAATTTAATTAAATTTTATTTGGAGTTGGCATATGATGTTCTATATTATTATTTTAATCTTCAATTTAGTATAAAGCAAGATTAATTAGTTATACATTTAAGGACACCTTATAGGTATGGTTTCAATAATATATATTCTTTCATATTTTACAGACTTGTGGGGTCTATAATAAAATTTTAACCAGTAAGATTATTTTAATAAATATGAGTGATACGATCCAATGGAAAGTTGTCACGTGTCGTAATAATTATTATTTTAAACCTCCGCTTTAGTATATAGTTATGATGATGATGCAAAGTTGGATTTTTTCGAATTCAAAATCCGTTTTTTTTATGTTATATTTACAATCCCTACAATTTTTTCCATGTATCAAATTCCTATAATTATGTATCAAATTCTTACAATTATGCAAACTTCCATATCTATAATTCCTTTGTTATTTTTGTTTGAAGTCCAAAATTCATATTGTATAATTTCGTAGCTTCCATTTTTTTACATGCTATATACATATTTAAATCTTTTTTTCACTATTCATTTTCAACAAATTTTGGAGAATCATATGTATATATATAAGTCATAAGTTTTAGAGTCATCACATTGTACCATGTGAGATTTTTCCGCTTGTCGTGCTAATTATTCGTCACCTAGGATTTTGCCTCGTGTCGATCTATCGTTCTCCACGTCACATATTTTTTATTTATTAATTCACATTATACCTATTTATCCATGTCATATACATTTATCCACATGAAATTTTTATTTCTATCAAATAGGTAAATAAAAAAATTGTTTTCTTCCAATCAGGTAAATGTAGAGATTTTTTCTACTAAATAGATAGATCTAGAGATTTTTTTTTCCTACCAAATACATAAATGTAGAGATTGTTTATAAACTATTTTTTTTGTAGTTATGTAAATATTACATATAACATGTTGTATATTGTAATGTCCGGGAGTAATATCTAGGAAGTGAAGGAGATGAGAAGGTAGAAGAAGAGATTGAGACGAGAGGAAGAGATGAGACAGAGAATGAAAGTTCTATTATTTCCTTTGTTAAGTCCAAACACAGGATGAAGCTAGGTATTTAAGCTATTGGTAATGGGTTAACCAATTTGCACAATTTGGATAATTCCTTTTCCAACCCGGTACATAACATATATTAATTAAGATAGTACTTAAGACAAGAAGGATCTTGATAATTGTATACCTCGATCAACATATATTCTTATCAAATGGTCAAAATCTTTCATTTCTTAATTAATATGTTAATTAGTTTTTTTTTCTTAATTAAAGATTTATAGTCTAATTGTATGTTTCTTTAGATGGATACAAGATTTATTAAAGTTTATATTTTTCACCACTTAAACATGATCAATTAGACTACTATGCTAAAAAATTAAATACTAAAGAAATATCCAAACTTAGAATATACATTGAACTTCTTAAAAGTCATGCACAAGGTGCGGATAACTACGCTAGTTTTGTGTTACTTTTTGTCCAATAAATTCTCTATCAAACTCCAAAATAAAATGGGAATAGAGATAGAGAAATAATGCAATTTCCTTATATTTGAGGAATTCTCCATTTGAATTTGAAAAGAATGTATCAATGACAAACCATGTCATGTCAACTTATCATTGGTCAAATTAATTTTTAAAAATATTATATATATATATAATAGAACTAATAAATGCATTATTCTCATAAAAGAGATTTCACGTATTTCAACAGTTTTAAAAGTAATTTTTGTAGATTTTTTTTTGTAGAAGTGTAGCACAGCCCTAAGGCTTGGCCTTATATAGGCAAACAACTTAACCTAACTCACTAAAATGAGCTAAAATATTAATAAAAAGACTTAAAATAAATACATTAAAAATAATAAATATAAAAATATATAATAAATTAGCAATGTTGGGACTAAAAGGCCACACGGTCCCGTGCGCACCCCCTAATACACGCATTCAAACTTCCACCCTTACTAAAACAAATCTCAAACTTTCGATCAAAAAAAAAAAAACAAATCTCAAACTTCTCAAGCAATATAAGCTTTCTATTTTTTATTGATCCATTTCGCGTTTATATATCACCTTACGAAGGAAAAACTGATAGCTCATTCAACTCTAACCCCACTTATAAAGAATATCACTGTCGCCGTTCTTATTGATGCCAATAATCCCCGCATCATTAACGACCCAATTACAATGATTTGAGGTGCACCTCTTATTAGGGTCTCGGCCGTAGACGTACAACTTTGCCGTGGCTGATCCGCCGCCTTGCTTCGTGAACTCGCATTTGAGATTCGAAAGCGAGAAATACGGTATGAAACAAATGTCGTCGGTGTAACCATTTGGCATCGTATGCATGATGGTTTCATAGCTAAACGTTGAAGTACAATGGTACGAACAGGTTAAACCATTGCCGAGTAGGTTGCGAATGATGAGGTGAAATTGCTTGAATAAACCATTGGTTGATGGAGTTGGACTGATTAGGGTCACGGCTCTTTGGTCTTCAGCTGCATCTTGTTGTTGGGTATGTAATGGCGCATCTGGTGTCTTGATTGATTGAATTGCATGGGGGAGTGTTAGTAGAAAGATAATGATAGTGGTTTTTAAGCCAAATGTGTTCATTTTAGATGTTTGGCTAGCTGACTCTGGTCTGTACAAAACTCTGGTTTTATAGCCGTTTATATAGCATTGAGGATATTTGATTATGCAATGACTTTATCTCCCAATCAGTATTCAATGTCTCTGACTAATTTATTACTATCACAAGGCTAATGAGATATGAAATCATTTAATGATTAACCATGTATAAATTCTCACGGTCAAATGCTTATCCCCTCATTGATGAACTTGTCTTTTTTTTTATCTTGAAAATCTAGACTATATGCACTGGCGGATCCAAAATCCACTCCATAGGAGCGGACTTGTTAGTCACCTTTTCTGAATCTAGACTATATGCAGTGGCGGATCCAAAATCCACTGCATTGGAGCGGACTTGCCAGTCACCTTTTCTGAATACATTGTAGACAAGCTAATAGGTGTAAGCCATGAGTAATGGTACAACTCCAAATCCCTAGCTCAACCTTAGTCGTTTGAATAGGGCTTTATCCCACGTGTCACTTGCATCAAATTGGGTGTCGGGGAACAGGTTTTCTTACAGTAGAATGAATTTCGATAGAGTTATATATAATCAAACTAAAAAACTTACAAGTTTCAATAGTCTCTTTATCGAATAAAGTAACTCTACTCCAACTAAAATTCCAAAAAAAATAATTTAACACTTCTTAATTCTTACCTTTTTAGCATCCTTATCCTAAAATTGAATTTTGTGTTAACCGTTTCTCAAATTTTAGTCTCCAAAGGCCCAAATCTTATTTTTAATTACTTTTGTTAAATTTTAGTCCATCAAAATGGCCTAATTAGAAGCCCATTCCACAAATCAATTTAGGCCTTATTCAATCTCCTCCTATCCCACTCTTGCATCACCACGAGTCGCCCCGTACCACTCCCGCTCCTCACAACTCCTTCATACTAGTCCGGCGAAATTGAGGGGCGGCTGCCCCCCTTGGATCCGCCAATGCCTATATGTATTTTTATTACTCCATCCGTTTCACAATAGTTGTCCATTTGAACATTGCATGTATATTAAGAAAAAACTGTTATTTCTATATTACCCCTATCAAATATAGAGTTTATTATTTGCTTTAAAAAATATTAAAAAGTGTAATGGTTATGATAAAGATAAATACTAGAGGTATAAATCGAAAGAGATGGAGAAAAAAAATGTGAAATAGACAAGTATTATAAAACAAAAAAAGTGATCATATATGGACAAGTATTTTGAAACCGAAGGAGTATTAATTGTCATTCAATATTTTCACTTTAATAAGGCTGATTTTGAAGAAAATCACCCTTAAGAGATAAACGATAAATAAATCTTGTCCATTATATTAGAAAAATCAATGATCCATGATAAATCTAAACCCAACCTGACATAATCCAAATGTTTGAACTCAAAAATCAGACCATTGTTTGCTCAAAAAAAAAAAATCAGACCATTGCATAAGCAAAAACTCTTTCTACCAAAATAAAAACGAATAATGGGCTCAAAGGCCCA
The DNA here is from genome assembly GCA_963924305.1 of Polygonum maritimum. Taxonomy (NCBI): domain Eukaryota; kingdom Viridiplantae; phylum Streptophyta; class Magnoliopsida; order Caryophyllales; family Polygonaceae; genus Polygonum; species Polygonum maritimum. The sequence continues at coordinate 4,358,352 of OZ002732.1, forward strand.
TTTACCATGGGCCTTGATTCATCATATTGGGCTTCATCTTCCTACATCTCCATCATCCCTTCCATCTACACCCTCCGCCAACCTCTCCTCAACTTTCTCCCCGTTTCCGGCGGAAACACGCCATTGGAGGCTCCAACTCTCCCTCTCTTCCCCTCTCCCACCTGTAAATGGTCTCCCATGGCAACAGACAGTGCTACCTCCTCTTCGCATCATTCAGGCACCACACCAGAAGACGAATTTCAACCTCAATCTCTCAATCATCGAACGCCGTTGACTCCGAATCCTCCTCCGCCGTCAGAGAAATCTCTCACCATCTCAAAAACAGCAATTGGAAGAACCTTCTGGAGTCTTCTCCTACCGTCGCTAGCAAGCTCAGCCCCGATCTGGTCCGATCCGTGATCCACCACAACCGCTCCTCAGATCCCGCTCTATTGCTCGAGTTCTTCCGATGGGCGAACCTTCGCCTGAAGCTCCATTACCAGCAATACCTAGGCTCGCTTTCTATCCTGGTGATTCTGCTTTGCAACGCCAACTGTTTTCCACGCGCGGCCGGGATTGTTGACTGTTTGGTCACCAATTGCTCTCCTCCTTCCACGCTCCTCGATTCGTTGTCGGATTCTGCTAGGGATTCGAATTCGGAGTTGAGCTCCAATTCGGTGGTTTTTGATATGTTGATTTCTGCTTACAGGAGGAAGGGGCTTCTGATAGAGGCTGCTTCTCTCTTGTTCTCTGCTGAGAAAGACGGTATTTTCTTGCCTAGCTTGCTTTGTTGTAACTCGTTGTTGAATGACTTGCTGAAGACGAATAGGATGGAGTTGTTTTGGAAGGTTTATGATACAATGCGCCGGTTTAATTTGGGTCCTGATGTTTATACTTACACTCATTTGATTAATGCTCACATTAGGGTTGGTAAGTTGGAAGAGGGGAAAAGAGTGCTTCTTGAGATGGAAGGGAAGGGGTGCATTCCTAATGTCATTACTTACAATGTTGTTATGAAGGGTTTGTGTCAAGTCAAGGCTCTTGATGAGGCATTGGAGATTAAACGGTCTATGGCTGAGAAAGGGGTGGTTCCGGATGGATATAGTTATGCTACACTAGTGGATGGGCTTTGTAAGGGTAATAGGATGAGAGAGGCAGAAGAGCTGTTGGAAGAGATGCGTGAGGCGGGTTTGAGTTTGAACAGCATTGCGTATACTGCCTTGATAGATGGGTACATGAAGCAGGGTGATTTGAAGGAGGCTTTCAGGATTAAGGATATGATGGGAGATTTTGGGATTAAGTTGAATGGGGTTGCCTATGCTGCCCTTGTTAACGGGGTTTGTAGGGTTGGTGAAATGAATAAGGCAGTGGATCTTGTGAATGAGATGATTGAAGTGGGTATGAAGCCCGATACACGGATCCTTAACTGTTTGATTGAAGGTTATTGCATGCAGAAACAGATGGATAAGGTTCATGATGTGCTTGCTTATATGAAAACCAACAAGTTGTTGCCTACAGTTTTTACTTTTAATGCAATTTTAAATAAACTTTGCAGCAGAGGAGATCTTCAAGCTGCGAACGATATGCTGGAAGGAATTCCTGCATGGGGTATTAAACCAAATGTTTTTATCTACACCACTTTGATCAACGCGTATGTCAGGGAACTCAGCTTTGAAGAGGCTACAAGACTTTTCAGAGAAATGACTGCAAAAGGGATCTCACCTGATGTAAAATCCTACAGTTCACTGATAATTGGCCTTTGCAAGTCTCAAAGGATAGATGAAGCAAGAGTTTTTTTGAATGAAATGGTGGCTCAGGGTATAGCACCTGATGCTTATATCTATGGTGCTTTCATCCAGGCACATAGCAAGAGAGGGGAAATGGAATCTGCCAGTGGCCTTTTTGATGAGATGGTGGGTTGTGGCATAGCTCCAAATAAATTTATTTATTCAGCTATGATTGATGGACATTGCAGAGATGGGAATACTGAAAATGCCTTGTTGACTTTTAAGTCTATGCTGGGCCATGGTGTAGTTCCTGATTTGCAAATTTACAGTGTTCTTATTCATGGCCTCTGTAGAAATGGGAAAATGCTAGAAGCTATGCAAACTTTCTCAGAACTCCAGGAAAACGGTTTAGTGCCTGATGTTTATACATACAGCTCCCTCATTTCAGGTTACTGTAAGCAAGGTGACATGGTGAGGGCTTTTGAGATTTTAACTGAAATGGTGCAGAAAGGTGTTGCTCCAAACATTGTGACATACAACACCTTGATTAGTGGGCTTTGCCAGTCTGGGGATTCCGTGAGGGCTAGACAGTTGTTTGAAGAAATCAGAGGAAAAGGTCTTGCTCCAAATATTGTTACTTATACTACACTTATAGGTGGATACTGCAAATGTGGGAACATGGTTGAGGCATTCGGATTGTTTGAGAAGATGACATCGGAAGGATTGCCCGTGGATGCTTTTGTCTATAACTCTCTTCTTACTGGCTGCCTTAAAGATGGAAACTCAAAGAAGGCACTCGAGTTATTTTCTGAGATGACAATGAAGGGCTTTGCCTCTACACATGCTTACAATATTTTGATCGATTGGCATTGTAAATCACATAACTTGACTGAAGCCAATAGATTGCTACAGGAAATGGGTCATAAGAATGTTGCTCCTAATCATGTAACATTCACAATTTTCATCGACTATCACTGCAAGATGGGAATGATGGAGAAAGCTGATAGTCTGTTCTTGGAAATGCAAGAAAGGAACTTAAAACCGACTGCTGTGACTTACACTACTCTTTTACATGGCTTCAAAAGCGTAGGGAACCTATTCAAAATGTTCTCTCTTTTTGATGAGCTGTTAGAAAATGGAATTGAAGCTAATGAAGGAATCTATGATCTGATGCTGGATGCTTACAGCGAGTCTGGAAAATGGATGAAAGCATTTCAATTATTGGATGAAATGTCAGCCAAAGGCTTAGCAAAGAAAACTTGTACTGACAGTGCACTTGTAATCGCTCTATGCCAGAAGAAAGAATCTTCAGAAGTACTGCAGTTGTTCAATGATATGAGTGAGGATGGACTCGTGCTTAGTAATGAAACATGTAGCTATCTTGTTCGAGGGGTTTTTCATTCTGGAGATGCTGAAAAGGCGAATGAGATTCTCCAATGTATGGTAAAATGTGGATGGATGTCCAGCTCTACAAATGTAACCGATCTAATTGATGGCCATGACCTACCGAAAGGAGGAGCTTCACCTGAGTTGCTTCAGTCTGTCAGTTTAAAAGCCAACTGATGTTTCTGTACTGGAGAATATGGTCAAACCCATGAAGACATCCACTTGCTCACTTGTCTTCTCATGGGATCAGTGGGTCTTGTGGAACTCGGCTTCCCAACTTGTTATCCGCCATTATCAAAGCTTTTCTTGAAGATGACTGATTCTTTTGACCAAGAGGATCATGATGGGAACGGAGGGGTCATTTCAATCCGAAGCTTATGACTTTATGAGGTACGTTCTTGTGCTATGTCTTTGTAATCTTTTATGGAAGGTAGGGTTATGCTTTGTTACATATTCTAACACCCTCAAAATATTTCCTCCTTCATGGGCACGATTTGATTGCTTGCTCATCAATGCCAGACTCTTTACAGAGACCAGAGTAGTCATACTTTCACAGCTTGGCTACTACATTAGGTTCTTCACTCGGTCATTTCCATCGTTCATTGGTAAGCTGAAAATTTATTGGGCTGATTCTGGGAAGCCAATTCCATTTTGCTGCATGTTTTGTTGCTAACTCCTCTAGTTCATCTACAGGAAGGCAGAAAGCCAATGTGAATGTGCAAGTGTGCAATGAAGCTGCTCTATCACTTGGTCTATTCAGGCTTCTGAATGTGGTTTTTCAGGATGTAAATTTAAGTCAGTGGCATGGTTTTGATTCCGGAGGCAGCCTTGTATCTATTTGGTGCAAATGTGCAATTATAAATTCAATATCCTCCTTTTCAATACGAAAGAGGGGGAAAAGTTGGCATCAAAATGACGAGGAAGGATTAATTATGCTCGTACATTTTTCTTTAAACGTAGTTGAAATTTTATTTTAAAGATCTGAAATAGTTTTTGCAGCCAAATGCAACATAATAATGTATCGAGTCGTAATTGGGGCTTTACAATTTTAAATGTTTATTTTCTTGTAATGGGCATGGAAATTCTCTTTCTTGGAAATAAGATACTCTGCACATTGTTCACCTTCAACACAAAAGATTACTAAATTGAATAGTACTGTTTACTCTTAAATCTTTTTATCCAATAAATTGAATAGTACTGTGTACTCTTAAATCTTTTTATCTAATACCCTAAAATTTGATGTTTTAGGCTATACTCTTAAATCTTTTTATCTAATACCCTAAAATTTGATGTTTTAGGCTATACTCTTAAATCTTTTTATCTAATACCCTACAATTTGATGTTTTAATCTATTGTAATTGTTATAAAATATTTGATGTTCTATAATTGTTATACACTTACATATCCTTTATTTTTTCATAGAATAAGAAAGAAATGATTTTTTTGGTTGAATAAGAAAGAAATGATTTAGGTTGTGTTTGGTAAAACAATGTTTTTGGGGAGGTGAAGGTTTTTTGGTAGATGTAAGTTTTTTAGTAGGTGGAGGTTTTCTTATTTAAAACCTCTCAAAACCTTAAGTGTCCCCTTAAGTGTTCGGTATTGCAAGGTTTTTAGATATGTTTTACTTTAAACTACCAAAAACAATATTAATTACAATAATTAATAAGAAAAGTTGTGTTAGAATTTTTCACAAACCTCCTAAAACCTACGTACACCAAGATTCCTATTTTCTGCTTTCAAACCTTCTCAAAAACCTACTAAAATCTCCACCTCTTAGAAAATCTTATTGTGCCGAATATCCATTTGAGTAGGTTTTAAATAATAGAAATCTCCAAAAACCTATACCAAACAGGATCTTAAAAGTTTTTAATAATTAGAAAATTTTAATTTGGATACTTAAGAAATTTTATACTCCCTCCGTCTCCGAAAGTTTGTCCGTCTTTCCTTTTTTGACGTTTCGATAAGATTGTCCATCTCTCAATCTTTCTATTTACATCCAATTTTTCTTACAATAATACCCCTACTCAATTTCAAATATTATCCCCACTATCCAATTTTCCCATCAACTTTATCACTTTTCTCTACAAAAATACAAAAATACCCTCATCTAATATCACATATTACCCCCATTATCCAACTTTCACATCAACTTTATCACTATTTTCTCTACACAAATACAAAAATACCCTTATCCCCTTTCAATATTACCCAAATTACCTTACTTTTCCACTTTTTTCTTAAAAACAACAAAATTTTGCTTTATGGACAATCTTATGGAGACGGAGGGAGTAGACTTTTTTTATTTCGGGTTGAAATGCTAAAACATCACATTTTTTCAAATGGAAGGAGTAAAAAATAATAAAAATTAAATTACTGATATACGTTTGTTTAATGCTTCAAAAAAATTGCGAATTTGATAATTTCATTTAATAACCAATATTGCTGTTATTGGATGAGGGTTGAAACTTGAAACTTGAAAGTGGTCAATTATATATTTACAGACTCCAAGACCCAAACCAAACGCGAAATCTGAACACCAACGACAGCCGTCGACGAAATCAATCGTCTTCTCTCTGATCCCTCCACAGGTTTGTGTGTGATGCTGATTGTTCTATTACCCGATTAATTCAATTCCAGATGAACAGTGGTTTTACTTGCATGATGATGTACTTTAGAAAGCCCCGAACTTCAGATCTCGTCACGCACTTGCGCGAGTCGCTATCTTGAAACGATTCTAATCTGAGTCGCTCTTACTGTTTATTGAAGGAAGCAAATCGATGGGGAAGGGAATTGAAGCTGTGGCCGCCATGGACATTGACGATCAGAAGTCCAACTCTGCTGATCCGGCAAACCCTAAGTTTTCCATCAATGGTGCGTATCTCGTCCTTTTCTGTCGTCAATTGAATCGCGTGTGGTATTGATTTGGTTCTTGCGCCCTCTTTGTATTCAATTTTGAAATTGATCTTATTCCTTGTGGTTTTGGGGGATGAATACAGTGTTGCAGCTATTGAAATCTGCTCAAATGCAGCATGGATTAAGACACGGGGATTATACACGCTACAGGTTCATAATCTTCTCTTTTACCAAATCACAGAAATTGTGGTCGAATTTCGGCTCTTAAGGTTTCTGTTAAGGAGATTAGGTTTAGGATTGTTATACAGTCAGTTGCTACTGGTTTACTGATTGATTTGAGTTACAGGAGATATTGCACGGCTCGATTGAGGAGGTTGTATAAATCCCTGAAGTTCACTCATGGTCGAGGAAGATACAGTCGTCGAGTCATTACCGAAACTTCTGTGTCAGATGTTAGGTGGGTGTCCAACCTTGTTGGTCTAGCCTTAATGCTATTAATGCAAATTAGCCAAATATATTGACTTATTGTTTTTTTGGGTGCAAATAGATATCTCCACATTCTTCTATATACAGCTGAAAGAGCATGGAGTCATGCTATGGAGAAAAGACAGTTACCCGATGGCCCCAACAGAAGCCAGCGCATCTATGTACTCGGCAGGCTACGTAAGGCAGTTAAATGGACTAGTCTTTTTGCCCAGCTGTGCGCAGTTAAAGGAGATTCTAGAACATCTTTAGAGGCTGAGGTCAGTGTTACCGTTCCATAGCCTTGTTGCATTTTGCTTGGTATTTCTGAAGTTTGGTCATAATGTGTTTTGCTATCTCTTTTTGCCAAATTTAAAATTCTTCCCTGGATGAATATGGTACAAAAATTGTAGAGGAGCGATTCTATTGTTACTTTCTAATTTTTGTGGACGTGAATTGATGTAATGTATCCACATCAAACCAAATGGAAGGATAGCCTTTTTTCGTAGGGATTGTAAAGATTGATGAACTGCTTGTAAAGTGAATTTGGCTGGAGAACATCTAAATTTCTATTATAAAGATAATGAGAATGTTTCTTCTTTTTAGAATTAAGGCAGTAAGTAAATGAGCATTGGAATAGTTATACGTTCTATACTGATACCTATGATCCATTCTTCAGGCCTATGCATCTTACTTGAAGGGTACCTTATTGTTTGAGCAAGATCAGAACTGGGACACTGCATTAAGAAATTTTAAGAGTGCAAGGTACATTACTTGTTTTTGTTTCAATGTTCTTTTTGTATCTTCTAGTAGAAGCTTCTCACAACAGAAGGAGATGATGATAATTATGGCTACTTTTGTATTGTAGAGCTGTCTATGAGGAACTAGGGAAATATGGAGACCTAGAAAACCAGGTTTTATGCCGTGAACGTGTTGAAGAGCTAGAACCAAGTATTAGATACTGCTTACACAAAATTAGCAAGTCAAACGTACAAGCTTCAGAACTTCTACAAATCGGAGAAATGGAAGGTCCTGCTTTGGACCTTTTCAAATCGAAGTTGGAGGTGAGTGTTGATTACTAGGTCCTGCTTGATCCTAAGTTTTTTACATTATAATACAGATTTTAAGTAGGTGAAATTTAGTACGTTTATCCTTTGTAATATGCTTCTATTTTTCTTCCTAATTTGTTTGACTAACAAGTTCTGATATGCAGGCTGTCATGGCTGAGGCAAGGTCTCAACAAGCTGCTTCACTGACTGAGTTTAATTGGCTCGGTCACAGATTTCCCATTTCTAATGCCAAGACCAGGGTTTCTATCCTAAAAGGTTTGCCATTCTATATATGAGAAATCCTGATGTATGACCTGCTTATTTTGTGTTGAAGCACGTGCTTCAGCAGAATTACAAAATCAATCTGAATGTTTATTGGTTTCTGTAATCACTCTTTAGACTTTAAACCTACTGTATTGATGCCCATTTGAAATCTCTTTTCGTTTAAAAATCACTCCTTGATGAGTACCCAACATGCATATTTATATTTCTCACTCTAAGATGTGGTGATCTGTTATCTAATATTATGAGGCTTGTAGTAATATGATTATCAAATTTCTCATTTCTATGTTTCAAAACCTCTCATAGATCGGTTGCAATTGACTGTTGATGAATTTGGATAGATGATGATCTGATATCCAATCTTACAAGAGCTATCTATATGCTAGGTTGAAGGCATATATGGCCATTTTGAACAGAATAGGACCTGTGTAGAGGCACATAGTAGCATGATATTATCCCATAGTGGATTCAGCTATAGACTTTCTCTATAAACATATTCTGAATGATATTTGTGTTATATATTACAATTGAGATTGCGTTATGAAATAGAATCTAAGTAGACTACCAGTGTGGATGATATCAATGGTTCCTTATTGGCTTTAGATGAAGTTGATGATTCTATCTCTTCAATAGAAGACCAAAAATACTTATGATGTTACCTTCACAATGCGTTCAAGTTTATCTACCTATTTCTCCTGCTTTATTATATGATTGGCGGCTTTGCAATTAGAAGGAAAACTCGTGTTGTTACTTCCCCAAGCTCAAAGGTTTAGATGTATATCTCATCACTTTACCAATACTTGCTCACCACACTTGGTGTTTTTTCTATCCCATAAACTATTGGGTGATTTCTCTAATATATAGCCCCTCTGTCCATTTTAGTACATTGTTGCTTTGTTAATCAAAGATGTTCACGTTTTGTACATGGCTTTTATGAGTTCACATGATGAATTGGTGTTTTGTTGAGGGTGGATTATATGAGTTTAAACTGAAATTCATTATTTTTTTTGAGTTATAATTTATTTTTTCTTTTTCTCCCATCCCAAACTCAATGTAATCATAATGTGAACAAGTCATTTGTGCATCATTTTGTTCATTGTGTCTAAAAGCTTTTCATTTCCGTCCAATGTATACCAGCTCAGGAATTAGAGAAGGATCTGCACAGCAACACTGCAGAGTCACTGCCTGCTGAGAAAAGGCTTGCTATGTTTGATAAGATCTTTACTGCTTATAACGATGCAAGGAGCTGCATTCGTAGCGATTTGGTAAGACACAAGATTTAGTAATACTGGTATATTTTTTAGTATGATATCTACTTATCTTCTCATTATTCAACATTTGACTACCCATATGTAATGTGTTTTTGCTGTCTTCCCTCTTCCTTAATCGATCTCCCTCGATCTATCTCATGGTATATCATTCTTGAGTTGAAATTATTGCTGAAGCTTTTATTGTGTAGATGACTGCAGGAAGTAATGAAAATGTTAAAGATGATTTGAATGGACTTGACAAAGCTGTATGTGCTGTGTTGGACCAATGCACAATAGAGCGGAACCAGCTTTTAGTCAGCATAGCTAAGAGCAAATTCAGTAGGCAGCGCGATGACAAAAACGAAAAAGCATCAAAACCTGAAGAACTTGTCCGCTTGTACGATCTTCTGTTACAAGTAAGAAGTCTTTAGATATATATCTACATGAGAAGATGAATGAAACTGTACAGAAAGAGTTATCATTGTTAATACATTTCATTACAGTTTTTTTTGGTGATAATATTTTTTCTTTTTTCAGAACATAGATCATCTGTCTGATTTAGTTACTTCCGGGAGAGAGAGGACACAAGAAGAGATCTCATTTGCTGCAGAATGTGCTGTTAAAAGATTGGCTTTCCAGGCAGAAAGGTTATGCCCAAACAGCATTTTGTCTTCATTCTTTCTTTTTCGTTTTTCTTTTTTGTGTGGAGGGTGAGGATAACAGGATGCTGAAAATTAATGTTCTTTTGTAATTCGTCATTTTTTAGGTGTTTCTATTTGGCCAAGTCATACAGCTTAGCTGGAGAGAGGGCCAAAGCTTACTTGTTGTACACTCGTGCTCTTTCCCTTGCTGACAACGCAGCGAAAGAACTAAAGAGTACGGCTAAATCAGACCCGGTTAGTGTGCTAATTTGGTTTCTGATGCTACTATTGCTTGCCTTCTACTAAACACATTTCTTCTTCAGCAGAAGACAGTTGCAACATGCTGAACTGACAAATAGTGTCTTTTTCTGTTGCAGGGAATGATGGAGGAGTTGAATTTGCTGTCTGGCAACTGTAGATCAAACATTTGCATAGAACACGCAACAGGGATAATGGAGAAGAAGGAACAAGAAGACCCAGAGAAGATTTCAAAGAAGATGTCTGATATATCCCTTACTGGAACTAATAAGAAGGTACTACTAATCCACCTACGAGGAATCCCTCTTTCGCACGAATTTATGTTAGCTTGCAAGTTGCATATGGGATTTAAATGTGCTCTATTGGTGAATAATGCAGCAGCAGGAGAAATTCCTGCTTGAGAAACTGGATGTATATGAGCCAGCTGTAGGAGTTTCCAACACGAAGACGCCACCAAGTATCGAGGCCTTTCCACCTGCTTACCAGGCAGTACCCAGGAATCCAATTGTGTTGGACCTTGCTTATAACATGATTGAATTCCCTTCACTGGAGAACAGGATGAAGAAAGAAAAGAAGGGCTTCATTAGCAGGCTCTGGAGATGAGTGCAATTGTGTGTGATTTTCGCCTTCTTGGGACTGCTTATGCTGTTTTTCAGTGGTCACCATGCTAAAAATGGTGTCAATGTCCTTGATAAGAGACTTTCTTTTGCTTGTTTTTTTTTTTTTTTTTACTTTTAATGAAGGATTAGGATTTTTTTTTACAATTATCAGGAATATGAGGTTTTGCAAGTTGGTAACTCAGGAAGAGCTGACTAATTTTGTGTATTGATACATTGCCTTTTTTATTTATTTCCTCAATTAAATGACGATACAATTAGATTATTATTGGTGTACTTATTTGCAGAAAATCATCCTGCTGTCATATATTTACAGGTCTTGGCCAGGTTTAGTAATTTGGTTAAAATAAATTTGGAACTTGATCAAAGGACAATCTTTACAGGTCTTGGTCAGGAGTGATTAGGTTATACCATTGTTATTACTATTTTTAATGTAAGCTAATGAGTAGAAATTTCACTAATTAGCCATTTGTTGTATCACATTCCCTACATACTACGTGACCATTTTTTTGCACCACATTCTTCATACTAAGAGTAAGTATATACCAATTCGTCTTTATAATCCTGACCAAAAAAAAAAAAATTCGTCTTTATAATGATCTATTGTCTGACTCATATTCTTGTAAATAAAAATTTACATTATAAAAGTACTATGATTAACATCATAATTTTTTATATTAGGACTGCATAAATACAAAAAAAAAAAAAACATCATTTGGTACCTTAAAACAAATCGTGTTGTTGAGAGTGATATAACATAAGATCACATTTATCAGTCACACAATAATTAATTAAATTCTGCAATATATGCTCCTCCACTCTTAACTAATTTTTTTTGGTCGAATCCACTCTAACTAATTAGTATACCGTATGTGAGTTTCGCAATCCTAGTTATATCATAAATTATGTAGTCCAGAATGAAAATCATAATTAATGTAGTAAATAAAATCATCAACTAATTAAATACTGCAAGTGTGCTCCTCCACTCTGACTCTTATAATGCATTCGAGTCATTTGAATTCTACTTACATGTATAAAATTATGCAGTCGGCAAACAATCGGAACCACTTATTTGGAACGTTTAATCTTAATTAACTAACAATGATATCCCTATCAATGGAAAAATGGAGAAAAATATGATTGTCAGCTAGCATGATTATACATCAAGCAAATCAGGACAACTCAATCCATCCGGTTGTACTGATGTGATATGTATTAATTTCGGATTTAATCTCCTCTAAACTAATCTACATTGACTACATATATACGACATAAGAAATTGAAACATTATTATGCTATTTACAATTTCTTCCCGTTGAAGGGGAGACGGCAATCTCCCAAAAATCTTAGTATTAATAAAAAACGGATTAGGTATATAGTAATCAAAATTAGATGTACGTATACATGATTAAGAATTTATTGAAAGGAACACAAGCTTATTAGTTTAAATGTCAGTTAAATTAAATTAAACATATCAACACTTGGACACACGCCGTACAATAGTTTAATCATATGCTCCACGTACAAACGTGAACGCAACTATACAATCCAAAGCAAAAGCCTCTTATGTTTACGTGCATCCAAGTCTACAATACCTTTTACAATTTTCAAATATATCTTCATGCATTATCACTTGATCAATCACATATGAGTGACCGACTAATGTTAACCTATGTCCTATAAATATCGGTTATCAAATTGCTCTCTTTACACCAACAACAAACTACATACCCTAGCAAACACAACAAAAACAGCAACAAAAAAACAATGGCTTTCGAGAAGTCGACTTCTCCGACAACGATCCTCGCCATCGCGGCATTCTCGATCGCCATAATTGTCGGGCAATGCCAAGGGCTCACTGTCGGCTACTACAGCGGAAAATGTAACGGAAAGAATGTCGAGGAAATCGTTTATAATGTCGTTAAGGAACGTTTTGACCGGGACATAACCATCGTCGCCGCCTTGCTCCGCATGCAGTTCCACGATTGCTTTGTTCGGGTAACTAAGTCATATATACAACATCGTCCCAATATAGTTTCAAATATGTACATTTCGTAATTCATCCAAAAAAAATACTCCCTCCGTTTCACAATAAGTGTCGTTTTACCATTTAAAATTTGTTTCATAATATGCGTCGTTTTAGGTTTTCAAAGTGATTTATTAGGGGTAATAATGATAATTTTTATTGAAATGTGTATTTGTTGACTAAAGTTGTTCATTCATTGGCCAAAAAAATGTAATGAGTGGTAAGATTAAGAAAAAGGTGTAAGTTTTAAAGTGAATGATTTCTTTTCTTAAAAACTGTGTTAAGAGCTAAAACGACACTTATTGTGAAACGGAGGGAGTATGTACATTTCGTAACGTTATTACCTTACCTAGGCGCTAGAAGGCCCCAACTTGTCTAGCCTTCTAGTATGCTTAGGCGGCCCTTTTTATCTGAGCATCGTCTAGCATTTTTTAGAACATTGTTAACGCATATATACTCATATGTACATTGGGATACTCTAATAGGGATGTGATGCATCACTTTTGTTGAATGGAACCAGCACCGAGAAGACGGCCACTCCGAACGGTAGCGTTCGAGGGTACGATCTTATCGATGCGGCCAAAGCAGCCGTCGAAACGGAATGTGCCGGTGTTGTCTCTTGCGCGGACATCATCGTTATAGCCACCAGAGCTGCCGTACACTTGGTAGGTCATCGCCCACGATTGACCATCGATATATTCGAACTTGATTTCGTCCCTAACACATGGATTCCATTACTTCAACTAATCTGATTGATCGATTTGGATTGGCAGCAAAGTGGGCATTGGTACAATGTCGAGACAGGAAGGCTTGATGGTCTGGTTTCACTTGCTCAGGACGCGAACTCGAACCTTCCCTCGCCCACGATCTCTGTCTCTTCGGCCATTAATGTGTTCGGCAAAAGAAACTTGAACCCAGAAGACTTTGTTCTTCTCCTAGGTATATATACTTTGATCGCCTAGGATAATATTACATTTTATAAAGTTGTGACAAAGAAGTAACGTTTTTATAAAGTTGTCATTCAAAATTAAACAGACACCAACGTAAGTACTAACACGAAACATTTGATGTGTAGCTGGACACACCGTTGGAGTCACACACTGCCCAGCCGTCCAGAGCCGCCTCTACAACTTCCAAAACTCGGGCAGTTCCGACCCATCGATGAACTCGACCCTGGTGACGAAGCTCAAGCAAACGTGCCCGCAAGACGGGAGTGGCGCGTCGAACGAGATCTTCCTAGACCAGACCCCGGGGAGCGAAAACGTCGTTGACAACGGGTTCCTCCACGCAATCAAGCTCCAAAACGGCGTGCTCCAAATCGACCAACGGATCGCCACCGACCCTCTCACCAGGGGCATTGTTGATGACCTCTTGAAGCAGGATTTCTTGGCCAAGTTTGGGGAAGCCATGGTTAAGCTTGGAAGAGTGCCTGGGGCTGATGAAACCAAGGGTGAGATTAGGAAATCTTGCGCTGTGGTCAATGCAAAAAGTGGTGGATTTCTTGGAAGACTCCTGAAGTGAAAGAAATTTAACTAAGTTCTATGTTGTAGAATTCTTGGTTATTGTTTTCTTTTGGTGTTATTTTCTTTTCATCACTTTGCATTACATTGCTTGTATCACTTGGCAGCGTTGTAAGTGGAATTTGAGTATGTGCACTCAAAATTTGATTTGATTATTTCCAAAGAAAATTGGTTTGATTTGTTAATCTATTTCGATCATAAATTCAAAGTATATTTGATCCCCCTAGTCTCTTTAAAGTGAGGCATGTGTAAATTTCCTTGTAAGAGTTCTCTGAGGCCTTGAACTCGGACACCATCCCCTCGTCCTATAGACTAAAAAAAACTGTATTACCCATAAAATTAAGGACACTGGCCGTAATTCCCCAAAAATACCGGACAAGGCTCCTCAATTTTCTTCTCCACACCGAACTCAAAAGATAATTCAAAAAATGCGGCTACACTTTGATTTCAATTATTTTCTGCCCGTATCTCGGCAAAATCGCTGTCCGCCATCTTACTTCGAGGCCACCATATAAATACCTCCGATAACAACTCTACCGCCCTCTTTCCATCACAAAAAAACCTCCACCGTCCTTTCTCCCCGAAGATTCAAGAACACCTTTCTCTCCCATGGATCCGAATCCCTCTTCCTCCCGCCAACGGAAAGCCTCCGCCTCCTCCGACCGCTTCCTCACGTTCCTCTCCCAATCGCCGCCGTCGGCCTCCTCCGACGGCGACGAGCTCAGCGAGGACGACGTCTTCTGGATCGGAGAAACCGCCACCGGATCGCCGAGCTCTCTCTCTAGCTCCTCCTCGACTCCGCGTGCGAGCAAAAACAACCGGATCGGCTCCAAATCGTTCGGCCGGGGGGATAATTTCGGAATTCTGGCCGCGCTTCCGGAGATCGAGCAGGAGACGAGCAAAATCCGGCCGATTTCGATCCCGGCGATATCGAAACCGAGACCGCAGAGGAGTCTTTCGGCTTCGCTGAGACACCACGAGTACCAGTCGGCTCCTGTTAATGTTCCGTTGAGGATGGGGAGCGATTCGGAGAGGCGGAGGGAGGGGAGAACGTTGGAGGAGAACGAGCGCCTTCGGGAGGAGGATGAGGAAGGGGAGATGTTGCCTCCGCACGAGATCGTGGCGAAGCAGGCGATGAAGTTTCCGATCGTCTCGTGCTCGGTGTTGGAAGGGGCCGGAAGGACGCTCAAGGGGAGAGATCTTCGCCAGGTTCGGAACGCGGTGTTTCGGCAGACAGGTTTTCTTGATTGATCTACCGATTTTGTGTTGTTCTGTTGGATTGTTTTTGGTTGTTAGGGTTTAGATTGGCGATTCTTTGGATTGGGGGGAATTTTTGGTAGAGGATCTGTGTGGTGATGAGTTTAAGAGGTTTTTCCTGGATGCAATGTACTCTGTGAGGATTATAAGTTTCAGTTAATTGAATATGCAGAATGATTGTTTGAGTTCATTGTTAGTTGCTCCATTGCAGCATTGAGGACTTGTTGATCATTCTATCCGATTTGTATTTGGTGAAATATGCTTCAACTGTATAATTTGTAACTGGAAATTGTTTCCGAATTCGATGGCTTGGACTAGGAATCTGCAATTTACAGTTGATGTAATGCTTGAGCAATGGCAGAGTTGTGGTTCTTATGAGATTGTGGTTGCCATATAAAATGCATGAGGATTTCACTTTCTGTCTGTTCGGCCATCTAAAAACTGCTGTTACTTTGTTGCAAAGCAAAAGGGAATCTGGTTGCTTTCAATTGCAGATGAAGGTAAGGTAAATTCAAGACTGTTAAAGAGGTGGAAATCTTGCACTTGGCAGAAAGCAAATGTATTGGATGCTTGAAGTTATGTGCATGATACAGTGGTTGGACATGAAAGCTTGCCATCCAAGCTAGAAAGCAGGCCCATTATGCCAGACCTAGATATTCAAGTCATCTATTGATTAACTCATGTTAAACTTATGATGTGAAGCCAGCCCTTAAGTAGTATTACACTTGGACCTAGTTTCTATTGCCAAAAATTTCTAGTTTCTATGGGTCATTATGCTTACTTGTTCAAGATGACAGACTCATCTTATGGGTCATTAACCATGTTCTGTTCCGGATTGCAGCACCAAACTCAATTATGCTGGTTTGATTTTCCTTTGTTTCCTGAATTGTTTTTGTTTTCTGCCTTCTTTCTATCTTGACTGGTTGTCCTCCATTTTCCAGGTTTTTCCTATGCGTGTTTATTATATTGTATGTTATGCTTTAGAACCTAATGAATAAGAAAGAATTCTCATTAGCATGACTTCTCAAACATGCAAACGCACTTCAAGCTTCTTTTTTGGGGTTTGTAGCCCGGCCAGGAAACATGGTTTTGGCATACTATTGCTAAACAAGAGTGTTGTTTTGTGCTTTTCTCTTCTTCTTTTTTAACAAGGAAAGTGATTCGATGTGCTACACAAGTCTGGTACGCCGAGTGAGTCTCCATAGCCGGACAACACCAGTGTACGAATACGAAATCCGGAAGAAACACAAGTGGAAGAAACAAAGAAACCGACATAAACATCTATGTATATGAGTGTTTTTTGGGTATGGATTTGTACCTAGCTCATCGTTTGACCGGTCATTTGGAGAAAAGGGTCTTCCAATTTCACTTAGACTTCATGTCAACCCACCGCACTTGTTAAATAAGAGTATAGGAAAGTTCCTTCATGGTGGTATTCTAGGAAATTAAGTTCGTTGGATCTCAATGGTCAAGTATAAAATGGACTTACGAGTCTTGACTCTTTGTACTTGGCCTTAGAGACTAGCTAGTCTGACTATATGCTTCTGTTTTGGGTCTGGAATTCATGATCCCACTAATGTCGTGAAAAAAGTATAGGCCAATGGTACATTACAAATGAATTTGGACTCTCTTCACCAATATGTCATAGAATGCTCTTTTCAGTTTTCATCATCAATTTTGACTCTATATGAGAATAACATTATTTTTTGCTATGCATGGTTTTCGTTAATATAGTGAAATGCTAATATATATAGCATATGGCTTCATTTTTATTTTTTTTTATCAAAGGGGGGCCCTAAGAGATGCATTAACGAAAAGAGATTACAGAGCAATGAGGCGAGGGGTAGAAAATCCCCTAGCGTCCTCTAAAATAAGATCCAAAATACAATCAGGAGGCTCTTCTATAAGATGGAAACCGACAAGATAAGAGAAAGCAAAGTTGGGTTCGCTTCCCTGAAGACATGTCGAAGATGGACTTTCCATGTCCGGCCGAGTAAGCCTTGGCACTCGCGTACCAGGCTTGATAAGGGGTGATGGGGCTCGATATTGCGGTTGATAAGTAAGGTTGCAAGCTGCGAGTCAGTCTTGAGGACAACACGACGAAACCCTTTGTCCCAAGGCCATCAATGATGCCCCACAATTCTGCCTTGGGAACTATGAGCATATGGCTTCATACCATCACCTGACCCGAACCATAACGTGTGAAAGTTATATTGTACCATATATAAAACATGTATAGAAATTATATTATGCCGTGAAATGCATTAAAATTACAAAAACTGGTATAAAGACGAATCAGTTGGATGAAATATTCTATGCAAATTCAATAATATAAGATAAAATAAATAAAGAATAAAGTCAAATGCATAATGTAATTAATAAATGTATGAAATGGGTTGGATGAACCTTCACCCTCATCGGACCCACCTATTAACCCTCATTGGAACCCATCAGGGTTTCGGGAGCGGAGCTCTCGATAGTAGTTGGGCCCTTGGGGGTTAATCCCCCAACGGGGTTTCACGGGGCAGCGCCCCTCGGCGGTGGTCTCACTGATGGCGAGGTTTCGAAGGGTGCGCATGTCTGGAGGGCAGTGCCCACCCACTATGTTATATCTTTTGAGGTTGGGCCTGTCGCGATATATGTTATCTAGGCCTAGACCCGTTATCTATCTTTTAGGGTTAATGAGTCTCTATAAATACTCATGAAATATCTCATAATATATATCTAAATTCTTCTATTTGCCTAATAATAATATTGTTTTTCTATCCACGAACGTAGCTAACGCAGAGTTGGTTGTTTTTTTTTCTTTTCTTTTCTGTATTGTTCTCGTTCAATCTTTGTTAGAATACAATTAATGGGCGCTTGTCGCATCAGCTCACTGGTTGAGCACTCATGGTAGTACCATGAGGTCTCGGGTTCGAGACTCCAGGGCGGCGGTTTGCCCTATTTCCTTTAGAGCCGGTTAGTAACCAGTTCTCATCCCTTGTGGATGCTCTAGGCGAGCCCAAGTAGTACTTGCGGCGACCCTAATCCTTACCTTATCAAAAAAAAAAAAAAAAATACAATTAATGGATCCGGTAATGGGTTGGAGGGGGTAACTTGCACCGCCCATCCACAAATTCCCATTACTTATTTAGGAGGTGAAATGATAATAGTTAATCCGTAATAATGAATTGCAAGACTAGCCTAGCTAAGAAGAATGAATTAGCAATGGGCTAGGGTTACTATTTGGAGTATAGATAAAGACGATGCTCAAACGTATAAAAAATGCAAGTCTTAGGAGACTTTGTCCGAGTCCTTAATTGGCAATTATTTTCCTTAGCGGGAGTTTCGTCTTGAGTTTTGTGATGATGACGTTTTGCTTTAGGTCTCCTCCTCAAATTGCAAGTCTTCACCCCCAACGACAAACTTCTTATAGACCACATCCTCAGCACTAGCTCGTGTTAAGTTAGGTACTTGTTAATAATGATAATTAAAATAGATATATCAACGGTTTTTCTATTGTGTCCTAAGCATACAAAAAACAGAAATTAAAACCCTAAAAAGGAAATAGTGAGCCCGTCACAAAAAAAGTTTAAAAATTTAAAATTTATGAAATCTTTCAATTATTAGTCTTTTACGATATGCCCTTAGGACATATTGTAGAAAAATCCTTATATCAATCTATGTATAGATATAAAAGCCGTAAGCATTGAAGCCACCACGTTGCGCCAGGTCAGCATTTTCCACATGTCGCACCCATATTACGCCACCAAGGATTTTGCCACGTGTCGCCATAATATTGAGCCACATCATATATTTTCTATTTACTAATTAAGCCATGTCATCTACATAATCCAATCAAAATAAAAAATCTTCATGATTTGTCAAAATTAAGTTAATTAAAGATTACGATATTATACAATTATTTGAATATCCATAATTGAAAATTTCACTAAATTATATCGTTAACAAATCTTGCTAAAAATAAGTATGATACAAATTCATCTTTATCAAATACAACAAATCATTTCAACCAAAAAAAAATACAACAAATCATATCTTTATCAAATCTTTCTAAAACAATACGTGTGAAACTTCACAATTTGTTATTTGGATGGAAAGTTAGAGTGCAAAATTTTCTAATCCAATTTGTTACTTAGAAGAAAGTAAAGATTACCAAAAATATATTTCCGAATTTGTCTACATTCTAATCAATCAATATATGTTGGATAGTCATTTGTTCTCATGGGTAACAGTCACTGGGAATAGTTGGACTGATACCAAGTCAACAATATTACTATCCACAAGATGACGTTTGAAACAGGGAAACAGTTACACTGTTACCTCCGGGGAAACAATTAACTGTTACCATGAGTTCAACGCCATCATTCTCTTGTTTTGAAGATGACAAACTCTCTATTATTTAACCTTGTGTTTGAGTATATTGATTACAGGAAAAATAACCAAGGAAGAAAGAAAGTTGTTGTGAGGGAACAATGTGAGGGAACAGCAGCGTCTGCAGAGCAGTGCCTTACTATACTTAGTAAGCGCGTAGGGTATTCAACGGAAACCCTAATGAGCCGTGTTTATGGGCTTTTATGGGCCTGGAAACACGTGGGAATAACAAGAAGATTTCATCCAACAACTATGAAAAGATTTGGGAACAAGATAAGATCAAGAGAAGATATGATAGAGTTGTTGAAGAAGATAAGATCAAGAGAAGATATGATAGAGTTTGTTGAAGAAGAATCTGATTATTTATGGGATAACACACGTGGATATATGAGTATGGGATCATATCTCACGTGGGCTTAAACTATAAATATGATTGAGTTGAGGTTGAGAAAACCACCGATTACGAAAAGAAGAGAAGAAACGAGTCTGAGAAGAGAAGTGCTCGAGAAGAGCAAAGAAGAAGAAAGCTTCGTTGAAGGTTTTTGTAATCACTCTTAGTTTTTGTTATACTTGTTTCTTAGGCTGAGAAACTAGGGTTTGTAGGTGCATAATCTTGGGATTGGATTAGACTACTTGAAGTTCCTGTTTGCCTTGAAGGAACTTGTAATTGGCATTAATAAAAGTGATTGTTCAAACTCCTCTAACGAGGGAGTGGTTTTTCTCTTGAACAACTAGTTGGTTGTTTGAGGGTTTCCACTATAAGTAATCGTGTCAACCCACTGTTACCTGCTCGTGTTAGTACTGTTTTACTATTTCCGCTGCCCAGTTCACTGTTACCCCCTAGGTAACAGTGTCTGTATACTAACACCGATCCTAACAATTGGTATCAGAGCAGGAAAAGCTCTAGATCGTGCTTTTGCAGGTAATAATAAATGTGTCCTTCAATGAGTAATATGAAGAGCAACAAAATCTCAATTCTCAAGACCAGTCAAAGCAAAGGACATTATGAAAGGACATGCCCCAGAAGTGTTGGGAACAACGGTTTTACTAATGCTCCAAACGTTATTGAATGTTCCCAGGGTAATGGTCCTAGAAATGGAAAAAAGGAGAAGAAGGCTTCCGGTGCAAAATGGCAGCATGAGCCTGATGGGAAACCAGAGTCTTGGATGATGACCAACCAATGTGCCATGACAATCCAAACCAAGACGGTCGACCAAGAGGTAAATCATGATGAATTTCTTGCGAGTCTTAAAAACTATAGTCAACCTAGTCTTATTGCTTTGCTGAAAAGAATGTATAAAGAGAACCTTTGCATGCAAGATGACTTAGATAAGGCTGAGGAACAGTGTCATGTTATGAGTAAAAAGCTAGATGATGTAGGTAACAACACTGCTTCCACTGTTTCCACTGCTCCCTGTAATGCGTGTTTGAATACGAGTCAAGAATTAAATGTTGCTAGGAAAGTTCAAGATGACTTAAAAGCTAAACTGAAAGAACAATTGAACATTGCTAAATCCACTGAAAATGATTTAAGGAGTCAATTGAATAATCTTAAGTCTGAATTGAGTAGTCTCTTGAAAGAAAAGGAAGGGAAACAGTCAATTCAATTTGTCCCTGCTAGACATGGAATAGGCTACACTGGTGACAAAGGAAAATCTGTTGAATTTGAAGTAACTATAGATGACATGATTCTAGCTAGAGATAAGGAAATTCAGAGTCTTAGATCTAAAAATGAAAACCTAGAGGAAAGGATTAGTGTCTTCGAAAGTTCTGATGAAAATCAATGGTACACGGATCAACCTGCTCATAAAATGTTTATCAAACAGTCTAAGGGTAAGGAACCTAAAGATTTGAATGTTGATCGTATCAAGGAAAGAACTCTTCAAAAACCTCACCCTAAGTACTATCTTGGTATGTATTATCAATTCTGTAGGCACTGTGGTAAGGGAGGTCACGACCATACCCAGTGTAGGAAAAGAGAAACCTATCACAAGTTTAACGGTAATAGAGGTAACGGTCAGTCAAGCTATGGTAGAAGTGAGAGTCCCAGGAATCGAACCAAGCTCAGTCAGTCTTGTCAAGGAGGTAACAGTAGCAAGAATGGAAAAAGGAACAACCGACATCACTGGCAGGGTAACAAAAACAAAAATAATCAACCACCTTTTGTTCCACCCACTAAAGTTGATGTTAATAAATCTATGAAGCAGGGGAACAATGAAGGAATTGGAGATGTTAAAGCTAATATGGTTGAATATTTTGTTGCTAGTCCTAGGGAACAACACTACTATTTTCCTAACCGACCCAAAAAGGCAATGCTCGCTTGGGTCGCAAAAAGCTTGAACTGATCTTTTGCAGAATGAAGTGAGGGGAAACGGCCAGTGGTATTGCTTATACCATATGACATGAAACAACAGGAATCTGTCCTCACTTCACAAAAGCACTAGAGGGAACCTTCCTTTGGTGACTAAGGACAAAGATCAACCATGAGAACTAGCAACGCTGAACTTGATGATGAAGTTCCCGGTGGTAACAGTGATGGAGGGATCAATGATGCTGCTGATGATAACACTCCATCCACCCCTGATGATACCACTTGAGATCGTGTTGATGATGTTTCCAATGCATCACACAAAGATGAGCAAGAACAACCAATAGAAACTCAACACTTTGACAAGGGAACAGTCACGTAAGATTTTCATTGTTCAAGCTTATGTCATTGATATTGTTCTTCGCTCAACTACCCCTACACTTGTAGAAAAGATTAAGACCTTGATGTGTAGTGAGATTAGAGTGACAGGACTGAGAATCGGGTGGCTGACATACTCACCGAAGCATTGGACAGAAAGCCCTATGAGTATCTCTGTATGCTTCTAGGTAAGATCACTCTAAACTAACAAGTCCCGGTCCTTTAATTCCCTCAATGATTGGCTAGTTGCTCACTTGCATATAGGGAACAGTATGTCTGGTTACTACCATTTCGGATAATGCCATGTATTGATCTTTGCTAGTTGTAGTACTTGTATCTTCATGAATGCATGTGTATATTATCTAATGCTTGTGGTAACAACAACTTGAGCATGAAAAGCATATTTATTTCAAGCCTAAAACGACACTTTGATCTATTTTTACCCTCTCTACAAGCTGAAATGATAAGTGGTCGTATAGCCTCCCTAGCCTCATAATGTTCAGGTAAACGCCTTCTATGAACACATCTTGATTGTTACCCCTCTTTTTCTGAAGGTAATTGCCTGGATATCTCAATGTTCCCTAGCCATTTTTGTTTGGATATTGCTTTCATATGTCTTTACCCATGATATATCCAAACTAGCTTTTTAATCCATTCATGGTAGCAATGAAGGGAACAGTGATTCTCACAAGTTCGAAAAAAAAGGAGAAAAAGAAATATGATTTGAATGGAGTAAAAGCAGTTGAGTGGTCGATTTTGTGGCAGGTTGCGTTTAAAAAAAAAAAAAGGGGGTCTCTAAGGTAGTATGAAAAAAAAAAATTGAAGGAAACAAGAAGAAAAATGGCCAAATGAATGAATGGCTAAATGAAAAGTTGAAACATGATGGTGCAGTTGTAGATGAAAGATGGGGAGAAAAGGAATACCTGATTTGAAATCATGAATGGATCCCTCTTTCAATTCCCTAGCCCATCTACCCCCACAAAAATATTTTTTGCTTTTGTTGTAACTGTTTGTTGTTTCCCTGAGTGCTTAGATCAATAAAACTGATTGCTTTGTGATGTTTATCTTGTACTCTCTGCATAATTAATATCAATGGTTATTTGATGATTTGCGTTTCAATGTATTGTTTTCTTCCTATACTTGTTGAGTTTTCGATGATGTCAAAAGGGGGAAGAAAATGGAAAAATGTAGAGATGCGTTGGTTTAGTTTGATACAGGTATAAGCCATTTGCTGAGGGGGAACAACGTCGCCTGAGAAGTAAGTCCTCATCTCAGGGGGAACAGTCTATGTTTTATTAAGGGGGAACAATGCTCTTGACTAATCATTCCTTGATCTTCATATTATGTATGCTGTAGCCTTTACAGTTTTTAGGATGATTTTTCCCTTTGAGTTTGCCATCATCAAAAAGGGGGAAAATGTTGGATAGTCATTTGTTCTCATGGGTAACAGTCACTGGGAACAGTTGGACTGATACCAAGTCAACAATATTACTATCCACAAGATGACGTTTGAAACAGGGAAACAGTTACACTGTTACCTCCGGGGAAACAGTTAACTGTTACCATGAGTTCAACGCCATCATTCTCTTGTTTTGAAGATAACAAACTCTCTATTATTTAACCTTGTGTTTGAGTGTATTGATTACAGGAAAAATAACCAAGGAAGAAAGAAAGTCGTTGTGAGGGAACAATGTGAGGGAACAGCAGCGTCTGCAGAGCAGTGTCTTACTATACTTAGTAAGCGCGTAGGGTATTCAACGGAAACCCTAATGAGCCGTGTTTATGGGCTTTTATGGGCCTGGAAACACGTGGGAATAACAAGAAGATTTCATCCAACAACTATGAAAAGATTTGGGAACAAGATAAGATCAAGAGAAGATATGATAGAGTTGTTGAAGAAGATAAGATCAAGAGAAGATATGATAGAGTTTGTTGAAGAAGAATCTGATTATTTATGGGATAACACACGTGGATATATGAGTATGGGATCATATCTCACGTGGGCTTAAACTATAAATATGATTGAGTTGAGGTTGAGAAAACCACCGATTACGAAAAGAAGAGAAGAAACGAGTCTGAGAAGAGAAGTGCTCGAGAAGAGCAAAGAAGAAGAAAGCTTCGTTGAAGGTTTTTGTAATCACTCTTAGTTTTTGTTATACTTGTTTCTTAGGCTGAGAAACTAGGGTTTGTAGGTGCATAATCTTGGGATTGGATTAGACTACTTGAAGTTCCTGTTTGCCTTGAAGGAACTTGTAATTGGCATTAATAAAAGTGATTGTTCAAACTCCTCTAACGAGGGAGTGGTTTTTCTCTTGAACAACTAGTTGGTTGTTTGAGGGTTTCCACTATAAGTAATCGTGTCAACCCACTGTTACCTGCTCGTGTTAGTACTGTTTTACTATTTCCGCTGCCCAGTTCACTGTTACCCCCTAGGTAACAGTGTCTGTATACTAACACCGATCCTAACAATTGGTATCAGAGCAGGAAAAGCTCTAGATCGTGATTTTGCAGGTAATAATAAATGTGTCCTTCAATGAGTAATATGAAGAGCAACAAAATCTCAATTCTCAAGACCAGTCAAAGCAAAGGACATTATGAAAGGACATGCCCCAGAAGTGTTGGGAACAACGGTTTTACTAATGCTCCAAACGTTATTGAATGTTCCCAGGGTAATGGTCCTAGAAATGGAAAAAAGGAGAAGAAGGCTTCCGGTGCAAAATGGCAGCATGAGCCTGATGGGAAACCAGAGTCTTGGATGATGACCAACCAATGTGCCATGACAATCCAAACCAAGACGGTCGACCAAGAGGTAAATCATGATGAATTTCTTGCGAGTCTTAAAAACTATAGTCAACCTAGTCTTATTGCTTTGCTGAAAAGAATGTATAAAGAGAACCTTTGCATGCAAGATGACTTAGATAAGGCTGAGGAACAGTGTCATGTTATGAGTAAAAAGCTAGATGATGTAGGTAACAACACTGTTTCCACTGCTCCCTGTAATGCGTGTTTGAATACGAGTCAAGAATTAAATGTTGCTAGGAAAGTTCAAGATGACTTAAAAGCTAAACTGAAAGAACAATTGAACATTGCTAAATCCACTGAAAATGATTTAAGGAGTCAATTGAATAATCTTAAGTCTGAATTGAGTAGTCTCTTGAAAGAAAAGGAAGGGAAACAGTCAATTCAATTTGTCCCTGCTAGACATGGAATAGGCTACACTGGTGACAAAGGAAAATCTGTTGAATTTGAAGTAACTATAGATGACATGATTCTAGCTAGAGATAAGGAAATTCAGAGTCTTAGATCTAAAAATGAAAACCTAGAGGAAAGGATTAGTGTCTTCGAAAGTTCTGATGAAAATCAATGGTACACGGATCAACCTGCTCATAAAATGTTTATCAAACAGTCTAAGGGTAAGGAACCTAAAGATTTGAATGTTGATCGTATCAAGGAAAGAACTCTTCAAAAACCTCACCCTAAGTACTATCTTGGTATGTATTATCAATTCTGTAGGCACTGTGGTAAGGGAGGTCACGACCATACCCAGTGTAGGAAAAGAGAAACCTATCACAAGTTTAACGGTAATAGAGGTAACGGTCAGTCAAGCTATGGTAGAAGTGAGAGTCCCAGGAATCGAACCAAGCTCAGTCAGTCTTGTCAAGGAGGTAACAGTAGCAAGAATGGAAAAAGGAACAACCGACATCACTGGCAGGGTAACAAAAACAAAAATAATCAACCACCTTTTGTTCCACCCACTAAAGTTGATGTTAATAAATCTATGAAGCAGGGGAACAATGAAGGAATTGGAGATGTTAAAGCTAATATGGTTGAATATTTTGTTGCTAGTCCTAGGGAACAACACTACTATTTTCCTAACCGACCCAAAAAGGCAATGCTCGCTTGGGTCGCAAAAAGCTTGAACTGATCTTTTGCAGAATGAAGTGAGGGGGAACGGCCAGTGGTATTGCTTATACCATATGACATGAAACAACAGGAATCTGTCCTCACTTCACAAAAGCACTAGAGGGAACCTTCCTTTGGTGACTAAGGACAAAGATCAACCATGAGAACTAGCAACGCTGAACTTGATGATGAAGTTCCCGGTGGTAACAGTGATGGAGGGATCAATGATGCTGCTGATGATAACACTCCATCCACCCCTGATGATACCACTTGAGATCGTGTTGATGATGTTTCCAATGCATCACACAAAGATGAGCAAGAACAACCAATAGAAACTCAACACTTTGACAAGGGAACAGTCACGTAAGATTTTCATTGTTCAAGCTTATGTCATTGATATTGTTCTTCGCTCAACTACCCCTACACTTGTAGAAAAGATTAAGACCTTTATGTGTAGTGAGATTAGAGTGACAGGACTGAGAATCGGGTGGCTGACATACTCACCGAAGCATTGGACAGAAAGCCCTATGAGTATCTCTGTATGCTTCTAGGTAAGATCACTCTAAACTAACAAGTCCCGGTCCTTTAATTCCCTCAATGATTGGCTAGTTGCTCACTTGCATATAGGGAACAGTATGTCTGGTTACTACCATTTCGGATAATGCCATGTATTGATCTTTGCTAGTTGTAGTACTTGTATCTTCATGAATGCATGTGTATATTATCTAATGCTTGTGGTAACAACAACTTGAGCATGAAAAGCATATTTATTTCAAGCCTAAAACGACACTTTGATCTATTTTTACCCTCTCTACAAGCTGAAATGATAAGTGGTCGTATAGCCTCCCTAGCCTCATAATGTTCAGGTAAACGCCTTCTATGAACACATCTTGATTGTTACCCCTCTTTTTCTGAAGGTAATTGCCTGGATATCTCAATGTTCCCTAGCCATTTTTGTTTGGATATTGCTTTCATATGTCTTTACCCATGATATATCCAAACTAGCTTTTTAATCCATTCATGGTAGCAATGAAGGGAACAGTGATTCTCACAAGTTCGAAAAAAAAGGAGAAAAAGAAATATGATTTGAATGGAGTAAAAGCAGTTGAGTGGTCGATTTTGTGGCAGGTTGCGTTTAAAAAAAAAAAAAGGGGGGTCTCTAAGGTAGTATGAAAAAAAAAAATTGAAGGAAACAAGAAGAAAAATGGCCAAATGAATGAATGGCTAAATGAAAAGTTGAAACATGATGGTGCAGTTGTAGATGAAAGATGGGGAGAAAAGGAATACCTGATTTGAAATCATGAATGGATCCCTCTTTCAATTCCCTAGCCCATCTACCCCCACAAAAATATTTTTTGCTTTTGTTGTAACTGTTTGTTATTTCCCTGAGTGCTTAGATCAATAAAACTGATTGCTTTGTGATGTTTATCTTGTACTCTCTGCATAATTAATATCAATGGTTATTTGATGATTTGCGTTTCAATGTATTGTTTTCTTCCTATACTTGTTGAGTTTTCGATGATGTCAAAAGGGGGAAGAAAATGGAAAAATGTAGAGATGCGTTGGTTTAGTTTGATACAGGTATAAGCCATTTGCTGAGGGGGAACAACGTCGCCTGAGAAGTAAGTCCTCATCTCAGGGGGAACAGTCTATGTTTTATTAAGGGGGAACAATGCTCTTGACTAATCATTCCTTGATCTTCATATTATGTATGCTGTAGCCTTTACAGTTTTTAGGATGATTTTTCCCTTTGAGTTTGCCATCATCAAAAAGGGGGAAAATGTTGGATAGTCATTTGTTCTCATGGGTAACAGTCACTGGGAACAGTTGGACTGATACCAAGTCAACAATATTACTATCCACAAGATGACGTTTGAAACAGGGAAACAGTTACACTGTTACCTCCGGGGAAACAGTTAACTGTTACCATGAGTTCAACGCCATCATTCTCTTGTTTTGAAGATAACAAACTCTCTATTATTTAACCTTGTGTTTGAGTGTATTGATTACAGGAAAAATAACCAAGGAAGAAAGAAAGTCGTTGTGAGGGAACAATGTGAGGGAACAGCAGCGTCTGCAGAGCAGTGTCTTACTATACTTAGTAAGCGCGTAGGGTATTCAACGGAAACCCTAATGAGCCGTGTTTATGGGCTTTTATGGGCCTGGAAACACGTGGGAATAACAAGAAGATTTCATCCAACAACTATGAAAAGATTTGGGAACAAGATAAGATCAAGAGAAGATATGATAGAGTTGTTGAAGAAGATAAGATCAAGAGAAGATATGATAGAGTTTGTTGAAGAAGAATCTGATTATTTATGGGATAACACACGTGGATATATGAGTATGGGATCATATCTCACGTGGGCTTAAACTATAAATATGATTGAGTTGAGGTTGAGAAAACCACCGATTACGAAAAGAAGAGAAGAAACGAGTCTGAGAAGAGAAGTGCTCGAGAAGAGCAAAGAAGAAGAAAGCTTCGTTGAAGGTTTTTGTAATCACTCTTAGTTTTTGTTATACTTGTTTCTTAGGCTGAGAAACTAGGGTTTGTAGGTGCATAATCTTGGGATTGGATTAGACTACTTGAAGTTCCTGTTTGCCTTGAAGGAACTTGTAATTGGCATTAATAAAAGTGATTGTTCAAACTCCTCTAACGAGGGAGTGGTTTTTCTCTTGAACAACTAGTTGGTTGTTTGAGGGTTTCCACTATAAGTAATCGTGTCAACCCACTGTTACCTGCTCGTGTTAGTACTGTTTTACTATTTCCGCTGCCCAGTTCACTGTTACCCCCTAGGTAACAGTGTCTGTATACTAACACCGATCCTAACAATTGGTATCAGAGCAGGAAAAGCTCTAGATCGTGATTTTGCAGGTAATAATAAATGTGTCCTTCAATGAGTAATATGAAGAGCAACAAAATCTCAATTCTCAAGACCAGTCAAAGCAAAGGACATTATGAAAGGACATGCCCCAGAAGTGTTGGGAACAACGGTTTTACTAATGCTCCAAACGTTATTGAATGTTCCCAGGGTAATGGTCCTAGAAATGGAAAAAAGGAGAAGAAGGCTTCCGGTGCAAAATGGCAGCATGAGCCTGATGGGAAACCAGAGTCTTGGATGATGACCAACCAATGTGCCATGACAATCCAAACCAAGACGGTCGACCAAGAGGTAAATCATGATGAATTTCTTGCGAGTCTTAAAAACTATAGTCAACCTAGTCTTATTGCTTTGCTGAAAAGAATGTATAAAGAGAACCTTTGCATGCAAGATGACTTAGATAAGGCTGAGGAACAGTGTCATGTTATGAGTAAAAAGCTAGATGATGTAGGTAACAACACTGTTTCCACTGCTCCCTGTAATGCGTGTTT
Organism: Polygonum maritimum; assembly: GCA_963924305.1. Taxonomy (NCBI): domain Eukaryota; kingdom Viridiplantae; phylum Streptophyta; class Magnoliopsida; order Caryophyllales; family Polygonaceae; genus Polygonum; species Polygonum maritimum. The sequence goes on from OZ002732.1 coordinate 4,387,998, forward strand.
GAATACGAGTCAAGAATTAAATGTTGCTAGGAAAGTTCAAGATGACTTAAAAGCTAAACTGAAAGAACAATTGAACATTGCTAAATCCACTGAAAATGATTTAAGGAGTCAATTGAATAATCTTAAGTCTGAATTGAGTAGTCTCTTGAAAGAAAAGGAAGGGAAACAGTCAATTCAATTTGTCCCTGCTAGACATGGAATAGGCTACACTGGTGACAAAGGAAAATCTGTTGAATTTGAAGTAACTATAGATGACATGATTCTAGCTAGAGATAAGGAAATTCAGAGTCTTAGATCTAAAAATGAAAACCTAGAGGAAAGGATTAGTGTCTTCGAAAGTTCTGATGAAAATCAATGGTACACGGATCAACCTGCTCATAAAATGTTTATCAAACAGTCTAAGGGTAAGGAACCTAAAGATTTGAATGTTGATCGTATCAAGGAAAGAACTCTTCAAAAACCTCACCCTAAGTACTATCTTGGTATGTATTATCAATTCTGTAGGCACTGTGGTAAGGGAGGTCACGACCATACCCAGTGTAGGAAAAGAGAAACCTATCACAAGTTTAACGGTAATAGAGGTAACGGTCAGTCAAGCTATGGTAGAAGTGAGAGTCCCAGGAATCGAACCAAGCTCAGTCAGTCTTGTCAAGGAGGTAACAGTAGCAAGAATGGAAAAAGGAACAACCGACATCACTGGCAGGGTAACAAAAACAAAAATAATCAACCACCTTTTGTTCCACCCACTAAAGTTGATGTTAATAAATCTATGAAGCAGGGGAACAATGAAGGAATTGGAGATGTTAAAGCTAATATGGTTGAATATTTTGTTGCTAGTCCTAGGGAACAACACTACTATTTTCCTAACCGACCCAAAAAGGCAATGCTCGCTTGGGTCGCAAAAAGCTTGAACTGATCTTTTGCAGAATGAAGTGAGGGGGAACGGCCAGTGGTATTGCTTATACCATATGACATGAAACAACAGGAATCTGTCCTCACTTCACAAAAGCACTAGAGGGAACCTTCCTTTGGTGACTAAGGACAAAGATCAACCATGAGAACTAGCAACGCTGAACTTGATGATGAAGTTCCCGGTGGTAACAGTGATGGAGGGATCAATGATGCTGCTGATGATAACACTCCATCCACCCCTGATGATACCACTTGAGATCGTGTTGATGATGTTTCCAATGCATCACACAAAGATGAGCAAGAACAACCAATAGAAACTCAACACTTTGACAAGGGAACAGTCACGTAAGATTTTCATTGTTCAAGCTTATGTCATTGATATTGTTCTTCGCTCAACTACCCCTACACTTGTAGAAAAGATTAAGACCTTTATGTGTAGTGAGATTAGAGTGACAGGACTGAGAATCGGGTGGCTGACATACTCACCGAAGCATTGGACAGAAAGCCCTATGAGTATCTCTGTATGCTTCTAGGTAAGATCACTCTAAACTAACAAGTCCCGGTCCTTTAATTCCCTCAATGATTGGCTAGTTGCTCACTTGCATATAGGGAACAGTATGTCTGGTTACTACCATTTCGGATAATGCCATGTATTGATCTTTGCTAGTTGTAGTACTTGTATCTTCATGAATGCATGTGTATATTATCTAATGCTTGTGGTAACAACAACTTGAGCATGAAAAGCATATTTATTTCAAGCCTAAAACGACACTTTGATCTATTTTTACCCTCTCTACAAGCTGAAATGATAAGTGGTCGTATAGCCTCCCTAGCCTCATAATGTTCAGGTAAACGCCTTCTATGAACACATCTTGATTGTTACCCCTCTTTTTCTGAAGGTAATTGCCTGGATATCTCAATGTTCCCTAGCCATTTTTGTTTGGATATTGCTTTCATATGTCTTTACCCATGATATATCCAAACTAGCTTTTTAATCCATTCATGGTAGCAATGAAGGGAACAGTGATTCTCACAAGTTCGAAAAAAAAGGAGAAAAAGAAATATGATTTGAATGGAGTAAAAGCAGTTGAGTGGTCGATTTTGTGGCAGGTTGCGTTTAAAAAAAAAAAAAGGGGGGTCTCTAAGGTAGTATGAAAAAAAAAAATTGAAGGAAACAAGAAGAAAAATGGCCAAATGAATGAATGGCTAAATGAAAAGTTGAAACATGATGGTGCAGTTGTAGATGAAAGATGGGGAGAAAAGGAATACCTGATTTGAAATCATGAATGGATCCCTCTTTCAATTCCCTAGCCCATCTACCCCCACAAAAATATTTTTTGCTTTTGTTGTAACTGTTTGTTATTTCCCTGAGTGCTTAGATCAATAAAACTGATTGCTTTGTGATGTTTATCTTGTACTCTCTGCATAATTAATATCAATGGTTATTTGATGATTTGCGTTTCAATGTATTGTTTTCTTCCTATACTTGTTGAGTTTTCGATGATGTCAAAAGGGGGAAGAAAATGGAAAAATGTAGAGATGCGTTGGTTTAGTTTGATACAGGTATAAGCCATTTGCTGAGGGGGAACAACGTCGCCTGAGAAGTAAGTCCTCATCTCAGGGGGAACAGTCTATGTTTTATTAAGGGGGAACAATGCTCTTGACTAATCATTCCTTGATCTTCATATTATGTATGCTGTAGCCTTTACAGTTTTTAGGATGATTTTTCCCTTTGAGTTTGCCATCATCAAAAAGGGGGAAAATGTTGGATAGTCATTTGTTCTCATGGGTAACAGTCACTGGGAACAGTTGGACTGATACCAAGTCAACAATATTACTATCCACAAGATGACGTTTGAAACAGGGAAACAGTTACACTGTTACCTCCGGGGAAACAGTTAACTGTTACCATGAGTTCAACGCCATCATTCTCTTGTTTTGAAGATAACAAACTCTCTATTATTTAACCTTGTGTTTGAGTGTATTGATTACAGGAAAAATAACCAAGGAAGAAAGAAAGTCGTTGTGAGGGAACAATGTGAGGGAACAGCAGCGTCTGCAGAGCAGTGTCTTACTATACTTAGTAAGCGCGTAGGGTATTCAACGGAAACCCTAATGAGCCGTGTTTATGGGCTTTTATGGGCCTGGAAACACGTGGGAATAACAAGAAGATTTCATCCAACAACTATGAAAAGATTTGGGAACAAGATAAGATCAAGAGAAGATATGATAGAGTTGTTGAAGAAGATAAGATCAAGAGAAGATATGATAGAGTTTGTTGAAGAAGAATCTGATTATTTATGGGATAACACACGTGGATATATGAGTATGGGATCATATCTCACGTGGGCTTAAACTATAAATATGATTGAGTTGAGGTTGAGAAAACCACCGATTACGAAAAGAAGAGAAGAAACGAGTCTGAGAAGAGAAGTGCTCGAGAAGAGCAAAGAAGAAGAAAGCTTCGTTGAAGGTTTTTGTAATCACTCTTAGTTTTTGTTATACTTGTTTCTTAGGCTGAGAAACTAGGGTTTGTAGGTGCATAATCTTGGGATTGGATTAGACTACTTGAAGTTCCTGTTTGCCTTGAAGGAACTTGTAATTGGCATTAATAAAAGTGATTGTTCAAACTCCTCTAACGAGGGAGTGGTTTTTCTCTTGAACAACTAGTTGGTTGTTTGAGGGTTTCCACTATAAGTAATCGTGTCAACCCACTGTTACCTGCTCGTGTTAGTACTGTTTTACTATTTCCGCTGCCCAGTTCACTGTTACCCCCTAGGTAACAGTGTCTGTATACTAACACCGATCCTAACAATATATATATATATATTATAAAAGTCGACCGTTTTCGAGTCACCACGTTGATTCTGGGTCCGTTTGATTTTAATTTTTTTCCACTCAAATAGATAATAACAAATTTATATCTTTTATTTTCCTTAATTATCCAATCCTCAATTTATCTTTAAAATCATACTATCTATCTTTAATTTTATTTTCCTTAAATAATTTTATCTTTAATTTTGATACTATACCGTTATTATAAAGCCCATGATTCTTTAGATCCAATATAATTCTAAAACATTACGACGTTGGAATATATATTCAATGTATTTCGATTTTCGGTCATTTTACTTTATTTATTTTGATGGCCTAATATATTTTATTTTATTTCTATTAATTTTTTAATATTTTCCATACCAATTGTTTTTTAGATTCATAATATCATGATCTTTAAAATATATTGTAATGTAATAAGTTGGTGTTTTGCATACTAAAGTATAAGTAAATATACATTGCGTAATAATGTATTTTTATTGACTATAAAATATAAGTACGTAATTTGCATAATAACATATTCTCAATCAATTATTTAACAATTCAAAACTTCTAATATTCGATGAAACCAAATTATATTATAACTTTTATTATACATTTCACATTAATATTATATATATTATAAATCTAAAAATAAATTTAAAAACACAAGTCGTGCCATGCACGACGGGTACAACTAGTGATGTAACTAATTCCACGAGTTGTACTTTTTCGTACGTGTTCTCATTTAGCAATTAAGTGTTTTAACTATTTAAAATATATCATAACGGTTTCCTTTAAAATATTATAAGAAACTTGTATTTGTAAAATTAAAATCATAAAAAAATCTGTTGAAAAATTAAAACAAAAGACGAATCCTTCTAAATTAGATTTTGCATAAGGAATTTTTTATTGTGACGGATTCAATGTTTTCTCTAATTTTCTTATTTAATATGTATATAGTGTACATTTAAGGCATACAGTATAAAAACCGTTCTCATAATATGTCCTGAAACCATGATATTGTTTAGTTTGAAAGGGTAAAAGTGGTGGGCACATGTCGCACGAGATATGGGGCTCAATGTCTATTGCTTTAATTTACAACAGGCGATGGATGTGATGAATGAATGTCTGTCAATTTCACAAGACTTGGGTTGACCACTCTTGACTTCCTTACTATATACAGTATGTTTTGTTATGTTGACGTCAAGTAATTTGAGTAATGCAGCTTCACGTATTAATTCTTGCCATTTCAATAGGGATAGAGGTTAAGCTATTATAATTTGGGTCAAAATTTGTAGACTTTTAAAACTCGATTGATCATATATAACGTTTAGATGGTGTGACCGACAAAAATGGATCTAGGCGTGAGTTGAGGTTTGCTGTAACCCACCCAAAAATAAAAATATGTATATAGTAGTAGGAATAAAATTTAGAAATTCTTACAAGCACAAGGAATAACACTTCACTTCACACATGTATTACTTAAGGAGTTGGGTTCAAATCCTACTATCAATGAGCTTTTTTTCTCATTTTTATAGAGTTGTTCTACTTTTTACCCTCTCATTTCTACTAATTGAAATTTTCACGCACTATGCTATATAATTTTATTTTGTATCCTAAAATTATCATGGATCTGCGTCTGGTGATCGGCCGATCGATTTTTTAATTTTGTATTTTTTTGGTCAAAAGGAGAGAAGGCACTTTCCGGCCCCTCGAGTGAGCGTTTTATTAATAATAAAAAGGGTTAAGTAGGGCCGACCCCTTACATCGTTATTAAGCGATAATAAAATCCCCTTGGGAGGGGCACTCAATACATAAAGGCCTAAAGAAAAGGAAAAAGCACTAGACGCGAGGCAATGCGCAACGGTATTTGCCTCACGATACACATGACTGAATGTAAATTACAAAACCGTCCGAGGAAGAGAATAATTCTAGACAAAACCATCCGAAAAATAAATGTTATACAAAACTTTTTTATTTTTATTTTTATCGAAAAATTACAAGAAACTATTGCCATAAACAAAATTACACGCATTAAAAGCAAAAACTGATTTATGACACGTGAATTGGAGTGTTATTGGACTAGTTCTACGCATAATTAACTTTAAATTTACCATTAGATTAGCACTTTTGCCTTTAGATATGTGATTAATTACTATAAGTTTAAACATTTCCTTTTTTCCGTTCATACACAAGTAAACAGAACCGTGTTGAAGTTTCAAAGTCCGTACAAAGTGACAAAAAAAAAGACATCCGATCCTCTTCAGTTCTATGTATAAATCCACACATCGGCATCTTCATTAAAACTTGATCAATGGGTAATTGAGGAAACTAGCCGATCGAACATGGAGGAACTTCCACCGGGTTTCCGATTCTACCCGACGGAGGAAGAGCTCATCTCCTTCTACCTCCACCACAAGCTCCAAGGCACCCGCCCCGATCTTGACCGGGTCATCCCTGTTGTCGATATTTACAACCACGAGCCATGGGAGCTTCCGAGTAAGCCATCATTACCTATGCTTTGTATAGATAGGTTATTCGCACTTACATATTTGACCAATTTAGTAGCTAGACTGAATTCATTTTCTTTCTGTTTACATTTACAACTGATCGAGCTAGCCCTAAACTTGCAGTGATGGCCGGAGAGAGAGGGAGAGGGGAGAACGAGGAACAATGGTTCTTCTTCACGGCACAACAGGAGAGGGAAGCGCGTGGAGGGAAGCCCAATAGGACGACAACAACAGGCTACTGGAAGGCGACTGGATCACCGGGATACGTGTACTCTACCGTGCATACGAAGGAGATCGGGGTAAAGAAGACAATGGTGTTCTATAATGGAAGAGCTCCCGTTGGGAAGAAGACTCATTGGAAGATGAACGAGTATAAGGCGGTAGATTTTCGCCATGATCATACATTAGATGCCTCCTCTTCCAATGCTCCCCCTATAACTAAGGTAAGGGGTTCAGATTTTTAGGGCTAATTGTTCTCATTTATTTCAATCCGATAGAAGTTATTTAGACCGGGGATTCAAACTCGTGACCTATTAAACCGGACGAGTCTTATAAGACTTGTCTAGATCACATAATTAAATCATAGCTTTTCCCGATTTCATTTCCCCACGTCATGAGTTCGGTTTTATAGGTCACCTACCTAGACTAGTTATGAGTTAAGCTAATAATAAGGTTTGTCTAATTAAACATTTGAATTTAAGGTTTGTATGGTTAATTTACACGACATAACATATTGGTATATGTATTCGATCGATGTATTCGTAAGTATGTGTCGGCAGGGTGTCTTAGTGATGGTGGTTGTTCTCTCAGTGATAGAATTATTTAGGTATCAAGATCGATTTTGAAAACTATATATATATAAAGATTTTCTTGCATTATATATATCTACATATATTCATAAGATCAGAAGAGAAATCAATATATAACCTGAAAAGAACAACTAAGCCAATTATCATTCGTTCTTGTCTCTAATTTTGATTAATAAACGTTTGCAGTTGAGGCACGAAATGAGCGTGTGTAGAGTTTATATAACCTCGGGAAGCTCAAGAGCATTCGACCGACGCCCGGTTGGGTCCATTACTACGCCACGTGCACCGCATCGTGAACAACCCCTTCGACTCCAATCCGCTGATCATAATCAGCAACACTTAACGACCACGACAACAACCACGACCATGAATACTGGCCATGCCAACATTAGCACACCGTTACTAGTCAAGAAGAGTAGCAACTCTTTTGACAGCTGCGGAGGAGATCAAACGGATCATCTACACGAAAGCAACAACAACAATATGAACAACGACGACGACGACGACGACGACGACGACAACATGATCACAAGTGACTTGCAACCTCTTTGGGAATGGGAGCAACTAAATTGGCCTTGATCTATACACAACACAACTATACCAGGCAAAGTTGTTGTTTAGTGAACAATACTATTTAATTTATTTGAGATGTTTAATGTCTAGCACTCTAGCTTATGGCATTATTCCTATCAAACATAAGTATGCACCATATATTATATACACGTATAGAATTCTTATTATATGTACTATATTATTTGAGGTCGATTTACTATATTCATCTTAGAGTTCTACCGTACTTAAGAAACTAATGCACGTGCATGAGTCCTGATGAATTCATTGAACGGTTCTTTTGGAGTGTGAAAATGGAACCGATGGCCTTCCAGTCTTCCACTAATGATAGTGCCTCTCTCCAATCAATACGCACTTTGATTTTATATTCTTTATACATTCATTAACATTGATATTATACTGTTTCTCTCAAACACGTTTCAATAACAATTATGATAACAATTGTTTTTTATACTGTTTCTCTCAAAAACGTTTCAATAACAATTATGATAGCAATTGTTTTTTATAAATGATTATCAAGAGAGCTTGCAATATATAAAGTTGATTTAAATGATATATTACTATATATTGAAATTAGAGATTAAAATAATACTCCTTAGTATATAACAAATATCATGCTCTAAATTAAACAACATCTCTATTTGTTTCAATCAATCTAACAGTACATGAATAATATTTACTGAGAAAAATCCCACAAAAACATGATTTGATATATATGGGCATTTCATACCTAGATGAAATGCGCTCAATACAGCCAAAAAGATACGAATCAAACCACTCAAGATCAATCGTATTTTTTGGGTTGTACGTATTGCGCATTACAATCGTATCTTTTGGGTTGTATTGGACACATTTCATTTAGATCTAAAATGCCCCTATCAGATCCCGTTCCCGTGCAAGACACTAGTCAACTTTAAAGTACAAAGGAAAGTTTTGGACATAAGATGGTAAAAAGAACATGATTCCAAAGAATAAGCACACATCATTGCTGTATATTCAATGATATATAACAATGTTGTTTGTTTAGTTTTAGGAAGTGCTTAAGCAATGACGTATAAAGCGGAGACAATGTCTTCACAAAAATTTGCGCTACGTGTCATTTGTATAATAAAAAAAATCAGCCGGACCCTCCTTTATACAAATTAGGTAGTTAAAATCTCATATAATTCTTATCCCATATAAAATGTTTAAAAATTATGAATTATCCCGAAAATTATGAATTATCCTTTACCAAGAATTAGTTGTAATCTTTCGATAAATATTATTATTTAATAAAGCGTGATATTTATCGTAAAGTAATTTTTGAACAAATCCAACTTACTTATATTATGAGTTGATTTACTATTGGTAAAAAAACACTAATCACAATACGAAGATAAATATATATGATCCTATAACTTTAACGTGATCATCATTAGCGTTATATATCTATATTACATTGGGTTTATAATTACATTATCCGTACATGGTACGGAGGTTAAACTAGTTAATATTCACATTCGGGCCGGTTTCACCATTATTTATATCGATTGGATCTCATTAAGTTCGGAAAAGAAAATAATAAACGTATAAAAAAGGACGATAATCCTACTATATCTTTAAAGCAAATCCCCTTCAAGCCATATCTATTCGCCACGTGTCAAACAATTTAGCCATTTTTTCTTTTTCAGCCTAAAATTCTCACACCCAAGTTCTCCATATCCTACACCCTAAAATTCCGGCAACGTGTAAAATAATTTAGCCCTTTTTCTTTTCATCCCTAAAACCTCATACTCCACCATTTCTTCAGCCACGTTCTTCAGCCCTAAAACCGCAGACTGCCCAATTTCTTCATCCACGTTCTTTTCCACAACTGCTCTCTTCCCATTTCTATTATATATCCACGGTTGATCAATTTCTTCATCCGCAGACTCCCCAATTTCTTCTCGCCGTTGTCGCTCTTCCACTTTATCTAATTTCAGGTTCGAATTTCAGGTTCAACAACATCCTCGCCGTTCTCGGAATCTAATTTCAGGTTCGAATTTCTTTTGCCAAGTCCATAGGTTGAAGAATTTTGTGTTGCAGCATTGAAATCGAATTGAATGGGGCTCTGATCTGAAATTGCTAGGTGGGCCAAAATGCCAAATTGGTATAAAAAAGTGCACATTTGGACACTTGGGTATTTAAAAAACATGTTTGGACAAATGGGTATTATAAAACAAAAAACTGGACATTTTGGTATTATAAAAACAACATTTGGACATTTAAGTATGTTTTCGATTTAAAAATCGATTTTCATTAAAAAAATCATTTTTTGTTGAAATTGAATTTTTATTTTACTTTAAAAGTAATTAATTCTCAAATTTTCTTTAAAATTTCAATTTAAAAGGTTCAAATAATTTAGCAACATATTATTAAATTTTTTGCTTAATAGCGCAATCCGATGAACTCGTTATCCTTATTGACCTTATGTATGTATTTGCAAATGAACAACATCAAAGATATTATTTCCATGGTAAATAACCAATACATATATTATAATTTATGATGATATAATCGAATTATTATTTAAAGCAAATTAAACTCTTAATTGCATGGAAATTTTATTTATAATTTTTTTAATTAAATGTTTAAATATTTGCGATTTTGATTTTTGCATAAAATTTGAATATACTTTTATTAACTATAAATAAAAAAAAACTAGGCTTAACCTAGAATAACATTTTTAGTTAATACACAAGTGTGTTTTGCATGCAAATTTAATTATATTCATGAAATTGTATCAAAATGACAAATTTTTACTTTTTTAATACCTAAACGTCCAATTTTTTATTTTATAATACTCATTTGTCCAAACATGTTTTTTAAATACCCAAATGTCCAAATGTGCCACTTTGTAATACCAATTTGGTATTTTGGCCTTGCTAGGTGTGAATAAAACAAATTCTTTGTACGATTTGCTGCTTGCGAGCCTAATGAATGCCTTTATTTTTTTACAGTAGTATCTTTGCTTTATCTTTTTCGAATTTTAGTCTGCTGGTTGTGATTTTGGATGTGACGCTATGAAAAAGTCGAATCCTTACCTAGAAGGCTAGAACACGAGCGAGAGAATTACTGTTGAACAAGTCTTTGTTGTGGATAGGCTGGAAAATCAGGTGCTCGGTCCTAGAAATCTAGAATTGCCTTAGAATTGATTCAAAAACATTGTTTTCCAAGCTACTGATGCAAGTGTTGGCGGTTTATAAATTTTAACACAGAAAAGTGCTTTCTTAGTAGGCGTGCACATAGTTTGAAGCTTTCTGTCTAGAATTGCACTTGTGTTACTTACTATATTTGGTGTTAAGATCTTCCCTGTCAAGTCCATAGGTTGAAGAATTTTGTGTTGCAACATTGAAATCGAATTGAATTGAGATCTGTTGGAAGCTGAAATGAATTGTCTACTTTCAAGGCTATTACGTTCAACAATTTTTAGTGTCAACCAAATTGATCTATTGATTGTGCGTTTTAGCCAAAATAACTGCAACTCTTTCTCCTTGCATCTTCTGAGGTTGAGTGCATATATGCAAGTCTGTGCAGGTTTACTGGCTTGGTCATGATCATCCAATGTGCATCCATTCCAAATAGGTTTTGCATTTTGTAATGGATTTCTGATTAAATTGAGGAAGAGTGCAATGCAAACAATTGATGTACTTGTCCATTAATATGAAATGGTTTCAGTGTAAAGATTCAGGCATGCTTTGAGTTGTTGATGCTGAAAACACCATCTCTAATTTTCTTGATTCTTAGCTAAAATAGTTGTGGCTATATTTCTTATGGCTGCCACGGAATTGTGATTTTTTGAGATTCTTGTGAACGACTTGAAGGTGTTCGCCACATTCAATGAGGACCTCTTCAAGGAGATAACGCTGCTTCTAACTCTCACCAATTTTAGGTACTGAGCAATGTGATATTTTTTCTTGGTCAACATGTAGTTTCCCGAAGCATAAGTATAAAGTATGGATCATGTTTATGTATTTATGAGTTTTGGTGCTGCAAATGTTGCCTGCTCTTCTTTTGATCAAAGCTGCTCTGAAGCAAAATGCTAAAGATGATAAATAACTTTTATAGAAGATGGTTTTTGTTGGCTACAAACAAATGGTGCTAGGATATATTTTAGTGCTATTACGACGATGAAGAAAAGCCACTTGGTGGAAAAGAAGTGTTGTTTCCTCTGACAAAAGAATTCCCTAATTTTTACTTCAAAGAAGATCTTGCTCTGCCTGGTGAATTGGAGCCATATGAAGACAAAGCCTCCCTCATGGTTGCTATTGATTACATAGTTTGTGAGAAGAGTGATGTTTTCATGCCATCACATGGTGGAAATATGGGCCATGTCCTCCAGGTATGCATGCAGTGATGTATTTCATGCCATCACATTAGATGTTTCTCTTGCTACAAAATAAAGGGTTGGACCCTGAAAGTTTCTTTTAGGACTTGCTGATTACACTCTCCAGTACCATAACTAAACACGAGCATATGAAGTTGATCATGAGTGTGTTTTTGAAGCTTATGTAAAGTTTGATCATTGATATTGTAGGGGCAAAGGGCATATGCGGGGCACAAGACGTACATAATGCTGAACAAAAGACATGCTTCCTTACTTTCTTGATTCTTCTCTGCCTGAAGAAGAATTCAACCAAACAGTAAAGGAATTGCATCAAGTATCACTTGGACAACCGGAATTTAGGACTAGCAAAGCTGGACGTGATGTGACCAAGTTCCCAGTACCAGAATGTGTGTGCAATTCTACTACTACTACTTCTTCCATGCAACAACTGTCCTCTAGCTAGCTGAAGCCATAAAGGACTGATCTTTTTCGGTCTATCGGAGGCTTCGTGCCAAAGAGGGAGTTTTGAACACAACGCTGATCCCTGCAAAGGGGTATTCTCGCATATTTATACTTTGATGTAATGCTATTAGCACTACAAGAGATCTGCTAGAAAATTTCGATCAACATCTTCATTTTAGTGTAGATATATTTTCTGTATTTTGGGTTCTTGCAAGTTGAAACACGTACCCTCGGATTATTACATGTACACTTGTATATATACGAATACGAAAAGCACTACATTGATTCTTTTATGCTGATCGTTACATGGTACAAGAACGTTTAGTCGATCATGAAATTTTGCATTTCATTTGTGTTCGTTATTTTGTTTTCCCTTTCGGAACATGGTAGCTTGCAGGTCAGTGTTTGACAAAAAATTAAAGGAATTAAAAAATGTGGGTTGGGTTGCAGATTAAGGAACATATGGAGTAGTGTTTAGTAAATGAAGCTATCTCCCTTTCTTGTATGAAAAGTAGGGGTGAGCAAACGGATTATCCAATCCGTTTCGATCCGAAATAGCAGATATTCGGAATTGTTTTTGGTCAAATTAGCGATCCATATACGATCCGAAATTAGCCGGATATCCGGTAAAAAATATCCGTTTGGATCGGATATCCGAGACCGGATATTTTAGATATCCAAATTATCCGTTTTACCATTCTTTTTCAAATTATATCATTAAAAATAAGAAAATTAGTTACGAGTAAAAAAAGATATAACTATATTGTAAGAATTGAACCCAAAATGAGTTAAATATTGGGAAAACACATCTTTTAATACATCTTTTACTTCAATACTTTACCATTCTACCAAAATTTACATATAAATATATATAATACCAGATACCCGTTCATTCAAACCTCCGATCCGATTATCCGAAAATATTCCCGGATCGGATACGGATAATAATTTAAGCTATCCATTTGGGTACGGATTTTATCGGATCGGATACTTTTGCTCACCCCTAAAAAAGACTGGCATTTTGCTTTATTGATGAGCGAGTTCGTAGACTGATTATATGATGCCCTTCAACATAACTAGCGTTACGCATGGGTCTGAAATCATACCGAACTGGAGCTAAAATTCTTAATTTAGTGAATCCAAAGCCGAACTGAATTCAACCAAAATTCTAAAATTTAGTGAATCGAAAATCTTAAATTTAATGAGTCAAAAACCGAAATAAACTGAAGCTAAAATTCTTAAATTTAGTGAGTCGAAAAGCGAACCGAATTGAAGCCAAAATTTATAAATTTATTGAATCGAATACCGAACTAAAGTCGAAAATCTTAAATTTAATGAACCGAAATTGAAAACCGAACTGAAGCCAAAATTCTTAAGTTTAGTGAATTGAAAACCGAACCGAAGTCGAAAATCTTAAATGTAATTAACCGAAAACCGAACTGAAAAATTCGGTTTGGTTCGATTTTTTTAATTTCGATAAATATAATATCTTTGGAAATTTTGAATGTCTTTTGTTTTGTGATGAATGTCTTTTGTTTTTTGTGTCACGCGGGCTCCCAAATCTTGATGTAATAACATGTGTTTTTGCTTTTATACGTTCCATAATCCATATACCTATTTGGTTATATTTTTCCGTTTATGATAAGAATTGTCATAAGACATTTTTAATTCTAATTTATCACTTTTAATGGTAAGAATAATTATTTAATTTAGCATTTTTAATTTTTTGAACACTAAACCACAACATATTATGTAAAGTGAAAATGATTTATATAGAATCAACAACGAAGAATTCAACCATAGCATTATATGAAATAAAACGGAAAAATAACAATTATGATAACAATTGTTTCTCTCAAACACGTTTTATATATGTAAGATTCTTTATACATTCATTAACATTGATATTATACTGTTTCTCTCAAACACGTTTCAATAACAATTATGATAACAATTGTTTTTTTTTATAAATGATTATCAAGAGAGCTTGCAATATATAAAGTTGATTTAAATGATATATTATTTTTACTATATATTGAAATTAAAGTTGTTTTTTAAATGAAATTAGAGATTAAAATAATACTCCTTAGTATATAACAAATATCATGCTCTAAATTAAACAACATCTCTATTTGTTTCAATCAATCTAACACATGAATAATATTTACTGAGAAAAATCCAACAAAAACATGATTTGATATATATGGGCATTTCATACCTAGATGAAATGCGCTCAATACAACCAAAAAGATATGAATCAAACCACTCAAGATCAATCGTATTTTTTGGGTTGTACGTATTGGGCATTACAATCGTATCTTTTGGGTTGTATACTTGGATTAGACACACATTTCATTTAGATCTAAAATGCCCCTATCAGATCCCATTCCCGTGCAAGACACTAGTCAAGTTTAAAGTACAAAGGGAAGTTTTGGACATAAGATAGTAAAAAGAACATGATTCCAAAGAATAAGCACACATCATTGCTGTATATTCAATGATACATAACAATGTTGTGTGTTTAGTTTTAGGAAGTGCTTAAGCAATGATGTATGAATTTTCAATACTCCGTATTAAATTATGTTTTCTAAAAAAAATTAATCCCGGCCAATTAATATTCACATTCGGGCCGGTTTCACCATTATTTATATCGATTGGATCTCATTAAGTTCGGAAAAGAAAATAATAAACGTATAAAAAAGGACGATAAATTTTTAAAAGCGATTACAATCATGATTGTTGATTTTTTTTATGGTGGTTAAGATTTTGTATAACTCCACTCAAGCCGGTTCTCTTTCACATAGTGTCTACATATAAGTAAAACAAGACACATAATATATAAGTAAAACAAGACACATAAATTGCTTAAAGCACAATAAAAGATAGTACATTTTAAGGCATCCCCGAGCTAAAGATAGAGGGGAAATCCGAATACTCATAAATGGTGTTAACCCATTGACGATATTGAGGAATGTTAGGAAGTTGATCTGATGGCAAGCATTGGATATGTTGATGCAAGGGCGCAAAAGACCAGTGAATACGATTCATCATGAAACGAATGTTCTCTTGATGTGCGCGACGGCTCATGGCCCTGTGACGATTAGAGTGACGCTGGCGCGAACGAATAGGCACCGAGGCGGCTGGTAGTTGATGTGTCGGTAGGAGCTCATGGCGCGTGATGTAGTCTAGGAAGTTTTCTATTAGGTCAAGGAGTTCTCGTTTGTATTGGTTAACCCTAGGATTTCCGAAGTTGATCAAGAGTTGATTCAACACCATAGGGTTGCTAATGCGCATTAGCATTACACAAAAGATGTGGAGAGAGTAAAATGTTGGCATTGGGAAGGAAAGGAAATTTGGTGATTGGTTGATTAAGAATGATGGGCAGAAATAAGCTAGTTCATGCATATATATATTAGAAATCGACCGTTTATGGTTTGACTAGAGGGGAGAAATGGCATGGATATTAATGTGTGTTGAATTGACCAGATTAATAGTTGTTAGGTGGTATGATAAGAGATAGGAAGAGTTAACTTTCTTCTCTTCATGCGTTGAATCTAATGATTCATCCCTTGTTTTTGTATTTTGGTGGATGATAGCAATTGCATTTACATGTATAGTTGTAACTAGCCGTTTTGCTGGCGTTTGTAGGAAAACTATAGATTTTTAATCTCACAGAATAACAATCTACAAAAAAAAAATTTAAATAAACTGATATGAAAAGAAGAATCTAAATTATTTGAAGTATAAAGGTGAAGATCTCATCAACTTTGTTTAATTTTTGTTCATAACTTATTATTAGCTATTTATAGACCGGTTAATGGAGTACTTTTTATTCTTGCCTTATGACTCTTTTTGTTTTTTGTTGCACAATTAGTGATGTTTATCTAGGAGCATGCATGACTTTAGAATTATATCGAAGAAATAAAAGCATATTGATCTTGATAATTGCTTTATTATTAGGCATAACTAGTCGAAGACCCGTACGACCGTACCATGCATGGGTAACGGTTATGTACGGCCGTACGGGTATATATGTTTGTTATAGATCATATAGATACAGTAATATCATTCCTATTATGTACGGGTACACGATTATGTACGACCGTACGGGTATGTTTGTTATGGATATAGATATGGTAATATCATTCCTATTATGTACGGATACACGATTATATACGGATACACGATTATATACGGATTTGTTTGCTATAAAATTTTTTATAGATATAGTTATGGATATGGTTTCAAATGTATGTATTGTTAGATACAAATTTCTATAGATATAGATATATATATAGGTTTAGAGTCATGTGTTACACATTGTTAAGGAGTAACATGAGGTAAGATCTGGGCCATTGGATAGGGAGGAATGGGCGGCCAAGATCAAAGGAGAGAAAGGCCACGTGGTGGCATAAGCGTAAATAAGCTGAAATTGTGTTTGTACAAAAGTGCAGTCTTAAGGGGGTATTTTCCGTTTAATCCTAGAGCTGGCTTCGGACGATCACGACGATTTGCAGACTTCCCCTCTCTCAATCCTTTGTCTTTACCGGCTACACTCTCTTGATCTGTCTCTTCGACCTTACATCAGCTTGTTTCAACCTTAAATAAATCATGATCGAAATTCACAAAGCATCTCGGATCTGAAAACTTAAATCTATGAATTGATAGTGAATTGATGAGTAATTTGATGAATTGACAAAATAGAACAAACTTGTACGGATTGCACGCATATTAATGGTGAAAGAAGGAGATGGTGATGAAGAAAATTGCGAAGATAATGTAACTAGGGTTTCATCGGCCGAGTCGAGATTGACAATGGTCTTGCATATTTGGGCCTGATTAAATACTATGGTTGCACTTTTTAACGTTATGGTTGCATTTTTTGAGTTTCAAGATTAAATACTATAGGTGCACGATTTCTATTTAAGGTTGCACTTTTTAATGTTATCACTGCACTTTTGGATGTTATGGTTACACTTTTTCAATTTCTTTGTGGATTACTACGAATACACAATTTCTAGCTAAGAATGCACTTTCTAAAGTTACGAAATACGAATGCACTTTTTTAGTTTTTAGATGAAATACTATAGATGCACGACTTTATGTTAATGTTGCACTATCTGATATTATCATTGTACTTTTTGATGTTATGAATGCATTTTTTTACTTCTGTATGAAATGCTTCGGATACACAATTTCTAACTAAGGATCCACGATTTCTTACTAAAGATACACTTTTTAATGTTATGTATGCACTTTTTGATATTACCATTGCACTCATTTTTTAAAGTTACGAATGCACTTTTTGATGTTATGGACTAAATTTAGGCATAATTTAAATTAAAAAATAAACAAATGTTATACCAAAAAATTATAATTTTTTAAATTTATCTATAGAGTTCAATATTACATATATTTGAATTCTTTTAAAATTAAATATACTTTTTTGCCTTATTTTAAGTTATATAAACACATATAGAGTTCAATAATGTAGTAAATTAATGGAACTTTGAGGCTTACAAAGCTCATGTTTGATAATGGCCTACTACTCTTGTAAAGTATCTAGCTCACATTTTAATTTGTGTGTTGCATAGCAAAAGCACATGCTAAAGAAATGTTGGTCTTATTCCTAATAATTAGTGTTATGTACTCATTACACATAGTCACATTCACATATTGACATATGTTAAATTGTGACATGAGCTTATGGATTTGTTTTGATGTTGGGCTCTAGGTTTTAACTTCACATGCACATGTCCCTTTACAATAAGAGGCTGCTTTTCCACTAATTCCTCTAGAATTGATTGATTTAAAACACCCCTAATCATGTGCTAATTTTATTTGCTAATAGCCACCTAAACGAATGAAACAACCTCAAATCATTGGGTTTGTTCAAGTGTGCAAACTAAACTACTATAAAAACCCAACACCTCATCATCACCATCAATGAGAAATGTAGGAGTTGCCATAGGCTGGCTTTAGGCTAGAGTGAAATCAAAGCACGATTAATCATGGTGTAATTAACCCCAAAAGGAGGACACGTGTGACCTCATCAGCGACCGAAGACGGCCCAAAGGAGGGAAGGCGTTGACGTGGAATGTCACGTGGGCTTTTCTCCATTATAAGGATCCCCGAATCCTCTCAGCCACAAGTTAACGCCCTCCTTAGTTTGGTTCGGTTTGGTCTTCCTCTTCAATTCTCTGTAATTTGTGTCTCTGTCTTGTGGAAAATTTCGGCAAAATTGGAAACCCCATTTCCCCCCCACCAAATTTCTCATCTTTCATCTGTGGACAACGCAACACGGAAGGAAAAAAAAGTACTCTCCTTTACCTCGAAGTAATCTAATCTCTTTCAATTCGCTGCCTTTTTCGTTCGCCCAAAAACCCTAGACTCTCTCTCTCTCTCTCTTCTCTATCATCAGATAGTCAGCTTCCGTCGGCCGATCTTTACAGGTCAGTCTTTCTCCGATTGCGTATTGTTAGTTTTCTATCTTTCGCTGATCGGGTGCATAAGGTCTTCTTGGGATTTTGTGTATTCGTTTATTGGGTTGATTTGGGGGTTTCGGGTGGGTGATTGATGAAATTTAGAATTTAGGGTTTTGAGTTTTGACATTATGATGATGGGTGAAAGAATTGAGAAAGAAAGATTTGATCTTTGTTGTTGTTGTGTGTTTGTTCGAGCTCGATGTTTATGGAAAGTCGACCCTTTGTTCGTTTTTTTGGTTGCAGATTAGGGTTTGTTTGGGGGCCCTGTCTTTATTCACGGGGTTGTGTTAATTTCGACTAGTATTCAACTTCTTTTGAAGGTTTTTGTGCTAGAATAGAAAAGAAATTAAAGAGGTCTGGTGCTCATGAGAATTGATAGGGGAATGCAGAGATATTTTATTGCGCAATTCAACGCAACTACACCGGGCTGGACCAGATCCTTCGGCGGTGGAGTCGGGGTTATCGCTCCTAAGGTCAGGACCCGTGATAAACCTACAATCTGGGTTATTGAGCTCTAATTCTGGTTGGTTTTGTTTGCTGAGGAGCTTTGAATTTTGGTTTTGTTTGCTGAGGAGCTTTGAATCTTTAGAAGTTATCAAGAATTTGATTCTGGAGTAGGGCTAGGGAGATAGACAATGACTCGAATTTTGGTTCAGCGTGGTTCTGGAAGCTCATCGTCCAATCAGAACCGTTCTCCACAACCGGGTTCTTTAGCTGCACCTCCTCAGTCGCCAGTTAATCCGCCTCCAGCTAATTCTTCACCGCCGAGTTCTTCAATTGCTCCTCCTCAGTTGTCAGTTAATAATGTTCCTCCTACTAATGCTTCTGTCAAAGATGACGATATTGTGGTAGAAGTGCACGAACCTGTTTTGAGTGAATTGAGTGAACAATGTGAAGGTGCTGAAAGCAAGGACATAAAGAGCGATGTTGTTTCTACTTTGATCCCTGATCAGACTGATGATAATGGGAGTGATGAAAATGATTATGCTGATAGAAGTGGTAATGAGGGTTTTGGCCAGACTGATTTGATGAGAAGCTTTGGTGGCTTGACTATAAAAGAGCGGGGCCCATATGAGACTGATTCTTCACTAGGTTCTGTAGACAACTCACAGCCTCCTCCTCCTCCGGTTCCACCTCCTAGACCTTTGAGTGCAAACTCTAGCTCTACTAGGAGACTTGCATCAAGCAACTCCAATGTTGGACGTTCTGGACCATCAAGACGAGCTCCTGGTTGGCCTGCTATACCTAGGACTTCTCCAACTGGATCGAGGCCATCCTCACCAAGATCTCACTGTGACAATGAAGGCTACAATAGTGCTGATGAGCAGAACCCTTGCTATGGACCCTCTTATAATGATATTGTAAGTTCATGAACTTATTTTGAATGATTATAAATGTCATTCATCCATATTCCGTACTTATTAATCTGGAATGCTAACTAGTTTAGTTTTTCATCAATCTTGTTAGTGCCTTACCTTGTTTCATCAAAGTATGAGATCAGGAAGATTTAGGTGTTCTACTCTATTTTTGGTGGGTTTGTATCCTCGTTTTTCTGGTGCAGCCCTCTTCTTCTCTAAATTGATAAATAACAAGGAAAGGAGTTGATGTAATTGGACATTTGAATCAAGCCTGTAATATAGGTAGTGTGTATGATTTTGAGCCAAGTGAGCATTCTCTTTGTGTAATGTTTGTCATGATGCTTTATCAATTCTTGAGAATTCACATAGTATAAAGTGAAATCTAGCATCTAATGAGATCTCAAAAAATTCACTTGGTACTTGGAGCTACAGTTGAGATTGCTTATAGTGCATTTTGTTACATAGGCCCATGGCTAAGCTATTCAGACATGCTTGAGGCATTGGTTCAAGCACAAGTTTAGTGTATAGGTTTTTGTAATTTCTTGCAGATTTAAATGGTGTTCAACTGGTCTTTGCATACTGCCTTTTCCTAATTAATGTTCTGAATGATTATATACATATAACGTTTCTACTGGTGAGATTTGTCTCTGGTAGTTTGACACTAATGCTGTAGTGCATTATTCTATTTCAATTAGACTCACTGATAATTTTTGCCTATGCATTTATTTCAGGAGGGAGAAAGACAATTTGAGCTTGACATCAGAAGGTCAAAGGGCTTAGAGGTGAAGAGAATGCTAGGGGATGGTAATTGTCTGTTCCGTGCCGTTGCAGATCAAGTATATGGAGATCCGGAACTATATGATCTGGCTAGGCAAATGTGCATTGATTATATGGTACGTTTGTGGTCTTACTTCTTAGAGTCTCGTATAATCTTGCTTAGCACCATTGCTCCAGCCTTACAATGGAACAAGCCTGCATTGTTGATCTAGTTGGTAATTAGTAAGATTTGATATGTAACATTCACTGCTCTTTTTTCCTGTTATTCAGGAGCGTGAACGAGATCACTTTTCTCAGTTTATAACAGAAGGTTTCACTTCATACTGTAAGAGGAAACGAAGAGATAAGGTATATATGTTGATCTTGATCTTCTTTGACTTGTCAACCAGTATTTCTATCTGAAGGCGGTGTTACGTGCTGGTTTGAGCAGCACAACATTTTTTATCTATTGCTATAGCAAAGGTCAGAACTGTTTCATATGAGTTCACTTTAACTCAAGGAATCATTTTTCCTCCCTGCTTGCTTCCTAATGGCAGGTTTATGGAAATAATGTTGAGATTCAAGCATTGTGTGAAATGTATAATCGGCCGATCCATATTTATTCCTACAGCACAGGTTGAGTCTGATCCTTGAAATTAAATGTGGTTCACTTCTTTCCAAAAAAATCTTACATGTTTGACATATATATCCTTCATTGCAGATCCAATTAACATATTTCATGGAAACTATGAAACTGATCTACCACCCATACGGTTAAGTTATCATCATGGAAATCACTACAATTCCCTTGTAGATCCCCGACGCTTGACAATTGGTGCTGGACTCGGATTTAGCTCTCTCCGTGGGGTATGTCAATCATTTCAAATTCACATTGGTTGATTGATAGCTCATCTCTATTTTTTTTATTCTTAGCTTTTTTATTATAAACTCTGCACTTTAGCAATGCGTAGGATTCCATATTGTATCTAAGGATTGAATATTAAGAATTCATTGTTTATTGAGTCAATTCCGTATGTTCATATTGCAGAGGCATGTTGACAAGGATCAAATCAAAGCTGCAATTAAAGCTCAGCAAGACCAGCAGATTGATAGTGTATGTATTTGGATTGTTTTGTTATGTTTGAATACCTTCACCTTGTCTTTTCGGATTTTATCCTTACATGGTCCAGTACTCTATCCATACAGGCACTTTTAGCAGAAGGAAGATTCTACTCGGACCTTGAGCTCACTGAAAAGGAAATAGAACGAATGGTAATGGAAGCTTCTAGAGCCGAGTATGTAGCTGTTGACAAGTTCAAACATCAAATTGGCCACCAAGAATCTTCGACATCTGGTGCTGAACCATCATCCTCAGGGTCCAGTAAGCATCTCCTCCTTTGCATTCTCCAACTCTTTTTTTTCGCTCTCAACCTCTTACAAACTGGGTTTTGTTCGGATGTATGCAGTATTAAAAGAAAAAAAGAACATCATTAGAATTTAAAAGGCTATATTTGATGACCCAATTCACAATATATCAGTTTGTCATCAAACATTACAATTTTGGGGTTACCAAACAGCTTTAAAAAATTAGGCTCCATAATGCATAAACATGCTACATAATGCATTTTATACTGTACCCAAACATGCCCTTGATGGTTTCTCTTTTGTTATAACAGGGAAATCAGGAAGTGGAAGTGGTAAGCAAGTTGGGGCGTCCGATTGCGGCATGAACAACAGTATTCAGATGATGCTGTCGATGGGGTTCAGCTACTTGCAGGCCATAGAGGCGTACAGTTTATTTGGAGACGATGTGGACTCGATGGTTTGTTACCTATTGGAGACGAGCAGCAGCAGCAGACGGAAAGGCAAGGCCACGGAATAGCGCTACTAGTACGAGATTCTTGGATGAGTTTTCTGTTCTTTTGTTTCTGGCTTTCTTTGAACTTGGTAGAATAATATTGCCCTTTATTATTATGCCCTACATTGAAAAGCTGGGAAGCGAATTTGGAGCCTTGTTTTATGAATCCTTTGAATCATCTTAAATAAATATACTAGCTTCAATTTGAACTTTAAGCATGGAGTAAATTGTCTGCAGCTTTGTATTTAGATGAGTTCCACCCTGCCTACATGTCTACCTTGCAAGCTGCAACTCTGCTTGGTTTCCTGAGTTACATAAATTCTGTAGAGTACATCTGTGCAAGGTAGATGTTGAAAACTCCACCTTGAAAACTTGTGTAACCAAGGATAGTATAGAATTGATTTTAGTGTGAAAATTAGTTGGCAGATTGTTTGATGATGTTCAAGTGACATAGATTAAGCAACTGGACTGAATGTTTTCAAATGACATAGAGAAAGGTTAATTCAGAAGGAGGTTGTCTCTTTTTTTTTTTTTATCCGAACAGGGAGCCTCGCTCCCACTTACTCAGTTTGGGGGATTACAGAACAAGCCCGGGATGATGCTACCCCCATGGCATCCTCCCTAAGGATACTACGGACACCCTCTGGCGCCGTTTCTAGCCTAACCAAACCAAGAGGAAAGCTATGACCAAGCATGGTAAGCGCGTCCGCTACCCTGTTGGCCTCTCTATACACATGACGGGTTTGGATCTCCCACTCCCTACTTACTAAGCTCTGGCACTTTCGCACCAAGCTCGCACAAGTGTGCGTCAAGCGAACCCCTGACTTGATCATCTTGACCGCCATGAGCGAATCCATCTCTAACACGATCTTCCTGCATCCTACCTCCCAAGCGATCTGCAGGCCATGGATCGCTCCCCATAGTTCCGCCTCCACCACTGAGAAGGAGGTTGTCTCTGTAAAATGAACTATGATTGATTTTCCATCTGGTTTTGATCCACACTAGCCATCTTTAACTGATCTTAAGTCTCGACTGATCTTGGGATCAGGTGGCTTGGCTAATATTGCTACTTCTTTGGTGCATACGCACAACACCCTTTCATTTGTTCCTAAGGGGACAAGAGTTTTGTTATATCTAGTGCCACATATTACAGCCAACTCATTTCTTTTGTAAAACTGTAAAAAAAATGAAATTATGTTGCACTTCTAACCAAGTGAATTTGCAATTAGTAGAGGACCTCTTTCATTTCCATAAGGCTAATTATGTTTGGAAAAGGACCCCTCAACTAAAAAGTGATGAGCAAAGTAGTAAAACAAAAACAAAAAAAATACCAAGTAACTCTAGTGAAAAAAAAATACTAGATATTCCAATAATACAGATCAAGAAAAATTCAGCCTTGTGTTGTTTGGGGCTGCTTGCGATGGTGGTTGGACTAGGCTGTTTTCATCTTACGAGATGGTGGTCGTCTAAATAAGCTGATGAGATCGTCAAGACCCTGATTCAAGAATTGTGATAAAAGTCAGAGGAAAATGTGGCATAAAATGCACAAGTATTTGTTATACATGTATAATGGAACTCACTCTAGTTGTTATGACCAAGAAGCTGAAAAGCACTATCAGATAAGATCCCAGTGCTAGTAACAGAAGCAAGTCGAACGTGACGCTTGCCACCTGCAATGACGAATATAACACTTGTCAACCCCAATGAGAACACAGATGAGCATATTTTGGATACCCAGATGAGCATATGATACAGGATTTTACAAGAATCTCATCAATTTATAAATAGTGAAGCAAAGATGAGAAAGAATTTGATTTTACAGCACCTGGTATATGTTTAGTGTAGCCTTGGTTGAATCATAGAAGGTGAAAATTCCATCAATCGCCTCATGCTGCACACTGACATCAGCTGTGTGCTCAGCTAACTCCTGTAAAAATTGGAGCCACGGTATTAGAGATAAGTCCTATATTAATCCAAAGAAACTAAAATGGTATGATTCAGAGTTAAAACAATAAAGCTTCTTTACTTAAACATTGTTGTCTTGATTTTTTCTTATGAACTTGACATGGGAATGCACACAGCTAACAGATCTGCTAAAGTAATTCTAGCTAAGGAAAATAAATTTTTCATAAGAATGGAACAGTGAGCTAACCCTTTTCAGAGCATTAATGAAGGGATCACTCTTTGGCATGAATGGAGCTAGACGAGGTGTAGATGACAAAAGATCCAACCATGATTGAATGTAAGAAGGATTGACAGCTAAACTGCTGTTGTCTGCAAAAATTTGCACGTTCTTCCCTTCAAGCCCATATATATGCCTCTGTGGAAGAAAAAACTAGTTAGTATGTTCAAAACATGGGAAAGGATGTCTTAATACTCATAGAACGTCAAACTTGTCCATTCACATAACAGATTTTTTATATATCCTATATACAAATTGGTTATATATGCCTCTGTGGAAGAAAAAACTAGTATGTTCAAAACATAGGAAAGGATGTCTTAATACTCATAGAACGTCAAACTTGTCCATTCACATAACAGATTTTTTATATATCCTATATACAAATTCGTTCTACTAAGACATTCATTTCTTTTGTAGGCCCTCAAATTTATTCACTATCCCTAATTGCCAAAAACATTTTACAGACAAAAATTACTGAGCAACTAGCCCTCAAATTACTATAACCATTCACAGTTTAAAATTCAACATTTCACACTGCCTGCAACAGCAATTATCAATCAGATTTATACATTAGATTGGAAGGGATCTGCTAGGAGGTTCAGATCACCAAGTTAGTTGCCTTACAAATTCAAGTAAAGCTAGGATAGAACTTCACATTTCACAAACAAATAGAAATATTGTGAGAAATTACCGCAAGACTCTCAGCAACTAGCTTGACATTCCTGATGATAGTAGTTTCACTTGCAAAAGCTCTGCATAATGTTTTTTCAGACATCATTAGGAGCAGACTTCTTGAGAAGAGTGCACAGGCTTGGACTTTTATCAGTATTACCTGTTATCAGACAAGTCCCCAAATTTTTCCAAAAATTCTGGTGCAGTAGAAAGTTGAGAGAGGGTAGCAGCAGTTATTCTGAGTCTTGAAAATTGCTCATGCTCCCAGGCTACCTACATCAATGTAGAAGCTTTAGATTCCACAAGCTACAAGGCAACTTTAGAAAGTAAAAGTGCTGAAGTAGAACATACTGATAGGACTACATGTTTCTCAGACTACACCTAAATGTCAAAAGATTACATCCATACAGTTCATTCCACAACTAGACTATCTATAGAGAACACAGCATGGTTGCTAGCAAGTAATACACAACCAAATAAATCTAAATTGCAGCTACAGTACCTTCCCACCAGCATTTAGGGAAAAAGTACGATACACAACCAAAAAAAAAGCTCGAGAAAATGCTCATGCTGAGTAATGTCACTTGAGTTATATATTCCCAATCACAGACTTCCAAATCTAATAACAAACAAACATTTTTGTATATACATACTCGAGAGTTTGAAATGTTTATCTTCTTGTGCTTCAAGCCAACTTTAACTCCCAATTCATCAGCGACATCAGAGAAACCCTGAAATCACACGCGAAATGAGTGCGAAGTGTTCAATATTATTCAATTTGATCCAAATAGTCATGTATGTGCATTACATACCTGGAAAATTTGCTTAATGTAAGCATTCTCTGGAGGCTTGGACACATGAAGAAACAGTTCGTCGTGCACAGAACCAATGCTATTTAAACAAATGGCATAGTCAATACTCTCACGCAAACGTTGATCTAAAGTTCGAAGCCACTGCATAATGTAGATGAGTAAGAATTTTGGTTACAGTGGATTGTACAACCGACGGAATTTAGATAAAGAAGAAAGACAGAAAATAAAATAACAAGTTAACTTCAAACAAGGAGGAGCTTAGCACCTTATGAGTTCCATTGTAATTATAAGGCCCACCAGAAGTTAGCCCAAAAAGCAAGTTGTATCTTCCCCTCGTCTTAGAATTTGAATAAAGAAGTGAAAATAGACGAGCCACTTCAAGAAGTGTGACAACACCACTTCCATTGCTATCACTTCCCACTGACAATGCCTGCAATATAAAGTTCACAGTGAACAAGAAGACTTATATATCCTGAAATCAACAAAAAGGTGATTTCACATACAGGTGCAGTGCCGAATGTATCATAGGATGCCACTATAGCAATTGTTGGCAGTTGACTTGAGTCTCCATCTGCCCTCAATCCTGGCAACCATCCCTGCAAATCACCACACACATATTTCATCATTGTAGAGGTGAACACAATTAAGAAATACAGAGACATTAACCCCAATAAATTGTATTTAAGCTTATAGTTCATGAAAACATGCAGCAAACTTTGTAAAATATGAAAGAGAACAACCCATATGGCCTCTACAGCACTAAATTCCATCCATGGATTATAATTTGCCCAAAAGTCAAGCAAATATCATGTTTTTTGCTTTAATGAAGGAAAGAGTTTAGGATGCTTATAAATACAGGCTAACCCATCCTAGAAACCCTTGGATGTGTTCCAGATTTGAGAAAAGCATCACAGTTCATATTTAACCACGCATGAGCTAGGCCAGACCTGAATATTTGTAATTGTTGGAGATGCAACTTTCTTAGGTTCTGCTGTTGAAACAACAAGTTTGAATCTGAAACAATCAACAACATTAATGTAAGAATTTACAGAAAACAACAAAAAGACTTGCATCATCACATTAATATCCTTGCACATGAGTGACATAACGAAACAAAAGATACCTGATTCTGAAAAGAACGATAGCAAAAGACAACATAACAAAATCGAAGTTATAGGCAACTTCTAAAACCAAGTATGCAGACAAATGAAAAATCTTGGGTAGATAATAAGTTGGCAAAACATACCCTCCCGTTGTTGCTGAAGCAGGCTGACCACTAGCATCATTTCTTTCAATGTCAGCTAAAACAGACTTCAAATTGTCATCCTCGAAGGCAAAATAAACAGGATACTGCAATAAAATGTGATGTCATCAGAAATATTACATGTTAATCGATCAAAAAATGCTATATGACAACCAACCATGTCCAATTCTCTTACTTACAGGTAAATTTGCATGTATAAGTAACTTCTCTAGTTCAGCCAGCTCATTCTTTATTTCCATTTCATCCTTATCAGGGATAAGAGAACTGCGTTCACGACTCAGAAACCGTGGAAGCAAAAATAGGAGACCACCCAAGGGCTGTTTCTGAACAATGTAATCTGCAGCACAGTTGTTACAGCACATCATGTTAAAAATATATCACACAGCATGAAAATTATCATTTCCTGCCCAAAGAAGGGAAAAAAACTCTAGCTATGGCTGGTTGATTTTACATACACAAATCAGGAATAAGAACAACAAAGCAATATACTCAAAAACAACTTCATAATCTATTCAAAAAGGCCAGGGAAGACTTCCAGTAGCAGATCAGTTATTATCTTCACGACCACGACCTATTCTAGCTGCAATACCGATGCTCAAAGCCCATATTATTTCCAAGGTCAACTAAGCTCATTAATTGGTGTGTAGTAGTGCTTAATTAACTTCTCCACGGAGATGCAGTAATTATTAAGAAACTTGAGCTTATATAATTGCGTGATTAGTAAGCATCATGAATACAACACCTTGATCTTTACATTTAAACAAGAACGACACTATTTAGAAGCTGTGATTAATACTAATCAGTGTTTCCATCCTAAGTCAAGACTGTCCGACCAAGCAATCAAGTCAGAATGCTAGCTACATGATAATTTGTAATTCAGCAAACCAAACTATTGAATTGACCTTCAATCAGTCCAAGACTACTCTTCATTCAAGAAATCGGCTCGTTTGCTGAAGTATCCAGATACGATCTCCGAAGAATCAAACAGGATAGAACAGGAAACAAAATAAATGAGGACTGGATACGGAAACCTTTGATGGCAGGCAACTGGACAAGCTTCCGAATGGGAACGATGACGACGGTCCGAGAGAGATCTGCGTTGCTCGGATTAAGAGAAGATCCGGCGTGATGGTTGAGAGTGGCGAATCGCGATCCGAAGGGAGCCCCGGCGAGATCGTACTGGATGAGGCGGTAGACGTCGACGGCGGTGGCGGCGTCGCAGAGCTCGACGCAAGCGAAGAGGACGAAGAAGAGAGCGATGAAGGAGCAGACGGAGTTCATCATCTCTCTCCTCATCGCCATTGTTGGAGTGGAAAGGGAGAGACGAAGGAAGCTAGGGTTTGGGGGAGGAAGTTCGATCTGAGACAGGTAGATTTTGATAGCTCAGCCCCTCAGCAGAAGAATGCTGGGTAGTGGAATGGTTAAATTGGAGAGAGAGGGTGAAGAGATCTGAACAGAGGACCGGTCAATCCAAGTACGGCGTAGTTGTTCCTCACCTTCTTCGTAGTAGTGCTAATGTGCGCCTATGGGCTGTCATTCGTGATTAGTGGGCTCGTTGGCTTGGGCTAGCCCTGATTAAGCTCGAGCCTTCCGTCCGAGCCCGGATTATCTGCTCGCAAATATGGGCGTTAAAGAGAAATGGAAAAAAACAAAAGTGATTTTACAATGGTTTGGATTTTCTTTTTCTTATCGCCGTTATCTTTTTTTTTTTGTCATCAAAATTTAGAGTGAGGGGATGGTGCCCCAGTCCAAGGGCAGGGAAGATCCAAGGGCTCAAAGAGCTCTTGCAAGGGGATTTACATATGCCTCACCTCAAGGAGACTAGGAGGGATCGAACCTGCGACCTGTCAGACCGATGCCCTGTCATGCTCCACTAGACCAACCCCTTGAGGTAAGGATTAGGGATGACACAAGTATTATTTGGGTTCGTCAAGAGGATCCATTAGGGATGTGAACCGATTACTAACTAATTTTAAGAAGAAATGGCAGATCGTCGCGGGTTACTACCCGAAGGACTTAACCGTTGAACCAAGTGTCCGAAGGCACAACAGTTTGTTAATCTTGATGTTCTAAAAATTGTGCTCGACTCTGGAAGACTCCAACCCATCTAATCTTTTGGCTCGATTAGGAGTTTGATTAGACTGTCTAGACAACCGTTTAGACAAACTAAACACTGGACGATTCCTCTTTGTCTAGCTTTTAAAAAACAACGGTTATATTGAATGTAACTTCATTAGGATTTATATATGTATAACAAAATCCTTATAAATTGAATTGAAGTATTGAAGGTAAATGAGTATCGTGTTTAAACTTTTTTATGTGGGTTTATAAAGGACGAATTTGGGTAAATGGGCTATTCGGTGACATTAATGAGGTAAATAGGCCATGCGGTGAGATAATTAGGTAAATAGGCTCTTTTGGTGACAACTACAAAAACATGCCATTGTGACATCACTAGTGGCAGAACGTGACGTCATCACACCCAAATTTGTCACCACCAAACATGTTAACGTATATGAATTTGTCGCCGTGTACAAAAATTCCCCTCCCCCCACGTACAAAAACCCCCCATACAAAACCTTGTCATCGCGTTTAAAACTTGTCACCTCTCAAACTAGTACCACCAATATTGCACTCTAATTTGTTCATCACGTACAAAAACTTATCACCTTACCTAGAACCACCCCAAATTGCACTCAAACTTGTCATCAAAATTTATTAGTAAGCCTATGTGAGATTCGAACCCACATTATCGTACGCTAAGCACGTTGCTCTACCATTTGAGCTAATAGGCTACGATTAAAAGTAATATACAAAAATTTAGCATCACCTAGCAATCGTAGTTGTCATCGGTTGTGAAGGATTGTTGCATCGTACAAAAAAAACGTCACCAAGCACAAAATGTGGTGACATGTTATCGCCAAATAGAAAACCTAGATCGCATATAGATCTTGTCACCGCATAGAAAACTTGGTTACATTCAACATGCCAACGCGTACAGATTTTGTTACCAAACTGAAAACTTGTCAACACGTACAGATTTGACTCCAAATTTTGTTTACAAAACATAAAATCCTAGATTGCGCACAAACCTTGGTTACAAACACAGAAAACCCTAGATCACGTACAGATGTTGTCACCGCAAATAAAACTTTGTTACCAAACTAAAAACTTGTCATCACGGATGCGGTAGGTGGAGCCGGCGTAGATGAGCTCGAGGGCGTTGTCGTGGCCAGAGTCAAACATCAGCGGGGGCCTAATGGGGAATCTAGCGAGCGTGGACTGAGGGGAGGTGGCGAACACGCCTCATATGTCAGATTTGGGAAAACCGTGGACCTCTGTTTCTTCGCCTGTAATGGTGGAAACAAACAAAAAAACAGACCCACCTTTGAGAATGATGGTGGGGTGGCTTGGAGGCCCGCTTGCGAAGGGCAGATTGGGCGAGATGGCAAGTTAGCTCGGCGATGAACTCGTTCGAGTTGTCGCTGCTTGCGGTCTCGACAGAGCTCTCGAGTGATTCGCTAGGGGGAGGCCGCCATTGATGAAGGGTTGGAGGTGGTGAAGGGGCTGACACTGAGGAGGGTTGTGGGTGGACGACAGGAAGAAGTCGCTTGTAATGGCTTAATGTAATTAATTGTTGTCAATTTAGGTGGGAAGGATATGGTTGGACAGAAGAGTATGAGTTTCGAGCATAAGGAGATGATGGTGATGAGATTGTTGTTGATCACCTCCTTGATGGTATACAAAAGTTGTGTAGTGGTTTGAGAACCTTTCTTTTGTTTCATGATGCCGGGAAAAATATTCGCAAAAATCCAACCTTCTTTTGTAGCCTCACTCGCCTCCGGGTCTTAGATTTAAGCCATACAAACCTCACCAAGCTATACATTTCCCACTTGAAATATCTTCGTTACTTGGACCTTTCACACACTCCTGTCGAAAACTTGCCCAAACTTTCCAAGAACATCCAATTGCAAGTCCTCAAACTAAACTACTGTGATAAACTTCTCGACATGCCTAAGGATCTCACAAAACTGGCCAACCTTATATCCCTTCAAGTGAACCCAAGAGCTCTGGGTAGTTTGCCTTCAGGGTTAGGGAGACTAACAAATCTCCTACGGCTTAATGTTTTCATCGTGGGGAAGAAGAAAGGGCTTAAGATTGAGGAGTTGGGGGACCTAAATAATCTCAGAAACTCACTCCGTGTTACAAAGCTTGAAAATGTCGAGACTGAACAAGAGGCTCAAAGGGCCAAGCTACACGATAAGGGAGGGCTTGACATATTGGAATTAGAATGGTCTAGATTGACACAAAGTGAAGCTGCAAAGCAAGTTCTTTAAGGCCTCAGACCACCCAAGAATTTAAAGGAGTTGAAGATCAGAAATTATGGCAGTCTCGAGTTTCCTGAATGGCTTAATACACCTCAAGTGTGTGGGTTGTTGGAGTACATCCACCTAGATCATTGCAAAGCTCTTCCATCATTTGACCAACTTCCACTACTAAAGACTCTCCGGGTTGAGGCGATGCACAAGATGAGTACTGATCATGTCCGCGGCCATGAACACTTTGGCACAAATGGTACAACCAGAGGCTCCCCACGCATAGAGACGCTGATCCTGTGTGACATGCCTGAGCTTGACTGGTGGATAAACCTGGCAGCTAGACATATGCCTCATCTTTGCAATGTTCGAGTGGAGAAGTGCCCAAGCCTACTCAGTTTGCCTTACTTGCTCTATCTCGCGAAACTGGAGAGACTAGAAATTATAAGATGCATAAAGTTGCGAGAGTTGCCTGCATTGCCAACGTCCCTCAAAAGCTTAGTCATCAAACATAGCGACGTCTTGAAACAACGATACCAAGTTGGACAGCCCGATTGGTTCATGATTAGAGGCATTGTTGGAGGATTATCATATCCCACATCAGGCACAAGAATAGAAATCTACTAGTATATAAATAAGGTGAAACTCCTACCCATTGGCTTAAGCTTTTGGGTAGGAAGGTGGATCTTGACCTTATATACGAAGTGGTTAAATTTACCCCGACACGTCGCCCAGTTCTCACGGCCCACCGGAGTTTCACAGGCATCAGCAATGTTGAAATTGACTGAGCCAGATCAGGTCATCCAAGCACGAGTGTACAGGTACCTAGCTAGCTTGTACGCTCATATAACTGATTACCTGTTTTGAGTTTATGTTAGCTTGTGTGTCCTAATTAAGACTGTTAACCAATAAAACCAGGATCAGAGGACAACAAACGAAGACCAACCAATACACCTCTAAGTCATCAACTTCAATCAAATATTACGAGGATCGTATCTCCAACACGAATGATGACTTACAGGTTAGCACATTGCTCGATCTTAACACATCCACCAAACCTGCTTGGCCTTAGCAAACTCGATCTTCACACTATTTCAATTATTCTGGACTTGTATAAGTGCGCAAGAATATAACCACTTCATTTTGCTTCTACTGTTCTTGTAGGGAACTCCATTGTCTTGAGGCTATGCAGTTTGTGACTTCTGATCGAGTTACCCGATTGTGTGTGAAAGAGCATATATAAACTCTCCTTTTTTTGTGTTGGTGTGCTTGTGGGTTTGAGACTGCAACTTACTTCTTTTGTTTGAACTTTCCATTTCGTGATTTAAATTTATTGTTTGTGTTTAATAAAAGTACGTACGCCAGACCCTTAAGTTAGCCTGTTTAGGGGACATGAGATGCTCCGTTGAGTTCTGAAGACAAGAACAAACATTTGCGTTTTTCAAAATAAACAAACTAACAAAGGACGGTTTCTTTTATTTGATATAAACGTATGGTATTCTTAACTTTATTTCTGGATTGTGATCAATGAGTATGTAATAATTATGGGCAGTGTGAACCATTTTGAGAGCTCAGTTACTTTCGGGGTATCCAAATATAGACTTGTAAGATTGGTAATCAACACTACTATTATCGTGGTATCCAAACCGGTCGATTCGGGCGGTTTCGAGTTTGGGTCAATCTGATCACAATTCAAGTCAGATCAGATAGACTTAACATGTCAAAATTTTGAACTTTTAATAATTATTAAAATAATATTATGATTAAATAATAGTATTTTATAATAAAATATATGATAATATTTAAAATAAATATATTTATTCTACATACATTTTGAAAAATTGGGTCAATCCAACAGGTTTAGGTTTCAAACCGGTCGGATTCGAATCAATCGGGTTGTGTTTTTTCCTTTATCCGTTACTTTTCGAGGTCGGGTTTCAACCCTAAACTTCTCGATCGGTTTCCAATGTCGAATCAGGTTTTGACAAATCTAATCCAGATTAATCCCCGAAAAGTTGTAACCAGAAGACCTAAGGGCTCCATGAGACAGAAGACCAGTGGGGATCAAAACTGTAACCTATCAGACTAGGGACGGATCCATGATTTGATTTCTGGGTGGGCTGTATTTACCTTATAGAAATTTTGTCTCTATATTTTTCAAAGGCCTATGTAATAATAAATTACTTATTTAAAATTTATATATAGATCAAATAAATTTTGATATATAAAATTAGTTTTGAGAAAAAAAATTATTTTATTGGAATGAAAACTTGTACTATACCAAAATCTAACCAAAATGTAAATTGAGCCATACAAAATTACAGTGTACAACATAAAAAAGGAGATTGGCTAAAGAAGAGGAGAACTTTATTTATTAAAAGGAGGCCATGGGTAGTTGAATGCGCACCGCTCAGAATCACAAAGCGCACCGCTTTTCCACTTTTCAATTTCGCCTGCATATTTGCAATATTTACGTTTAGTTCCCGTTATTATCATATAATTACGAAATATTTCTATAAGTTTTAATATGTACTTTGTTTGTCCCTAGACTATTTAGTAGTTGGTTTTTAGCTAGCTTGTTTTATTATCGAGTCCTGTAATTTGGTATCAGAGCCTAGTTAATCAATTAACAAGCTGGAGATTTCCGAAAAATGCATTAATAGAGAAGCTCCACATATTAAGCATTTAAATATTGGCGATAAACATCATGAAGCAATATTAAATACCATAGTTGATGATATCGCTGAACTAAAAAGTAGTATCTTTAGACTAAGTGAAAAAATCAAAAATATTAGAGAAGAACTTAAAATCGATTGTAACCTTTTATCAGAAGAAAATAAGAAAATATCTACCGAGCTTATTCACGAAATTAGGCATCAAGGTGCAATTGCTAAAGGTCTAGACATTAAAAAATCAACCAAATTTCCCTACAAGTATCCATTCTAAGGAAAAATATTTTCAATACCAGTTAAAAATATTAACGAAAAAGGAAAAGCCAAACTTGAAGAAAATGAAAAAGACAGCGAAGACTAGTTTGGAACCAAGAAAAGATATCATGGAGGAACCTGATATCATCAGTAGTGAAGAATCTGAATATGATACAGAAGAGGAAGAAATGTATCAACAAATGGGTTTGATAAGGTTAAAAGATATGGAAACCATACCTATAACTGAAGTAAAACGCAAGATAAGTAAAATTATGGGTAAAAGGGTGTTAGACACCAATGAAATGGAAGAGGAAATAACATCTAATGAGTTGGAAGAAACTAATGAAGCTAACAGATCCTATTATAAAAAATATGAAGAAGGATCTTGTAGCTATAGAAAACCTTGTTGTAAGCCTAAAGAGTTTTTAGAGAAAACATCCAGATTTGGGGTAAGGATTATGCCCAATAACCAACCTAACAAGAAAGAACTCAAATTGGAACCCATAAGTGAAACTGGGTATAAGCTAAACTTAGATGGAGTCCGAAAACGTGAAGAAGTAATGGACTTCTGGAAGAAAAGTATGATGAGCGTGCTAAATCTCAATACAGATTGGAGAGCAACAAACTTCCTGAACTATATTGAGCATAGTTTAGAGGGAATAGTTGCTGACTGGTACGAAGGAGTACCAGAAGATTTCAAAGCAGGGTTAAGAGCTAATAACTCAGCTTCATCTATGTTCAAAGACCTTTGTGAGGCTATAGATGAAGAGTTTATTGGGGAAAGAGATGAGGATGATAAAAAGTTTATCGAATGGCAAAGAAAACTCAACACCCTTGAAATCTGTCACATGAAATATCTAGATAGTTATCTTTCTGAATTTGAGCATTACTACTATAAGATTGGTGAAAATCCTATTAATCTTCAAATGCTCTATGATAAACTTCCCAAACCAATTAATGAAGAAATTAGTGATGGTTACCATGAGTGGAAAGAAAGGTATATGTCTAGAGATACCCTAGGAAATAGAATGAAATACCTCAAAAGATGGGTTGAGAAAAAATGTCGAGAGGTTAAGGGAACACATCAAATGAAACGACAGTTTCTAACATGTTGGGATTTCCCTAACGAATGGGGTTGTGATAAGAAAGATTATCAAAGAAAACATTATAGAAGGAAAAGTTTCAATAAGTAGAGAGGTGAAAAATATCATAAGAAGTATTATAAAAAACCCTGTGTTAAGAAAAGAAGGTTTTTTAGGAAAGCCTCTTATTGACCAGAAAAGAAAAAGAGTTGCAAGTGCTGGGCTTGCGGAGAGACTGGACATTATGCTAATGAATGCAAGAATAGAAAGAATAATAAATTAGCAGAAGCATTAGAAAGTATGGATTACATTGAAATATCTGAGGATGAAGCTATAGAATTAGCGTTGGGCAACAACAAAGGAGTTGTTGAAGTAGTGGAAGAAGAAGAGGTAGAGGATTCGGATTGTGAAGAAATTAATGAAATGATGCAAGGAGAGAGCTCTAGCATCGCTGATTTCTCAGAAGCATTCGAATCTGGAGAAGAGATGACTACGCTAGCTCAGCTCCAAGAAGCTGAATCCTCCATAGACGAGGAACAAATTGAAAATATGCGTAAGTCAGGAGTAGAATTCCCTGTTATTTCTAAAGAACAATTCTTCAAGAGATATTTCTTCCCAGCATTCTCTAAGTTTGTGTGCGAAGAAATGCTTGGAGATATAGTAATTAAAAACAACGAAAATCAAGCTACCGAAATCAATCTAATCAACTGGAAAAATATCCAGAAACATAACAAGGATAAGAGATATAAGTATATCTTTGTGTGTGGTATCCAAATATTCATAACTCCACTACAAGACTTTGGTAAAAATGTGCATTGCATTAACTTTGTTTGTGACACTAGGCATAAGAAGTTTAGTGATCAAACCATAAGTGGAGTCATATGCAACTTAAGTCAAGGGCCAGTGTCATGGATTTGTAGGCCTAAATATTATGTTAGCTTGGAAGATCAGTTTGCACCTAAATTCTTAGCTCTTAAGTTGCTAACTGAAGGAATTAATATGCATAAGGGCACTTGCCCTATACAGTTGAAATGGAAGGTGGTATACAAACTAGAAAACACCACCAATCCTCCACTAAGGATGCAAATGGTAGAAGCTGATAAAAATATGAAATTAGTGGACTAGGTCAGATAGCAGTTCCTGTTAAGGTTAAGCCTGAACAAATCAGTCTAAAAACAATATGGATAAATGCCTTTGAGAACCCTTCAAACGCTAAGCATGAAAAAATATTAACAGTTGATGAGGAAGGTAGAATTCATACCACATCTCAATCACCCGCAAACCTAACAATGGATAGGAGTCTTTCAAGAAGTAGAAGTTCTAGGTTCAATCCTAGTTTAAATCTTACCCAAAGAAACCAATTAGCGCCTCCAAATAGGACAATTAAAGAAGAAAGTCCTTTTAAGATAAATGAGGATATTGCTAGTCTATTAGTAGCTTTGAATAAGAAACTTGATTTGGACACCGTTGGTAGAACTATTAATGAGCCATCTAGACATAGCATAGATCTAGGATCAATGGCAAGTTCTAACCCAAACCCAGAAGGTCGTCCAATGTTACAAGGAGAGTCCTCGAACTTTAGATCGGATAGAAAGCTAATAGGGTTTAAAACTAAAACCATAAGTGAACCTGTGTATGAAGAGGATGAAGAGTTAAATATGCAGGTTGAAGCTTGTCTAAGAGTCACTAATCCAAACAGTATTTACATTCCTATAGCGATATGCATTGAAGGATTTAATAATTATGAGCTATGTGCATTCGTAGATAGTGGATGTTCTGTTTGTTTTGGAAAGAAAACATTATTCCCTGAATTTATGTGGAAACATGCTACTAAACCTATTCAAGTTAGAATAGCTGATAATAGTATTATGGTTCATTCGGAAGTTATTTTGGATTTACCAATTATGCTTGGGGGTTACCCTTGTATAATTCCTATTATTTGGGCTACTGAACAAACATCTCATGACATGATAATAGGAAATAACTTTCAAAGGCTATATTCTCCGTGTACTCAAAGCTTAGAAAGTATGATATTTACTATTAATGGAGATTTAGCTTGTGTTAGAAAAATGAAAGATGCCTATACTCATCAAAAAATTGAATTCACGCGCAGTAAGCGTGGTGAGGAGCAGATAGTTCCAACGCAAAGAGAATTTGCGCTCTTTATAGATGAAGTAGGCATAAAAGAACAGATAACAACCCAACAAAAGGAGTTATGTAGAGAATTATATTCTGAAGATCCTTTAAAGTTTTAGGATAAGGATAAGTCATTTGCTAAGATAGAGCTTATAGATTCTAAGACTGTCATTAGAGTTAAGCAAATGGTTTATACCTATAAAGATCAACAAGAGTTTAAAGAACAAATAGACGAACTGTTAAAAAAAGGATTAATTAGAGAAAGTAAGAGTCCTCATTCTAGTCCTGCATTTATGGTTAAGAATCATGCTGAAGAAAAAAGAGGAAAGGCTAGAATGGTTATCAATTATAAGAAATTAAATGATAACACTGTCTTTGATGGATATTATATCCCTAATAAAACAGTCTTGTTCAATAGGATACAAGGAGCCACTTGGTTCTCTAAAATGGACTGTAAGAGTGGATATTGACAGATTAAAATGGATAAAGATAATATACCCTTAACAGCTGTTTGCGGGCAAAATTTCACAAATTTATATTAAATCGAGATTTTGCTTGAAATATTTAAAAATTAACCGAGCTATTAAATTCGGTTAATCTCTTATAAATTAAGTGCAAATATGATATCAAAGTTGACAAATATGTCATTCTATTTAATTTGGGCCCAAATTGAGATTGAACAATTTGGCCCAAACAACTATTAAAAAAGAAATTAAAATAAAAAAAGGGTAGTTGATGGTAGTTAATTACAAGTTACCAAAGTAACTTCCCGCCTAATCATAATTATATAAAGGGATGAAAAAGAACGGTTGTGGAACTTCCATTCTGGTACAGGAAAAACTTCCATTCTCGTACAGGGGGAATGACTCTCTGATCAACCATCACAAAACAAACAAAAATTGAGAGAGGAGAAGTTTTCCATCGGCAAAATGGGAGGGACTGAGTAGTTCAATCCAAAGAAAAAGGCATCTCCCACTTTAACACAAAAAGGAAATGATAATGAATTTTCTATGGCTTTCCCAAATACATTTACAGGGGAATGCATGTGCAGGACGGAGGGATCATGGCCTTGAATATTGGCCTCTACCCAATTCAAGAGAGAATGAACAGACACGATCGGCATCATATAGATATATGAATATATAAGGCTTCGTTGATCGATGTCAGGGCTCGTGGGGGATTGAAAGTAATCACTTTCACACCCCTGCATTTTGTTAATATTTATAGTTGATCTGAGAGTAATTACTTTCGGGTCTCTATACTATATTCGGATTTGTGGTTGACGTACATGAAAGTAATTACTTTCGGGTCTCCACATTAAGCAATATGATGACCGATTTGGGGTAATATTGCACTCGAACTACTACATCCGTGAAATCATGTTTCACGAGTACTCAAATCCGTATGGTAATACGGGGAACTAATGAGTTCCGTTTGATACAGCCTTAATTAAGGCTTCCAAGGAATCAGACTCGTTGATTCTCGTACACTACAACCGATTGCGGTCGCTTATGTAGTGGAAATAGAAATTGGGACAGTGCACTCTTGGACGAGGCTCTTGGAGAAAATGATAATGACGTATAGTAAATGTCTAACCACAAACACAATGAAAGGAACTAACTATACGAT
The DNA here is from genome assembly GCA_963924305.1 of Polygonum maritimum. Taxonomy (NCBI): domain Eukaryota; kingdom Viridiplantae; phylum Streptophyta; class Magnoliopsida; order Caryophyllales; family Polygonaceae; genus Polygonum; species Polygonum maritimum. The sequence goes on from OZ002732.1 coordinate 4,427,900, forward strand.
CATGATGCCTTATATATGTATAGAATCATAAATGTACATATATATTTTATTAAACTAAAAAGTGGTAACCTTCTGGCAACATCACACCAACCGTAAATTGTGACTTTGGACTCCTAATTAATTGAAGGGAGTAAAATGAGGGTGACCCAGCCAAATCCTGATGATGGATTTTTCATTATAATGCAAGCATTACAAAAGGAAGGTCAATGATCATATGAATATGGACATGCATACATAGTCCGTACGTGATCAATTGATTAAGGAAGTGCCTTTACTGGACTTAATTTTCTCCATTAGATATGGAGACATAAGTGGGTGTAGTATATGGCAAGTTCATGCGTACGAGAAATATATACGTACCGCCGTACAAGATTGCAAGGGCACATGAAGTGGTGGGATATAAATTTGGGTTATTACAAAGCTACCCATCAATATGAGATAATTATAAAAAGAACCTTAAGGGAATATATTTTATCAATATAGACCCCCCTTCTCTTATGTGACCCTTTCAAAGGTCTAAATAAAATTAAGGGAAATTCCGCCCGGTAACCACGAGGTTTTGCAAATTCCGCGTGGTACCCAAAGGTTTTCGGTATTCCGTGTGGTAACCACGAGGTTTTGTAGATTCCGCATGGTAACCTTGGTCTATTATAAAAACTTACCCATTATTTCTACTTAATTACACAAATCACCCTATCTTTAGTTTTTTTTAAAACTATCTAATCTATTTTATAAATCACCTAACTTTATAATTTTATTATTATATATATATATCTTTTTTTATTTAATCTTTTTCCATGACATTATATATTATTATTTTACAAAATCTTATAGTTTTTAATTATTAAAAAAAGAACCACATTTTTCAAATTTGTATTAAAAAATTAAAATAGATTTGATAGGTTTGTTGAAAAAATCAAAAAACAATTTATTATACCTAATTTGAAGTATCATTTAAATAGGTTTTTTCAACAAAACTATCAAATCTATTTTCTTAAAATACTTAGTGAGAAGTATTAGTTAATACATATTTTATTTTTAAATGTTAATTTATTATAAATACAAAAAATATGCCTAAAGTTGTACATGTCGTAAAAAGCCTATAATGTTTACACATTTTTAATGTCATGATATATGTACATTATGTTAAGAAAAAACAATTTTATTTTATTTTAAAAAACAAATTACTTGAACTAATGCACCAACTTTTAAAGAACACCCTCTTAAAGGATCAAGTATTAACAAAGTTCAAGTTTATATTTTTGTTAATAAGAAATGGTAGTTTTTTAAAAATTAGTTATGCTTTTGTTAATTTGAAAAAAAAGAACTATTTTTTTTATACAAATTTGAAAAATGTGGTTCTTTTAATAATAATTAAAAATATAAGATTTTGTAAAATAACAATATATAGTTTCATGGAAAAAGAGTAGATAAAAAAATATAATACTAAAATTATGAAGTTAGGTGTTTTATAAAAATAGATTAGATAGTTTTAAAAACAAAAACTTAAAAAAGGGTGATTTGTGTAATTAAATAGAAAGGATGGGTAAGTTTTTATATTACTTTAACTTTTTTATAATAGACCAAGGTTACCACGCGGAATCTGCAAAACCTCGTGGTTACCACACGGAATACCGAAAACCTTTGGGTACCACGCGGAATTTGCAAAACCTCGTGGTTACCGGGCGGAATTTCCCTAAAATTAATTTAGGAACTACAAGTGGTTTGTTCCCTTTCTAAAAAGGGTATGTAGGACACTTGACATAAAGTTAATTAAGACTCGTCAAGTTCAATCACACCTTAAATTAAAATTCAATGTCTTAAAGAACTACATGTGATTTGATCTCTTTTAATAGGGTATGTAGGAAACTTGACATAAAGCACAATGCTCGTCGAGTTCAATCGCAACCTTAAGTCAAATTTAATATATCATATTAGAACTACGTATGATTTGATCCCGTTCATACGGGTACGTAGGAAATTCAACGTAAATTTGTATACGTTAAATTCAATCACGACCTTAAATTAAATTTTAATGGGTCATTTAGAACTACGTGAGGACTTGATGTTCTTCTATGAACTACGTAGGAAACTTGATACAAATTAAATAAATCAAGTTCAGTCGCAAATCTTAATTGAAATAGAATTAAGTTTAATTAAGAACTACGTGTTGATTTGATGCCAAATAAAGGCTACGTAGGAAACTCAATATATGACAATGTGTCATCGAGTTCAATCACACCCCAGCGTAAATTAACGTTGTCTAAAGAACTATGTAAAGACTTGATGTTCTTTTACGAACTACGTAGGAAACTTGATATCGATCATATATTATCAAGTTCAGTCGCAAATCTCAAATCAAATAAAACACATGCCTAGAACTACGTTTGACTTGATTCCATATCATATAAATAGATACGTAGGAAATACGACCTAAAAAAAATATAAATGTGTCGTATTCAGTCGCAAATCAAATTAAACTAAATTAAATCAAATAAAAAAATATAAACATAAACTTTAAGCTTTATGTTTGATTGTGGAAAGATTATGCAACCCTTCCTAGAAGGTGGGTTTAATCTTATTCACATCGCACAAATGATAGTTGGTTTGAGTCCGAACAATCCTTCCTAGAAGGTGGGTTCGGGTGCATTCCACTGATGTGTGAATACCAAACATATAACACACATCAAATCAAACAAAATAAAATAAATCATTCTGAACTACGTAAGGCTTGATTCTCTAGAAAAGAGATACGTAGGCAACCCGTAAAATTGGGTGCAGCCCAAATCATAAAAACCATTAAATATTTTGTATCGATATTACTTTTAATCAAAAGAGTCGAAAGAGAGGGTCGAACTAAAATAAAAATAATTATTATATGTTTTGCAATTTTGTGTACATTTTTGCTCAACAACAGCATTTAGTGCACCACAAGGTCATTATGAATGGGTAGTTATGCCATTTGGGTTAAAGAACGCTCCACAGATATTCCAGAGAAGAATGGATAGAATCTTTAAAGATCTTAAACATTGCTGTCTTGTTTACATTGATGATATCTTAATATTTTCTAAGACTTTGGAACAACATATGCATGATCTTAAAGCAATAACTCAAGAGTGCATAAATCATTGGTATCGTCCTAGGACAGACAAAATGCATCTATGCAGTACCAGAAATTGAATTCCTAGGATTGAAGATTAAGGCAGGGGAGATTGTATTACAAGATCATATCCTTGAAAAGGTAGAAAAATTCCCTGATATTATAGAAAATAGGAAGCAATTGAAAAGGTTTTTAGGATGTCTCACTTATGCCTCTGACTTCATAAAAAATTTGGCTAAACTTAGGAAGCCATTACAGAGTAAGCTGAAAAAAGAAGAAGTGTGGACTTGGAGTAGTCAGGACACTAAGATAGTCCGAGAACTTAAAAAATGTTGCATGAATTTGCCTGTGTTAACTTTACCCAATGAAGATGATGAACTTGTTCTTGAAACTGATGCGAGTAATTATCATTAGGGTGCTGTTTTAAAGATTAAGAAGGATAATAAGTTGTGCAGGTACAACAGTGGAAGTTTCAACAAGGCTGAATGTAACTACACAGTTATGAAAAAAGAGATTCTTGCTATCTTAAAAGGAATTAATAAATTTATAATCTTTCTTGATCCAAAACCCTTTACAGTAAGAACTGATTGTAAAGGAATACTGGGTTTTATTCAAAATAATCTTGATAATATGAAAGCGCAAGGGAGGCTCCTGCGTTGGCAATTAGCCCTTAACCAGTTTTCCTTTAACATTGAACATGTGCAGGGATCAAAGAACTCGTTAGCAGACAGCCTGACAAGAGAGCTTGCAAGTGATAGAAATACCAAACAGATACATAACAAGCGGAAAACAACCAGTTATGAGGTTGTATCAGGATTGTGGATTAGAGAATGCCTCTCCACAACAGATAAAAGAGTCAGTCAAGTTTCTCCTCTCCGTGCGTCCTTCGGATGCGGAGAGGACTAAGTTCGCAGAAAAAATCGAGCATCATAAGGGATGGGTGTCACCTCCCAGTAATTTAGTAGTTTCTTTTTTAGAGGAAGTTGGTAAGAGAAGATGTCGTTATGGATATCAAATAGCAAACTGCATGTCCAGTACCAGAATATTAGAGCTAGAAATAGCTAACAAGATGCTTCAGCTTCCTTGGGAGCTCCAGGAAAAACTGAAGGGTTATTGGAAATATAAAGATTTTCCAGATTGGTATGCTCAAGTGATGAACAGTTATTCAAGTATTTACTACGACATATGGGAAGAATGGGGATCTCAAATTATGTATGGCCATTCTGGAATTGGAGGAGTTTGTCTACCAGGTAGTCCTGATGAAGACGCAGGAATTCTGAAAGCATGGGATTATGGGATGTGCCACGGGATATATGGAAGGTTTCCTAGGCCATGGAGTCCATTATACAAACATTTCACTAAGTTCCAGAAGTACGTGTTCAACAGGATTATAAAATCAAAAGAAGAAGACAATTTGATTAGTTATATGAAGCCTGCTAATATGGAAACAGAAGGAGGGCATTCAAGAGCTCCACATTACCTACTTATGTTTCTCCAAAAAACAGATTATTTTTCAGAATATGATTCTATACCAATACATCAAGCACCGGTCAAAACAGCTGTTGAAGCCAGAGCCAGGGGATTCTTCTACATCTACGAATTCATCAAGATGTATCAGAAGAAAGATGTAATTCTGTTCAAGGTTGGGTTTACTACTGTCATAATTTCAAAAGAACTAAAACCCTATTTCTTAGAAGCCATAGAGTCATCTGATTCTATCCAAGAATACTTGTCACAAATTGAATATGGGAGATACTTATCACCAAAGGGTCAAGAGTTCCTTTGGGATCATCTAATGGACTGGGATCCAGAGTATTCAGAGAACCTGATCAAACAAATAGAGCTTGATGAATATGATGCTGAGAATTGGGAAGATAATGTTGGAGATGAAGGCATGCATAACCTCAATAATTGCATGGATTAACTTGTCAAGGCCACGTCACCATTCCACTTCAAACGGTCACAGAAGATCTTTGTCGTTTTACTTTTATCATTAATGTATTTTATTTTCAGAGTGCTTTTCTTTTTCAGAGAGTGATGACACTGTTGCCATGTGAGTGGATTCCCTGAGACTTTGTTGGGTTATAATTTCAGGAGCACGAAGAGAGCACCCTATGCTCTCACGAGCTCTATAAATAGACCCTCTTGTAAGCTTAGAAGGGGCACCGAAAAATAGAGAGCAAAGTCTGAATCTAGAGAAAGAGAAAGAGAAAGCTTTGAACTTGCTAGTGAAGCGGATTTTCCCTCACTCTAAGAGTTCAAATCCTTCTATGGATCTTTCTAGCTTGAGTGTTTGAGTGATTTGTGTGTTTTTCAGTTTGTTTGTGTGCTTGTAATCCTTTCAAATTCAATAAAAGTTTGTTTTTAAGGAAGGGAAAGCTACTTAATCGAAAGCTATGTCTTGAATAAACCGTTTTCTTGATTACAAACCTTCCATCCACCTATTCAAAAGAATATAAGTTAGAGACTACGATCTGAGGTAGGAAACGAAACAGATCTGTGCTGTGCTTGGACTAAGGGAGTCCTGGTTGAGGATTAGCCACCCCTAGAAATCCGGGAGCTATAGGAACGCCGGAGGTCCAGTGATACTACGTCCAGGTAACGGTCAAACCTCTCTAATTTTATTATCTTTTATTACGGAGCATGGTGGGCTTGTGATCATAGAAAATAGATTATTCGTGATATAGTTAGTAGATTATGGTAGCAAGTACCAGTTTAAGTCATTAAATTTAACAAACCATTCTAAAAAGGATAGATCTGGAATAATTCATAGAGTATTGGGTAGATCTCGTAATTTAGCTAAACATAAGGGTAGAAAACAAAAAGCTGCAAAATTGCCAAGCGCACCGGCCGGTGCGCGTAGTATTGGCCTGTGTGAGTATGGGAAAGAGTACAGAATAGGAAAAGAATTGAAACGGAGCTGTTTACTACGCTCAAACACGGGACACGCTTGTTAGAGAGTCATATCCTTCTACCATCTGAGCAACTAAGTTTAAGGTAAAGTTAATATTTTTTTTCATACATATCTATTTTTATTTTTTTAGGGTAGCCTGTAGCACACCCCAACCTACCCTTAATTCCGTGCCTGTATCAGACCGATCCTCTATCTTGCTCCAACAAACTAATCTCACGGTTTTATAACCCCTTTTTGAATTTTGTATAGTCATTCTTGTAAATAGAGAAAGTTTATGAAGTAAAATAGTTTATTGAAAGTTGTGAACAAATGGTTTATTCCATCCATGTTGAGTTTATGTGATGCGATGCACCAAAAGAATAAGGGCAGAATACATCAACAGACCCCTGTACTTGTTTGTTTTTTCCTATTGACCCCCCTACTTAGAAATGTTCAAACAGACCCCTATACTACCCAGAATTTTGCCTATTGAACCCTTCATTTAATTCTCCCCATTTCGTGAATGCGACGCGCGGTCACGTGTCACATAAACGGCCACCGAATTTCCACGTAACACTTACTTAAAAAAAACCCATGCCACGTATTGCCACATAAGCAATTGCCACAAAAAAACCAACAAAAATCAATTGCCACAAAAACCCAACAAAAATCAATTGCCACAAAAACCCAACAAAAATCAATTGCCACTTAACAAAAAACACGAGCACAGCACATCGGCAACCGAGGCCGACACAGCCGAGCACAACACATCGGCAATGGCGGACAGACTCCCTGTTCTCTTGTCCGGCCCAACCCCCTCAACTTCCAAACCCTTCTTCCACCACAACCACAACAACAACCACCCTCCTCCCTCACCCCCGGCGCCCTCAAACCCCTCCTTGCTGGAGGGCTTCCTCCATCAGCAACATCAAAAGCAACAGCAACGCCCTCCCGAAATCCATCGACAAACACCGCCCTCCTCAAATCCAGCAACACCCTCCTTGCTGCACCGCCGCCTCCCTCTGGGCAAACACCGCGACCTGAACCGCGGCAAGCCCTGGTCCTTGCAATGACTGCGCTTCCAGAAACGGGAACGGCGGAAATGGCGGGGTCGGGGTCGGGAATCGCCGCGAAGGGGGCTGGTGTCGGAAATGGCGGTGGCTGTCCTGGGAGGTCCGGGAACGGCGGCCTGTAGCGTAGATCTGGGAACGGCGGGTAGCTGCTCCAATCCATTGACAGGGAGGGATTCGTGGTTGGAGAGGTTTAGGGTTTCGAGGAGAAGTCAAAAAAAGCGAAGAGGAGTAGGATCGGAACGGGATCGCCCGGGTAGTCGGAGAGGGAGGGCAGAAAGTGGACGGTCGGATCGAAGACTTTTAGGGTTTGCTTATGTCGGTTTGTGATGGAGAGGAAGGACTTGCAGACCAGAGATACGGGTTGGAGGTGGCGATCTTGGTCGAGCTTCGAGATGATTTGATCCCACCAGAAGGAATCGCGGCCGTTGAATCCACCAGAAGCGACGGCCGGAGGAGGAAGAGCGGCGAGCGGAGGGGCGGAGGCCGGATCTGCTTCTTATTGGGGTGGTGGTGGTACGCAGAAGAAGACCCAATTTTACCAAAAAAAAAAGAAGACCCAACAAATAAAGAAGAAAAGAAAAAAAAGAAAGAAAAAACCACTTTTTTTTTTATTATTTGCGAACGTGTTTGCCATGTCAGCTATGACTGAAATCATATAGTAGCTAACTCGCCCAAACAAGGAAGTGTATACACTCGCTGGTCCACGTATGCAATTTGTGCTCGATAGGAAAAACCGGGGGCAGTGCAAGGGTCTGTTTAAACATTTCTAGGTAGGGGGGCCAATAGGAAAAAACGTACAAGTACAGGGATCTATTGATGTATTCTGCCAAATAATAAGAACGTGATGTGCAACTTAATGGAAGAATATTCCAAAACTATGCTGTATTTTTTTCATTTTTTTGGGTAGAAGTATTATTTATAACTAGCTAGTAGCAGGAGTCGTAGGCTTGTAGATTGATATATTGGACTTTGCTCAAAACAAAACAAATTAAAGGTAAAAAAAAAAATTTTGAGTAGGTGTAACACATAAATCGAGTAGGTGTACCACATGGTCCGGACTGGTCTGTCTGATGTCCAGCTTGTTCAGCATAACAAAGCTCAATATTGGACTTTGCTCAAAAAAAAAAAAAAAAAGGTAAATTATCATCCGTTTCTAAAATGGATGATTTCCGAATTTTTTCTCGATATGGGCATTTTTTTGGTTTTAATTCTTTTTTTCTGATAGGTGTAAATTTATTTCGGGAATAGGCATTTTTAGGTATAGAGACGTTGTCTCGTACGACGGGTTTAGCTTCAGAGCAAACACGTTGTGGGGATCAGCGACTTCATTCACGATCACACATTTCACGTATCATTTTACGTATCAGATTTCAAAAAAATACTAAACAAATGAGACACATTAAATATATAATTAAAAAAAGTAAGAGACGTCAGATATATAATATAGTGGTGGTTCAGGATTGAGTGTTTCTTCAGGTTTGGGTACTTTCACGATATACGATGGTGCTTCTGGTTGGGTATTGCATTTGGACATAGTGATTTCTCAAGGTTTGTTGATACTTCGGGGAGTATCTACGGTTTGTTGATACTTCAAGAAAATGATGATTGGGGTATAGTAGTATAATAGTCTATAATTCTCGTCAAATAATAATATAAGTATTATTTTTTATTGTAATTTATCTGAACTATTTTTCATGTTCAAGATTTTGTCTTTATTAAATATTTAATACATAAATACATGTTCATGTGGGATGATATAACGTTTTTATTAATAAGACATTGATCGACCGAGACAACGTATTGATCATACGTATAAAAACATGTGTTTCTCCGAACAAAGATTTTTTATATTAAAAATAATAATTAAATAATTTAGATATATAATATTCCCTCCGTCCCTTAATGTTTGTCTCATCTCGTTTTTTTCGTTCCGAAATATTTGTCGTACCGTTCCTTATTTTATTTTCCTAAATTATCTTTTCACTTTTAACAACCACATTTTATCACTCTTTACTCTACTCACTTCCTTTTTCATCATTCTTTTTTCTCTTTCCTCCTTTTATCCATCAATGTTTTACACCCATCAATCTTTTTACACTCATATTTTATCTCTTTCTTTCTATATTTCTCTTTCTTCCTTTCACCCATCAACCTTTTCTTACACAAAAAACAATTTTTTTTCCTTAATCTACGCGTGAATAGTGTCATGAGACTAGACCTGTCAAAACCCGACCCGACCCAAAAATTTTAGGGTTTCAACCCGAAAATTTAGACCCGTGACCCAATTTAGACCCGAACTGATTGAAACCCGATTCTGTTGGATTAAACTCGAACCCGTTGGGTCAGACCCGATTTTTATAGTTAAAATTATATTATAATATATATAAATTTATTATGACATTATGTTATATTTTATTATTAATATAAATAAAAACAAATTTTTATTATTTAAATAAATTTTCATTTAAATTTTGGTAAAAAATTGATACTCTTTACCCGTTGGATTGATCCGACCCAATCCGAAAACCCACAACGACCCGACCCAGTCTGACCCATAACCCGATTGACCCGAACCCGAAACAACTCGACCCGAACGCGCCCGACCCAACCCGATTGACAGGTCTACATGCATGAGACTAACATATCGAGATGGAGGGAGTACGATTTATATATTTTACTTTTTAAAATGTTTTATATCTAAAAGATATATATAAGTTATCTTAAAACGGGTGAAGTATATTCACGCACCGACTTGTGCGGATCCACAATCCGCACAAGGTTTTTAAAAAAACCCGGGTTTTTCTTGTGCGGATTAAGGATCCACACAAGGTTTTTCAAAAAACCCGGTTTTCTTTTTGAACCGGTGTAATCTTCGACCAAGATGGCATGATGCGGAAAATAACCCCCCTCTTGTGAGCCCTATCTTCGACCAAAGCCAGCGGCATAACTAGAAGTTTGAAAAATAATACGAAAAAAGGTGGCCCCTCTTGTGTGCGGATCCGGGATCTGCACAAGAGCCCCCAAAATCAAAAAGCGGAGCGCGTCTTTGTCTTCAACCTAACCTAAATATAAACCTAGCCGCCGTTGAGAGATATCCACCCAAAATTCGATTTTGATTTTTTGCTCTTCCATTCACAAGCCAAATTTCGATTTATTCTCGCCTAATATGGATTCCAACAAATTAGATTTATCGATGGCTTCGGGTTCCGCTCAAGAACTGATAATTTCGTTGGGCGAGGGGTCGGGCGTTCGGTCTCCAACGAGGTCGGGGGAGCGGTCTCATCTTTTTTAATAAATTAAAGTTCACTCATAATAAACTTTTGTGTTATAAATTATAGTTTGTACATTAAAATATATTCAAATATCTTATAACATTGTCTAAAAATGATACAATGAAAAATAAGATGGATGAACAATTATAACATGAAGCTATGTAATTTTCTAAATTAAAAGGAAAATGAATAATTATGTGAAAACATGCCCTTGTGCATTAAAACATATTATTTTTCATCTTATAATTATTCATTTTCCTTTTAATGTAGAAATTCACTCATAAATATGTGAAAAACCTAGTCCACCTAAATTCTCATCTTATAATAAAGTAAAATTCACTCATAATAAACTTTTGTGTTATAAATTATAGCTTGTACATTAAAATATATTCAAATACCTTATAACATTGTCTAAAAATGATACAATGAAAGATAATATGGATGAACAATTGAGCATGAAGCTATATAACTTTCTACATTAAAAGGAAAATGAATAATTATGTGACAACGTACCTATGATATATTCAAATATCTTATATTCCGTATATACTTTTATTTTTAAACAATATTTCGAATCAAGAAAAAATTTATCAAAACAAAATATGATATTTCTTTCTTAACCCCAAATAAAATATATATTATGCTTCTTTTAAAATAATAATATAATAATTTAAGAGTTGTACATGTGTATGGTAGTTTAACAAGTTAGTTAATCAATATTATATCAAAAAATGAAATAAAATATTAATCTAGTATTACACTATTTAAAGCATAATCCAAAACATTTAATAAGGACGAGGGTTTAGAGTTTATTAGGGTTTAGCGGCATAAGAAGGGTTTAGTGATGTGCACGTAGGGTAGGGTTTAGGCGTTTAATTTCTTTTGAAAAACATTTAATAAGGATCTATCAATGACTTGTACTACATCGCACATGCAATTCTCATATGTTACATATATAACTATAGACTAACTCTTCGAGAAACATATCAAGTATGTTAATCTTTATCTTAATGAGTTGGACTCAAGTTTAAGTGAGGTTTGAATCTATAAAAGTTGGACTCAAGAAACATATCACGTATAATAGGATGATGCATAGACATAAACTTTCGATATAGATATAGTATTGTAAATCATGAAATTCGTGAATGCACATGGTTAAACATTACGAAGATTCGATCTCACATATGTGTGGATCAAGAAGCCGCACAACAATGCCTTCGCACATAAACTTTTGTACGGATCCTGGATCCGCACAAGAAAGACTCCGCACAAGACAGACCAAACCAAACTCCGCACAAGAACGACTACGCATAGTAACAAACTCGGCTGCTCTTGTGCGGATCATGGATCCGCACAAGACAAACTAAACCAAACTCCGCACAATAACGACCTCGACTGCTCTTGTGTGGATCCGGGATCCGCACAAGGTGTAGAACCCTAATTGTGTGCGGCATAAGTGTAACACCCCAATTTTAAACCAGGAATGCTACACGCCAGTGACCTCGGATTTGAAGTCCGAAGCCACCCTAGGCTTGATCCGAACAATTAACAAAATAATATTAAATAATAAAAGTAAAAACAATGGATAATAATTTTTTTATTTGAATTAAATAAACTTCTCTCAAAGAGTTTAAAAGCTGAAGATTAGAAAATTTGAATTACATAACGACGTTCATACTTGCACCTAACATCGTCTAGGAAATGAAAATCTTAATTCATTTTTCTTCAATTTGAAAATGAAATTAACTTTATAAACTATCTTGAGAAAGGTCCAACTGCAGCTCAACTCTTCTCCAACTTTACTTCCTTCGACCTGAAGAATATGATCGTCTGATGTGCCGTGACGAGAAATACGGTTGACACCAGCCGAACCATGCAAAGGAAAGAATGTGGTCGGGTTAGTCTTGTGACAGACTAAGCAGATGGGGTTTTGAAAATGGTTCTTTTGTGGTGATACCTAGTCACTAGCATCGAACTCCGAATAAAAGCCGGTCGATGATCTAGTAACCCAAGTACTTCCCACGGACAAGGAAAATTATGAGATGCAACGAAAAGAATTAGGACACCACACGAGTATGGTTCCTTAGGAGCTTGATCGGTTTGTTGGGAACGTTTATTATTCACACAGAGATTTTGAAAAGCCTCCGTCGACTAACTGGATCCACGACCAAACTCACCGCATATGCGAATTCAAATTGGAAAGAGGATCGTCATTAGCCGGGAGCAAGAATGGTTTTCCAAGTTGTACTAACCATCCTGGTTCATTAATTACGTGCACTAGCACTTATCTTACTTAATTTCAAAACTTCACACTTCACGTTAATAACTTTTACTGCTTTATCGACACTAGTCGAGATACAACGAACAACGATTTCCGCGGATTTGAAGAATGCACTAGCTAGGTGCAACGTCCCTCACGCGCAGTTGAGGCGACATGGTCATGACCAGCATTAGGGTATAGGGCCATCCTAATGCAGTTATAGAGAGGTGTTCCGAGGACCGAAGGCTCCACCCCTAATTCTAACCTAAGTCCGTAACAAGCCACTACGAGGCTAACAACAAACAAAGCCACTACGAAGCTAACAACAAGCAAGGCCACGTACAAGGCCAACATAGATCGAACCTAAGTCCATACTAGCGTAGCCTAACAATAAGAACAACTATGCGAATAACAATGTCGTTAATACTAGGAATAAAACAACAACCTAGTTCATTTTAATTTCACACAGTTAGTTCCCAACAAACTGATAAAAACGAGCATGCTAAAATTGAACCAAACCACTTGCCTTGGATACGACGTTGGACTACGGTTGACTCACGAAGGAAAGGTTAACGACGATAGCTCAAATCTTCGTTAATCGAACGATACCGGAAAGAAAATAATTCAAAATAAACTTTAATAATTTATTTTGAAGAACGGAAAATTAGAGTTCATATCCTTTATGACTCTAATTTAATAATAACCCCTTTGTATTTATAATTTTTTTCCTTCAACCATTTTATTGATAAAGTTTCTTAGTATAATCTCCGCTTCTCATTTTATAAAATCTTATCTAATCTCCGCTTCTCATTTTATTGACATATATGGATATTATAAGGTCATTATACTATATAAATTTCATCATCATTCTCTAAGCATGATTTATAAGTATTACCTTAGAAATTATAACCATCATTCTCAAATTTTATAATTCCTAATATCATATAGTCTTTTAATAAAAGTAATAATGAATTTAAATTCATCTTTATCATAGAAAAAAATCTATATAACTTTATAATCTAAGTATAACTATATATGCTTATTAATCTTCATAATAGTTTACTTAAACATTATTATCTATGTTAATTTAATTTTAATAAATTAAATTATTATATATTTTTTTTTTTTAATGACCAAAACCGAAAAGTACCCAGGTCGATCGGGCCGGGTCGGGCCCGACCGATTTCACGGGCTGCAATACCCAACCAATTCACCCCAAAACCGAAAGAAAACAGAGCGCAGGGACCTTACTTCCCGGCAATTTCTGGGCGATTTCAGGAGGCTTTTCGGCGAGGTGACTTCAGATCCATAAACTAGGGAACGAGAATAAGACAATGGTGGTGACGGCTCGGCGTTTCGTTGTCGGAAGAAGGAGAACAAGGCCGTCGAAGTCGGCTCCTCGAAAGCAGAGGACAGCAGCGAACTTCGACCTTTCCGGCGATTTCCGGCCAATTCTGGAGCGTTTTTGTGATGGATTTTCGAGAGATTTTGGGATGTAGTTGTGTACCTTTGCTCACTCAACTGAATGGGATTTTATAGGCCTAGAATTGCTGCTCTCGTTCATCCAATGTCGGATAAGAACGTCATTACTCCACTCCCAAATTTATGATCTTCTTATCCACTCCATTCAAGATGTTTATGGTGAATTAACTCAAATTGAACGCCTAATTACTCATCCTTATCCACCCACACCACTATCCCTTATCCAATCCGAGTCACAACGCCATCAATTGATCAAATTCTATCCAATTCGAATTAATGTCATCAACCCTAACCGATAACTATACTCGAAATCGTGGTTAAATGGCTAATTAGTTCATCTAATTGATTGAGGGGTATTGAAGTGCTCGAAGAGGAGAATCCAATGTCACTGACGTCATCCGTTTTCGTGGAGAATTGAAGGAGATATGGCCAATTGAAGATTGGGTGCAATTTTAGTTGAGTTGGAGAAGAAGATGTTGGGCTTTACCCAAATAGCCCAACATTTCCGAAAAGTTGCAATTATGTCCTTATGACATAATTACTTATGAAATTGACACTTCACTATAATAAATCTTATATTATAATTTATCACAAAAGAATTTTATTAAATAGTATATGAACATAATTTTCTACATTTTAATATAATAAAGCTTATAATAATTCAAATAATTATTAAGATGATTTTATAAGCTTATGACTTATGTTACCATTACATTATTCTTAAAATTCATTTAATCATAGTTCCAACACAATTTATATTATTAGCAAGGGTTATTATTTTTATTAAATATTAATAACAACTTATTATTAATATTTTCGATAAAAAGGTAAAATTCCCATTATACCCTTAGGAAAATATAGGGTTATTACAATAAGGATCCACACAAGAGGGGTTGTTTCTTGTTTGTTGGGCGGTATTTAAAAGTCAACTTGTGCGAGTTAATGATGCGCACATATGGGCCGTTTTTTTTACAAACCACTCGTCCTTACATGTGCGGCCTGTCCATCCGCACATGGCCCATGATAAACCCGGTTTAACATGTGCATGTAGATCCGCACAAGTCGGTGTGCGAAAATGAAAAAATAGAGTGCGCAACGGAACGACAAAAAAAATTAAATAAGATTCAAGAGAGACGTTGGTTGGCGTTGAGTCTCTATCCCTGTCCTGACCAAAAGCCAATCCTAAAATTTGATCAAAATCTTCTGTTACACTTCTATGTTACAATTCGGTGTTCCATTTGAATCTTAAAAACTCAATTTATATTATAAAAAAATTTAAAAATTATAGTTATACTACATCTCTAAATACATATGTATACAAATTTTTGGATTAAAAATCATATTATTAAAGTTTATAAAATTAAAATGGTGATTTGAGTATAAACATATTACCTTTTTATTTTTAAAAAATTATATAGTAGGAATTTCAACCTAAAAATTTGTACAAAGATGTATATAAGTGCTTAGATAATAAATGTATTTTTAAATTTTTTTATAATATATACTCAATTTTTTAATTTATGAAGAACATTGAAACGTAACGTAACACCAGAGGAATTGGACCGTCTAAAATTGCCTATCAAGGGAATTTAAATTTGTCATGTGTCCGATCAAAAAAAAAAATTTGTCATGTGGGTAGATCCATAAATAAAAGCTTAGAAGTGCCCATTTGAGGAAAATATTCATGATTTCCAGCCTTGAGCTTTCACAATTTCGATTTTCATTTAGAACCTTCCGATCCTGCAAAGGGGAAAGGGAGGAGGAAGAAGAAGGCAGCGTATATTAAATCCAAAATGGATGAAGAGTACCGCTGTGTAGATTTGATATTGGCGTATGGGATGTTGGAGAGGAGTCTGAAAACGCTTAGCTCAGACGTGGTCAAAGAGATCGAAGACCCATCCACCGTTCTTTCTCATAAAGATGGTCCGGAGTTGAAGCGGATCTTGGGAGTCCTCAAATTGGTTGTTCTTCCAAATATGTACAAGAGGATTCATGAACATCCGAGGTCCTACGATGGAGTTGACCTCTATAATCTCAAAAGGACTGCTTATGAGGTTGACTCTATGGTGGATACGGCTGCAGACGAGCAGGCAGGGTCCGATATGCTTCGGCCATTAGAAGCAGAACTGGAAAAGATTTGTGATATTTTGGCTGATGATCCTGATTCCGACACGCAATCCGAAACAGCGTCTTCTGGTTCTTTCTTCTCGCACGCCATCTCTAAGTATGAGGTTGATTCGATGGTGGAAGGGGTAGAAGACGAAGCGTATGTTCCTCTAGCTTTCTCATCCCGCTACGACCGGCTGTGGTACGGGAAGGACACCTATATTGTTGGAAGGGAATCAGAAAGGACGCAGATTCTTGACTGGATCCTCAACCCCAGCTCAGATCAGCATCCTAACGTTATAGCTGTGTGTGGGGATGCAGGCATGGGAAAAACGACTCTGGTGAAGACCATATGTAGTGATGTTGAAGTGTCAGCCCGGTTTGACTTGGTTTTATTCCATACTAGTAGTGGAGACCCCAAAAGCAGGGTTGTTGAGATTATAAGGTCCATCACCAGACAGAGCTGGTTCGACCTGCACAGAATGGAAACGGGTGCGCTTATGTTACTATTACGTCGCCTCCTTGCAGGTCGAGTGTATCTTCTTGTCCTGGACAACTATGAGTTCGGAAGCCTAACCGGGTGGGAGGAGCTTAGACAGATCTTGGAGGCCGGTTCAAGAGGAAGCACTGTCATAGTGACCACGTGTACCAGCAGGATGTACCCGCCTTTGAACTCTGAGCCTTTCACAAACAGATGTCTGGAGCTGCAAGGCCTAACTGAGAATGATAGCTGGTCTTTATTTACCAGATGTGGGGGATTTGATCAACACGAGTACCCCTCCCTCCTGAGGGATATTGGGACATCTTTAGTTCACCGGTGTCGCGGCTGCCCACTGGCAGTCAAGACACTGGGAAGCCTGTTGCGTGTCGACCGAGATGAGCATTCTTGGATGCAAATCAAGGACAGCAAAATCTGGACCATGCTTGAATCTGTCGACTATACAGCAGCTGCTGCTGCATTCACAATCAGTATTCAGCGTATGTCGCCTGACCTGCTGCAGTGCCTTTCTCTTCTTTCCGTTTTATCCGAAAGTAAGGCCGTGTCCAGGGACCATGTAATGTTTTCTTGGATGGCGCTGGGGTTGTTGCACTCCAGAGACGGAATTGAAGACCCCGTTGATATCGGCCATGCGTATTTTAACGAGCTGTTGATCAGGTCTGCTATTCAGTTGTTCCAGAGTGATGGTCACGACATGGTTCTACTGCATACGCATGCACAACAAGTCCTAGATCGGATATCACAAGGGGAGGAGGTAGCACTCTTACCAAATATTGCATCTGTTCCGGAAAATTGTCGCCATTTAATTTGGAACGGAGATCTAAGTTCTTTGGGTACAGGATTTGCTCCAGGCCACTCCAGACTGCCTATGGTAAGAACATTTTTGTTCCGGAAATATGTAGGTCCGGTCAAGACTAACTTCCTAAAAGAGCTGATAGCCAAGTTGAGCCACGTACGTGTTCTGTTGCTTGATGGTTCTGAGTTTCGGGAGTTGCCGGAGAGTATTGGCAGTTTACAGCTGCTAAGGTATCTTTCACTTGCAGGCAATCACAAACTTAAACGGCTTCCCAAATCAATATGCAAACTACTGAAACTTCAGACTCTGGACCTTTCAGGCTGTGAGCAGCTGAAAGGACTCCCCGAAAACATGCCAAGTTTGAGGCATCTGGACCTTTCTGGCTGTGAGCACTTGAAAGGACTCCCCGGAAACATGCCAAGTTTGAGGCATCTGTTCCTGTCAATGAACCTGGACAGTGTACCAGTAGCTCTACACACTTGGAGCTCACTGCACCACCTCAAACTCTGCAACTGCCCGATGCTCAAGTCAATTACAATGCGGTCAATACGCTTACTGGCTCTTCGAGTCTTACAAATTCATGATTGCCCCTTGATTGCTTCTCTTCCAAAAATCTTATTGAGTCTCCCTACTCTCAAGGAAATAAGCATTCACAACTGCCAAATGCTGGATTTGACCGGCTTGGATGGTTTCTATAGCTTGGAATGCCTTCAGTTTCTATGGTTTCATGGTCTTCCTAGACTCAACAAGTTCCCTGAGGGACTTCTGTATGATCCGCTTACTTTGCGACATTTGATTGTCAGCAATTGTGAAAATTTGACAGCTCTGCCAGAATCCTTGGACCGATACCAGAATCTGTTAGAGATGGTCATTGACAATTGTCCTAAAATCGTTACTCTACCCACAGGAATCAGAGGAATCACCACTCTACAATTACTGAAGATAGTCAATTGCCCAAACTTAGCTGCAAGGTGTGCAAGTGGAGTGGGAGAAGATTGGCATCTCATATCTCACATCCCGAAAATTCAACTACAACATCAAGTCATCCAAACTTCCAAGGAACATCCAGGTTCACAACTTTTAAGAATTTTTTGGTACTAATTACTATAGTGCAATGTGTGTGTTTACTTTACAAGTTAGAATTCAAAGTGTGATGTCAGGTTTGTTCATTGTCAATTGGACAGCCAGTTGATAAAAAAATAAATTGATTTATTCACTTTTGTCTCAATCAGGGGCCTCATCAAGCACAACAGCACCACCACAAGGCCCAGGCACAAGCTACCAAGAGGCACAACGAGATGCGCCTAGAGTAGCTATGAAGGTAAATGCTTTACTATGCATGCTTACGTCATTAAAGCCTCATCCATAGTAAACTATAAGGATATAAGAAATATCTTCCAACTTCAAGGCTAACGAGCCACTAATCTTTGTTAAGGGGCCATTTATATATGCTAAAGCTGTTTTTTTCTTTGCCTTAAATGGTTAATTGAGCATTAGTAATGTAGTATTACCACTCTGCTATTTAGTTTGTATCCTATATATGTCGTCATTCGTTTAGATGTGCTCATTACAACTTTTGCATCCTTTTCTTAATTCCCCACAGCAAATTGCTATGAAAATAGACGTTACCGAGGAGTCCAAAGCAATGGTTTTTAGGAATGTGTCAAAGATGAAAGGTGTGCTGCATTCCTTGATTTCATTGATGCGATTAATACTCCCTCCGTTTTTTCTTTTGGTTGAGGGCACTGCCCATGAGAGTCGAACCGGTGACCTCTGGGTACTAACCTTGGAGGCTTAACCATTTAACTAAATGTCCGAAGGCATAAGCTCACTTTTTCTTGTTTCATGATACTTTCCATTTCAGATTTTTTCTTATCTCTTTCTATTTATACCCTAATAATTATCTTTATCATAATCATTACACTTTTTCATATTTCCTTAAACAAATGATTAACTATACATTTGATAGGAGTAATATAGGAATACCATTTTTTTCTTAATATATGCACAATGTTCAAATGGTCATGTATTTTGAACTCGTTGCAGGTGTAAAGTCCATAGAGGTCGACGTTGAGAGGAAGGTGGTGGTGGTTGTGGGAACCATTCAACCCATCTCCACGTTCAAAGTTCTAAAGAAGATTAGGGTGAATCCTGAGATAATCAGTGTCGGACCTGTAAAGCCTAAAAGTAATTACCTACGTGTTTATAAATTATCTTTCTAGAAATATTTTGTTTTGTGAAATACTGTACTGTATAGATGATTGTATATTGATGTAGGTCAATCTCATGAAAAAAGATGGGACACTCGAGAGCCAGAGCCTGACGTGGAGCAACACAAGCGCCCCTTTGCCGGTGACTCTTTTCAAGAGGTACCACAACCTATCATTTCACAATGATTATAATACATTAATACTCCGTAGTTGTACACATGAACCTACATCTAATTACAATAACATGCAAAAGTACAATGAGTGTAAAACATTGGGAGCAATACTTTTTCAATGACCTGTACGTTTGGATCATATGCGGAATAAAAATTAATATGCGAATATGCAACGATAAAAAATACATTGTAAAACATTACAAGTGTATAGTTCTTAAATGCTATAACAATGCATTGTATTAAAAAAATGTATCATAAAGTACTCAATGATGCACTACATCTAAGTGCATCATGTTCCCCATTTTATGCATAACTTATATGATATATGATGCATTTTCTTTCTTCAAAAGTCTACCTAAATAACTAGATTTGCATTAAAATCTCACTTACATATATATCAAAACTGGATTGTAGGATACGTTGCCGCCAAAAAGCACTGTGACGGAGGAGGAAATGGAGAAGGAAATGAAGGATTCATGCTCCATCCTAATTCTTTTACCAGAAAAATATGAGATTGAGAAAGACACCCTCATTCAGCTATGGATGGCTGGGGATTATATAAAGGGTGAACCTATGGAGCTGAAAGGAGAGAGGTACTTCGACTTTGCAGTAGACAATGGCTACCTATCGGACTCAGGAACCAACTTCATGACCGGAAAAAGCAGATACCGAAAAAACAAGACGAAGACCGACGAGTTGCTAGATAGCCCAAACAAACACGCCGACACCTATCTCAAATGGGACAATGAATACCCAAAAAATAGCAGGCCGGTTGTCGAATTGATTCAGCATGTTTCTTTGGTGTGCAATGACATTGATGAAAGAGTCTTTCAGAAACTACAGACTCCTCATTTCAACAAGCTAAGAACTCTCCTCTTCCTTGGTCATTATGGTCAGAGAGTAAACCATATACCAAATCAACTGCTTATGTGTTTTGAGAATTTACAAGCATTAGATTTAAGCAGAACCCAGATAAGGGAGTTGCCTAGTTCAATTGGCCATAATATCCACCTCAGATATTTGGACCTTTCATGGACTCTCATCGAATGGTTACCTGATATAATCTGTTCACTTGTTGAACTCCAGACGTTGAAACTTAGAGGATGTTCTAACCTTGGTGAGCTACCAGAGCAGCTCCAAAGGCTAACTAAACTTAGACATCTGGAGGTTGATGTGCTCCGCCAATTTGAAACCATGCCCAAAGGAATAGGTTCACTTGTAAATCTTCGAACTTTGTCAGCATTCTTGGTTGACACTGAAGACGGATGCAGTCTCCGAGAGTTGAAAGAACTGAACGCACTTACTGGACATTTTTGCATTGCCAAGTTGGAGCATGTGGAAAATGTAGATGAGGCAAGGGAAGCAGCTTTGTGCGAAAAAGAGCAGCTTGAAAAGCTAGAGCTAAGATGGACTGCATCTGAGCTTTGTGGGTCACACCACAACAGTGATGTTATTCTTGAATGCCTCGAACCAAGCACAAGGTTGAAAGAGCTGCATATATGTTGTTATGATGGGATAAAACTTCCTTCTTGGATCAACACTCGATACCACCTTGTTCGTGTCGTTTTCTATAGGTGCGAAAACGTCTCCAAGCTTCCTCTAATTGAGCAATTACCACTCCTCAAGCGTCTGGAGTTGGTTGGCTTGAACAAAGTTGTGGAAATTGAGCGCCGAGGAAGCTGGGAAGATGTTGCATTTCCCATATTAGAGGAACTGGAAATTGATGAAATGCAAAGCTTGAGACGTTGGGATTGGAAAAAAACGAATGAGGGCGACTTTGCAAGGCTCACTCGGCTTACCATAAGTGATTGTCCTAAACTGGTAGAATTTGGCGTGCTTCCACATTTAGCTTCGATTAAGCATTTTGAAATAAGGGAATGCCCTAAGTTGCAATCTCTATCAAGCGTGAAACTTCCGGATTCTTTGGAAGAACTAATAGTTGAAGATTGCCCTAAAATCCAAAAAGAAGTACTTGGAGAAGGAAGAAATGCCCTAAAGATGAATACAAGTGTTTTGTTATGAAAATTTTGTAATCTTTTTTAATTTGCTATGAAATTTTGCTCTAAGTTCCTCTATCTTTTCCATTTTGACCTCCCACGTACGTTCAGTCTCCAATTTTCAGACATACCGGTCGTAACGCTAGCTAGCTTAGATTTTTCAATATTAATTGATACGTACTCCCATGGATTTCTCTAGCAGACCTGCAGTGTCACCGTCCACCGTACCATTTACTACAATTACGGAGGCGGCGCTGGAGCGGAGGAAGGAGGAGATCGGCCGTCTTCGTCGGTGAAATGGGAGCACATGTTCAAAATCAAGGGAGACGTTGTCCCATACAACGTCTATTAAAATATTTATTTTATTTCAAAAAATATTATTGCTGATACAAGTCTATTTTTCTATAAGATTTATTTAAATAATTCATAACTTATTTAATTTTGGATTTCTATCATCATATAAAACTCTTATTAATTATAAAAATATATATGTTGATAAAATATTTCACTTGAGATTTCATATCATATCACATATGATTTTTTAATTAATCAAATATATTCTGAAATATTATGATAGTATTTTATCTATACCTTTTATTTAAGTCATATTCTTTAAATTTTAAATTTAATTTTATTCTTAACACCAATTCACGGTTTTGGATTAACAAAATATTGTAACGATTTCGTATTAAAGAGACGATATCAATATCTAATGGTTAATAATATTATTATGCATTCCTTTATTAATTGAATAATACATCAAAAAAAACATTATCGATCCTGTCTCATACAGAGTACGAGCAATAATCTAGTAATAATAATATTTGAAGGATTTTCCTCTACGAATTATTGTTATCTTATAGAGTCCTTTTAGATTGATGGGCAATTGGGCATAACACCGGCCATAATGTTTTATAATAATAAGGCATTCTATTGTTTAAGATCTTTTTAGCATTTTTTTTGGTTGAAAAAGATCTTGTTAGCTTTGGTACACTTTAATGCAACAAAATGCATTTTATCCTACCACACCAAACAGATCTAAGGCTCGTTCGGTGCTTATACATTATTTATTATAAGCTATTATATATAATCGTTACTATATAATTAAACCAAGGAATTTCGAGCCTCCACGTTAATTCTGGTTCCACCTCACGTTAAAAAGTTTATTTAGAAAAATAATCATAAAGTCTTTCTTATTCTTATTAATTGTCTATCATTTATCTTCTTCTTTTTCTAATTTGTATCTTTTTCCACCTAATATCTATCTTTTTCAACTATTTACTTAGACATTCATTTTTATAAATCAAAAGTATAATTAATTTGTTAAACTTTTTTGTCACTCTAAAACTTTAGTTTTATTGTATTTTTATAATCATATATGTGCCATATTTTATGTCAATCTTTTTTGTCCCATATATTTATAATTTAAGAAACAAATGTCTAAAAATATATTTGTAAAATATCTAAAACATATATAGACTAAATTTTTGTTATGCTATTCATTTATAAATTGTACTAATTTATGACTCTACTATTATTAAATTAATTATAATTTTATAAGATCTATTAAAATATTCATTTTATTTCAAAAAATATTATTACTTATACAAGTCTAGTTTTATAAAAGATTTATGTAAACAAGTAATATTTAACTTAGTTTTTTTATTTCTACCATGATATAAAAATCTTATCAATTATAAAAATATATATATGTTGATAAAATATTTCACTTGAGATTTCATATCATATCACATATGACTGTTTTAATTAATCAAATATATTATGAAATATAATGATAGTATATTATCTATGATTATTATTTAATTTATATTATATAAGTTTTAAATTTAAATTTATTCTTAAAATCAAATCACGATTTCAGATCAACAAAATATTGTAACGATGTCTATCGAAAAAAGATATCAATATCGTAATAATATTACTGTGCATTATTTTTTATCAATTGAATAATACGTCAAAAAAAAATTATCGGTCGTTCCCCGTACATGATATAGGCAATAATCTAGTACATTACTAAGCAAAAGCTAGGTTCGACCGTTAGTTTATTATTGTGGATCGATAGACTATAATATTAGAAATTTAGAAAGTTTTCATCACGTCCTTATCATAGCGTTTTTAAACTTTAAAGATAACATTAACGTGCTCATAGACAATAATATAAAAGAAGCTAAAAAAGAACAAACCATTAAAAAGGGGAGATGCTATACTTCACGTCATTTTACTACACTTCACACTATTAAATTACCATAATAGCCTTTTAAAATAAACTAACAAAAATATTTGATATAATAATAGGGTCTTTTGTTAGGATTTTATATCCGTATATATTAAATTAGTTTTTGAAAACTAAGATCTCTCAAACAATATAATTAGCGAAAAAAATTATATTAGCATTTACAATCACTATCGATTTAATCGTTCAAAGTTCACCTTAAAAAGGTAGTATTAGAAAGATTTAATCTTCGATTGAAATTTTTAAAAATCTTTTATCCGATAGATTCACCGTTTCCTTTGTAGAGTTTAGTATACCATCACGTCGCACACTAAAGTGACTAAACAAATATAGACAAGAGATTTGTTTATACGTAGTATATATTAATTGCCGCTTGGCAACGAATCTACCAAAAAACAAGGTTGAATAAGTTGTACGGAGTATTTTATTGTAGTAGTTGGCAAGTGTCGATCACGGACACGCGTAAATGCAAAATTTATATGTAAATCATAGCATCGGGACAGTTAATTAATTACGAATAAATTTGAGGACTTGGTCTGGTGGACAACTCGTCGCAACAGCTGTTCAATCGTTGACTTTTGATAGCGCATTTTTCTTAAATCTCGATGGGTATCATCCTCCAATCCATTACATAGAATCCACACACTGATTTGTTGATCTATCCTCAGTTTTCATACATTTGTATCAAAACACTAGACAATAATTCCCCTGATCCCTTTTGACTGCCCCACAAAACTGCAAATTAAATCGCGGGTCTTTGCACCATGTTTATACTGGCGACTGTGGCTGCTAGTGTGCTAGCCAGTTTCTTGTCTAGTATGCTGGTTGAAGGTTCAAAATACCATATTGCCGAGCTCTGGAATTATGACAAAAATCTCACCGAGTTGCGGTCAAGTCTTGATAAGCAGCTCCGTGAGCTGAGAACCACACTGGAAAACGTCGATTCCGGGGTAACCCACTGGGGCTTGCCGTCTGATTGGCTGGACGAGCTAGAGCACTGGCGCTATGAGATCGAAGACATCGAACGCAGCATGGACTCAGCGCGCAAGAAGGAAATCGTAACCAAGTTTCTGCAGGTCAATATCAATCATGTTACGCGGATGCAGAACATACTGGAAAAGAAACAGGACGAGCAGAAGGCAGCGGGAGGAGGGCTCTTACACCGGCCGGGGCAGCCAACCAACCCGGATCGTCACGGCTCCCTAGGCGATGACGAGATCTTCATCAGGGAAGAAGACAGAGCAAATGTCGTTGAGCACTTGTTGACGACGAAAGACTCGTTCGGAGTTTCAATAGTCGGCATCTGTGGCAGTGGGAAGACAATTCTTGCAGAAGCCATCAAACGTGATGCAAGAATCAAGACCCATTTCCCTAGCATCATCTGCCCTCCTAAATCTCCCAATTTCAACCCACAAATTGCACTTGATTATATCCAAGATGCCGGCCGGCTTCCGTGTGAGGACCAAAGAGTCTTAATCCTGCTGGCTGGTGTGCACTCGGTGACTCCCGAGGCTTGGCATGAATTCGTGTCACAGTGTAGAAGAAGTTGCAACCCAGGAAGTAGATTCATCATAACCACTCAAAATCCAAGAGTTTCTAACGTGACCGGTACCAGTATGCATTGTCTACGCCCTCTATCGGATGATGAGTGCTTCTCATTGATTCGCAACCGTGCCACTGCAACTAGGAATCTAAGTGAGCGTGATGATCTTGCTATCACACACAATCGAGAAGGTTTGGCTGACACTTGTAAAGGGCTGCCATCATTGGCCCACCAAATAGGGCTTCTTTGATCTGCTGCAGCGCCAGATCATCGACTGGCCACGATCATAGACATTATATCAAGAAGTTCTTGGAGGGTTCCGGATTTAGAGCGGGTGCTAATAAATATGAAGCCGGTGTCCTTACTTGTGCAAGAACCGTTTCTGAAAAGGTGTCTTGCCTACTGCACTTTGTTTCCTCAAGGCTACGCTTTCAAAGAGGACAACTTGGTTCAGCTTTGGATGGCAGAAGGGTTCACTCAGCCCTCAACCGATGCAACTTACTTGGAGCAAACTACAAGGGAGTATTTTGGCAAGTTGTGCTCTTGTTCTCTCTTCCAACCGGTCACGCCGACACCTGTCGAGAAACCGAGCTACATGATGCATGGGTTGGCTTATGACCTGGCTCAAAATGTTGCCTCTAAGACATTTTGTCGAAAGAACCTAGGTAACAAACCAACTTTCTCCCATGAGGTTTCAAGTATGACTCGTCATTTTTCTTTGGGTTGTGATGATGATGATGATGATGAAGAGATTGTTATCGATCAGCTCCTTTGTGATATACAAAGATTGTGTAGTGGTCTAAGAACATTCCTTCTGTTTCATGATGCTGGAAAAAGTATGCACAAAAATCCAACCTTCTTTCAGAGCCTCACACACCTTCGTGTCTTGAATTTAAGCCATTCAAACCTCACTAGACTTGATCCCAAAAACATTGCCGAGCTGAAATACCTTCGCTACTTAGATCTTTCACACACTCCTGTTGAGAAGCTGCCCAAACTTTCTAAAAGCCCTATGTTGCAAGTCCTAAAGCTAAGTCATTGTGACAAACTCCGCGACCTTCCTAAAGATCTCACAAACTTAACCAGCCTTGTCTCTCTTCAAGTCAATACAAAAGGTTTGGTTAGCATGGCTCCGGGGATAGGGAAGCTAACAAATCTCCGGAGCCTTGATGTATTCATTGTGGGAAACAGGAAGGGGGTCATGATTCCAGAGCTAAAAAACTTGAACAATCTCAGTACATCGCTCCGCATCACAAAACTCGAGAACGTCGAGACTAAGGAAGAGGCTCAAGAGGCGAGGTTGCGCGATAAGGTAAAGCTGGAAAGATTGGAGCTAGAGTGGTCAAGCCCAACACCTAATGAACGTGAAAAGCAAGTTCTAGAAGGCCTCGGGCTTCCTATGAATCTGAAGCAACTAAAAATAAAAAACTACACTAGCAACGAGTTTCCTAAATGGCTCAACCGAACTGAAGTTTGCAGACTGTTGGAGTGCATTCACTTGGATAGTTGTAAAGCCGTGCCATCACTAGACCAACTTCCAATGCTAAAGACGCTTCATGTTGAGTCAATGCACGAGATCACACATGATTACTTTGGTAGAAATGGTACAACCTGCATAGCCTTCCAAAATATAGAGACGTTGTTTCTTTGTGACATGCTTGAACTAAGCCAATGGATAGAATTGGCGGCTACTTGCATGCCTCGTCTTTGTAAAGTTCAAGTTGACAAGTGTCAACGTTTGTTGAAGTTGCCTGAATTGGACCGTCTGGGTTCGTTGGAGATGCTAGAAATCAATAGGTGTGCAGTGTTGGGAGAATTACCTACACTGCCAACATCACTGAAATGCTTGATTATCAAACATTGTAGCCTCCTGTATGAACGTTGTCAAGCTGGAAAAGCTGATTGGGACAAGCTTAGAGGCATCAACAAGGTTGAAATCGATTCAGAGTCAATAGACATGAGTGGACCGAGTCATCAAAGTAGCAATGTACAGGTACGCAACTTGTTCAAGAATTGATAATCGATCTCCTTTTTGTGAGCTCAAGTTAATCTAGCTAGTACATGGGTTTAAACTGGCTAAAACAGTCGAAACAGGATCAAGGGATATCTAATGAGACTCAACAAACTTCACCTCAGGTTCCGAGTACTGCTCCTACCAATCAGATTGTCAGCAACAATGAGAATTCAAGGGTATGGATTTGTCAAATTATATCACTTAGTTATTGCCCCTAAACCACTACTTTATGATGATTTCAGAATGTCACCACTTTGTTTGTATTGCTTTCAATCTTCTTGTAGGTGAGGCGCAATCCATCATCTCAAGGTTTCAGTTGTCTTGGTTTCAAATGTTGCTCCACCAAAGTGGAGTAGGATCGCAGTGGGTTATTATTACAACATAACTCATAACAGAGCACAATCATCCCTCTATTTTTGGGGTTTGGTGTGGTTATCAATGAGGGTTTGAAATTGCAAATCTATATATACTATAAACTTAGGATGTATCCTCGATAAACGCTCCATTTAGTGATTATTGCAATCTTACCTATATAATCTATATATACTATAAACTTAGGAGGTATCCTCCATAAATATGTGCATTTACAACTACTAGATATGATCATGCACAATTTTCGTTCCATTTCATTTGTTCTTGGCCTTCATGTATAATGTTTAGTTATTGTCGTTACTAGGGGTGTTCATAAACGGATATCCGGCCTGATTAGGCTAATCGATTGGATATCCAGTAAAAACATTTCTTTAAATTAATATTTGTATCCAGTCTGGATAAGCTCGGATATCCGATCCAAATAGCTCGGATCGGATCGGATAATCCGCACGGATATCCATTTACATATAGAGCACTTTAATTTAAAGTTGGATATGTCAATTTACATGGTTCAAGTTACAATTATATACACAAAATGAAGAGTACACGAGGTTGTATCAAATTAGAGTCTAACTCTCGACATTTAGATACCATTGGAAAGAAAAATATACTAGAATTAATTAACTTACTTTGAAATTATATAATATTTTCCAAACAAAATCTTATAAGTAATATATACCGGATATCCGTTGGAAAAGATATTTATTCCATATACGGTCCGTTAATCTGCTAACTTTTACCGTATCGGACCGGATTTGGATAATTATTAATCGGACTCGGATAAACTCGGATCAGATTGACCGGATCGGATATTTTTGAACACCCCTAGTCATTACTACCATATTCAAGTAATTTAGCCAGCGGAAATGTAAATCATACATATAGATGAATGAACCGTCCTTCGTCAACAAAAATACGCCCTCGAAATCCTCGACAACGCAAACTTCTTAGGCGCTAAACCTATCGGTCGGAATACGGCTTTAATTAGTCAAGACGACGATCTTTTACCGATCCTTCTCAATAGCGATTAACCGACCATGCCCATCCCTAACTTTTTTTTTCTGGTCAAGAGAGGGGACCTCTCGGAATTTTATTTCCTAGGCACATATGAGGCGTGGGGTGGTCTTCCCTCGACAATCGTCACAAAGCAAATCAAGGATACAACTAGGGGGATCTCCTAACAGGTGGAGCCCCAAAGGAAAGGAAAAAGCAAAAGAGGCAAGGGAGTCAGCGATTCAATTCGCCTTCTGAAAGACGTGGCGGAGCCGGACGGACCAATCCTGGAGGAGGAAGCCTTGACAACGAGTCACTAGGCTATGGAGGGGTGGTGAGGGGCAACCGAACGCCCGATGAGACGGATAACATTTTGTGAATCAGACTCCAGGATAACCTTCTTGTATCCTCCATTCCAAGCGAGACGGAGGCCTTCTAAGATACCCCAAAGCTCTGCTTTTGTGACCATGGTCTGACCAATGTGGCACACGAATATCCATTCACCCAATTACCCTTGCAATCACGAATCACACCTGCAGCTGTAGTTGTACCATTTTCATTCCTGGTGCCATCATTGTTAATTTTAACAAAATCTACTTCGGGCCTTTCCCAACAGATTTGGGCCACAAAGGAGCCACAACTCCTTTGTTGGGCTTGGGCCTGAAGAGTTCTTCTTGGCCCAACTACCCATTCCTAACTTTAAATATT
Source organism: Polygonum maritimum (assembly GCA_963924305.1). NCBI lineage: Eukaryota > Viridiplantae > Streptophyta > Magnoliopsida > Caryophyllales > Polygonaceae > Polygonum > Polygonum maritimum. Next base: position 4,457,645 of record OZ002732.1, read on the forward strand.
AAGAAATTTAGTTTGGTACCCTCAAGTTTTTGGCTTTTCTGGATGATGCTCAAGTAAAAAACTTATTCCGGAAAATACCCCTAAACTTTTGTAAAAGTTTGGATTGTACCCTTACACATAAATCTCTCTTAGATTATAAAATTGTTAATTTTTTATAATAAAAAATAATTTTTATAATTACAAAGCTAAAAAATCAATTACAATATAAAGTATAATTTAAATAAGTTTTAAAATATAATTTATAAAAATGTTATATAACCTATGATTTCAAGTTAACTTATGCTATGGTTATCAAACTAAAACCAAAAATATTCAATATTTATATTAAAACTTTATTTATATTGTGAATACATACACACACACACACATATATATATATATAGAAAGGTAATTACTATTATTAAACAATATTTTGTATTTTCCCCTTTTATTTAAGAAATGAAAATTCATATATTCTATCAACATACATACATATTTATATATAAAGTTTGAATTGATATTAAAAAATTGTCAAAAATTATTATGTAAAATTTTCATGATAAATTTCAATTATATAATATATTAATTTAATATAAGTATTGAAATATGTTTGGTTTCTAATATAATAAATATAAAAAAAATTCACATGAAAACATAGGCTATATAATATTTTTTATAGAATATATTTGTAAAATTATTATAGTTATTTTTATACTATAATCGTTTTTAACTTAATATATATATAATTATGTCTTTGTTATATAAAATAAACGAATTTTAGTGAAATATAAGAAAAAATTACAAGTAAGGGCACTAGCCGAACTTTTGCAAAAGCTCAGGGGTATTTCCCAGAATAAGTTTTTTACTTGGCTACCATTCGGAAAAGCCAAAAACTCGAGGGCGCCAAACGGAATTTCCCTTAATTGTTTTTTGGTCGAAAGTTATCAATTAGTCCCTCCTTCCCATAATGTTCGTCCAAAATGACGATTTTTACGGTTTTTAATGAAAGGTATTGGAAAATGAAATATATGATAAAGTGGGTAAAAAATATGATTAAATATGAGTAGTGTTGTAATTTTATAGGGGAAAAAAGTTGAAATGAATAAAGTAGATAAAAAAAGTTGGATAATGAAGATAAATTAAAAAAGTTATTAATATAAAAAGAAAGTGAATAAACATTTTGAGACGACGAAAAAGGAAAGCGGACAAACATTATGGAGAGAGAGTAGTATAGAAAAACTGTATTTATCGGCCTGGGTTATGACTATGAGAGTTATGAAAGTGTTTTTTCCTTGTGATTTTGCTAGTTATTGAAGCTTTTTGGTTATTTTGATGTTATTCCGGGGGCGTTGACAAAATATATCAAACTGGAGAACGTGGAATTGGGCCGACGATGATACTACTGGTCTGAACTCTCTGATCCGTTGGTAGTTGTTGTAGCGCTCCACTGAGAGCTCGCATTTAAGCTTTCATGTCCGTCTGCTACTTGGCCTCAACGTGTCTTCTCCATCTCAAGCCTCTCTCCTTCATCACCCGCCCTCTCCTCCGTACTCTCCCTCTCTCTTCATCGGCGATGTCCTATCGCCCTAACTCGCAAGGCGGCCGTCGGGGAGGCGGCGGCGGACGCGGTGGCCGTGGTGGCGGCGGTAAAGGCGGTCGCGGAGGCGAGCAGCGATGGTGGGACCCCGTCTGGCGAGCCGAGCGTCTTCGACAACAATCCGCTGAGGTGAGCGCTCTCGGTTTGCGGAATGCGTTGTTCGTGTGGTTTGTCTAGGGTTATTGGAAAGGTCTAGGGTTTTTTACGGTTTTTGTGTGATTGATTGTGGATTTTGTTGGAATTAGTTGGAGGTGTTGGACGAGAATGAATGGCGGGGTAAAATGGAGCAGATGAAGAGGGGAGGGGAGCAAGAGATTGTGTTTAAGCGCTGTTTCGGCCGCCGAGACCAGCAGGCTCTTTATGATATGGCTGCTCACTCCGGCCTTCACTTGTAAGTGGATTTTTGTATTGTGATCCACTTTTAGAATCATCTTTACTTGTTTGCCTTGTGCTTAATTCATGATCAAGTCAAGATAGGAGTGATATTGATCCTCAACTAACGTTTAACTGATCCTTCAAATTGAATGATTCACATTAAACATTGTTATGTAGTTGATGATGAGATATGATTTTCTGGCCAGTTAGTTATGATGCTTATGAGACAACTGATCTAAGGCCCTTTTATATGTAGTAAATCAGGTGTAGATGGTGGCAGCGACCTTAGTGACTGCAAGATAAGATGAAGGTAAATGATAATTCACCGAGAAAAGAGGCACTAGGTGACCAGTTAGGCTGAATAGTTCCTCCTATAACTGAGCAAAAGAATGTAGATTTTGTTCTGTCAGTTTTTTTTTCTAGCCAAGTTTTGCTCCCTTATTTGCAATTGTATGCCTTAGTTCTTATCAATTTATATCCCCTTCTGTCGATAACAGCCGTGCATACAATAGAGGGAAGACACTTGTCTTGAGTAAAGTTCCATTGCCAGACTATCGTGCTGATCTAGATGAGCATCATGGATCTACACAGAAGGAGGTGAAATTTATTTAGGAGTGCATCTAAGTAATTCAAGGTTACAAAATCTAGAAGTTTCAAGTAATTCTCGATTTACTTTGCAGATACATATGTCTTCAGAAATTGAAAAGAGAGTTGGGACATTATTGGATACATCTTCATCGTCAGAAGTGACAAAGAAATCTGTAAACGGGTCTTCTCAGAATGGTAAACAGTCAGCATTGGCACCAAATGCTGTGAAAACTCAATCTGTTTCTGAAAAGAGTGCTGCCAAGGGAAAAAATACTGCTGACAAGGAGAAAATTAATATGGGACTAAAACAGAGGGAAGAAAGGCTCAAGGTTCATAAGTCTTTTACCTCTTTTTGGTGCTACTTTTCAATTACATATATTCTATCATGGTTTTGCTAAGTTGTTAAATGTTATTGATGTATCACAATAGTCATACTTAATTCACTCATTGCATTTCCTTGCTGCTTATAGGCAAATGATAGTGCAAAGGCAATGCTGTCTTTCAGAGCTAAGCTCCCTGCATTCAATTTGAAGTCTGAATTTCTCAAAGCTGTAGCACAAAATCAGGTCTGATTGTCTTTAGAGAACCATCTCCTCTTATGATTATTGCTTATGCAATGTGCTTTTTATGCCCACAGAAACAATGTCACTGGGATTTGCTTCTATCGTAGGATTAGTCAGTTTGCATATGTGAGTTTTAACTTCCATATTATTTATCATTATATTCAGTTGTCATGCCCTTGCAGAAAGTATTTACTGAAACGTTGAATTTATGAAAATGTAGCAACTGTCAAAATTTTCTCTTACATGGTTCAGTCTGTGCTCGGAGAAATATGGCTAATGAGCTCTTGAGTATTAGTTGAACCTTGTTTAGGCTTAATAAAAAATAGTGAAAGCGATATTACATCAGTTTTCCTTGGCTACTGCTTTGTGTAAGAATTTGATCCCCTATCGATCCTTGGCTCTTGAGATGTACAGTTTTCTATTTTTATTAACTTTGTTCAACATTGTAGGTCTTGGTTGTTTCAGGGGAGACAGGCTGTGGTAAGACTACCCAACTTCCTCAGTTTATCTTAGAAGAGGAGATACAATCATTACGTGGTGCTGACTGTAACATAATGTGCACTCAACCTCGTCGTATCTCTGCTATATCTGTTGCTGCTAGGATATCTGCTGAAAGAGGAGAGAACCTTGGTGAAACTGTTGGTTATCAGATCCGCCTGGAATCAAAACGTTCAACTGAAACCCGATTACTATTCTGCACTACTGGAGTGCTGCTTAGACAGTTGGTAATGTGATGCTTCTCATGTCTTATCATTTCTAAAAGAGGTATCTGTTTTGTGCATTCCAAAATCATTTTAACGGTCTTATTGTCTTCACTTTTATGAAAATGAACAGGTCCAGGATCCTTTTTTATCCGGTGTGAGCCATCTGTTAGTGGATGAAATTCATGAAAGAGGCATGAACGAAGATTTCCTTCTCATCATCTTGAGAGACCTTCTTCCTCGTCGCCCAGATTTGTGTCTCATTCTTATGAGTGCTACCATAAATGCCGATATGTTCTCCCAATACTTTGGAAATGCTCCCGCTATTCATATCCCTGTATGATTCATAATTATCTTAGAAATTTTACAAGATTTCAAAAATCTGCATAATCTATAATGCAAGGTCCGTCTTGTCCTTATTACTCAAGTTTTCGGCAGGGTTTTACACACCCTGTTGCAGAGCTTTTTCTGGAGGATGTATTGGAAAAAACACGATACATTATCAAGCCTGAGTCTGACAACTTCCAAAGCAATTCAAGAGGTCGCCGCCGCCAGCAAGAGTCTAAGAAAGACCCATTAACAGAGTCATTTGAGGTATGCCTATTATTCTGTCTTGTATTAGTTGTGAACTCCCTTTATAAGCAGTCTGTTAATTTTATCTCAAGCAACTTGATTTGTTGATATAGTGGTACTTTCCTTCATTGCTACTTAAAAGATTGTCGGCTCTATTTTGTCAGACCTTATTCTAACATTCACCTTATGTAGGATGTTGATATTGACACCCAATACAAGAATTATAGTATGGGCGCACGGCAATCTCTTGACGCTTGGTCTGGTTCAGAAATTGATTTGGGTCTTGTAAGCATCTTGTGATATTTTCTGCACATTTTTGGACCCTAACTTCTTCTCATTTTCTAATAAGAAACGTGACTAATGATTAGAGAGTGTGACTCATTTCATTGTTTGTCTGGATTAAGCTTATCATTTTCATTCCGTGTTTATAGGTGGAGTCAACCATTGAGCACATTTGTCGCAATGAAAGTCATGGAGCTATTCTTGTTTTTCTTACGGGCTGGGATGAAATTTCTAAGCTGCTTGAAAAAGTTGAAGCAAACAACTTTCTTGGAGATAAGAAGAGATTTCTTGTACTTCCATTACATGGCTCTATGCCTACCATCAATCAGCGTGAAATATTTGACCGCCCACCTCCAAATGTTAGGTAAGTGTTTCCTTCCTAATTCCAATTCTTCTGCATCAGGATGAATTCATTATATATTCTAGTAGCATTATCCAGCTATGTAGCCTTTTATTTCTGAGATCCCTATCTAAGATATTAATCATAGATGAAATACTATTCTTTAGTACAACATGAATCAGTAACCAAATTAAAGTGTTTAGGGACATGCTTGATAATGCCAGATTATCATTTCTTGCTTGCTAATCATTTGGGAACATCCAGCCTGTTTTTCAGAAACTGATTACAATTTTACTTAATTATTTTCATAGGAAAATTGTGCTTGCTACAAATATAGCAGAAAGCAGTATTACCATTGACGATGTTGTCTATGTCATTGATTGTGGAAAGGCAAAAGAGACTAGCTATGATGCTCTCAACAAGCTTGCTTGTCTGTTACCCTCATGGATTTCTAAGGCGTCAGCCCACCAGGTATCTTCCTTGTGTTAAAATTTTGCTGCCTTGTAAATTTTGATTCTGGAAGATGACCAATATGTAGTTCAAAATATTTTGCATACTTTCATCTGAATTTTATAATTAAAAAATATTTACTTCAATTTTTGTGATGTGTCGATGCAATTACAGAGGCGAGGTCGTGCTGGTCGTGTGCAACCTGGAGTTTGTTATAGATTATATCCAAAATTGGTTTTTGATGCAATGCCACAGTATCAGTTGCCAGAAATTCTCCGTACACCTTTGCAAGAGCTATGCCTGCAAATTAAGAGCCTTCAACTTGGTGCAATTGAGTCATTTTTGGCAAAAGCACTTCAGCCACCGGATCCTCTTTCTGTGCATAATGCAATTGAACTTCTCAAAACTATTGGTGCTCTTGATGATCAGGAAGAACTAACCCCTCTTGGTAAGAAATAATGATGCTTGCACTTCACCACTAATGATTTTCAGTTTTACATGATCTGCTTTTTGCTCCAATATAAAATCTACATCTGTTTTCTTCATTCTCTATATATTCAACAGGTCGTCATCTTTGCACTTTGCCTTTGGACCCAAATATCGGAAAGATGCTTCTCATGGGATGCATCTTTCAGTGCCTAACTCCTGCATTAATAATTGCTGCTGCTCTAGCGCAGCGTGATCCATTTGTCCTTCCTATTAATAGGAAGGAGGAAGCTGATGCTGCAAAGAGATCCTTTGCCGGTGACTCTTGCAGGTGAGAACCTACTCTGATATCCATGTTTGATCAACTATTTAGGAATCTTAAATGGTTGTGAGCCTGATATTTCGATTCCTGCAGTGATCACATAGCACTTGTGAAAGCATTTGAAGGATGGAAGGTCGCAAAGCGCAATGGGAATGACAAATCCTTCTGTTGGGAAAACTTTTTATCATCAAAGACCTTGCAGACAATGGATGATATGCGTCTACAATTTGTAGACCTGCTGTCAAGTATAGGCTTTGTGGACAAGTCAAAGGGCCCTAATGTATAAAGCATTATTTATTTCTATCACTCTGTTGATATCTAGTTGTAAGAATTGGCAATTGTTAGCAAAATGACGGTGTTTTTTTTCTTTTGTACAGGCTTATAACAGATATAGTGATGACTTAGAGATGATCTGCGCAATACTTTGTGCTGGTCTCTACCCTAATGTTGTGCAGTGCAAAAGACGAGGAAAGAGAACAGCGTTTTATACAAAAGAGGTCGGTAAAGTCGACATTCATCCATCATCAGTAAATGCTGGAATCCATCTCTTCCCTTTACCATACATGGTATACACTGAGAAGGTGAAAACAAACAGCATCTACATTAGATATTCAACAAATATATCAGATTATGCTCTTCTCCTTTTTGGAGGTAATCTTATTTCAAGCAAGTCTGGAGAAGGCATTGAGATGCTTGGTGGCTACCTTCATTTTTCTTCATCAAAAAGTGTCTTGGAATTGATTAAGGTAACTTCTAAACGCCTTTTGTGAGTTAGTGATGAAAGTTGCTTCCCCTTGATTAAATATATAATTTCTCAAATTGTGAAAGTAAATAGGCAAATATATTTAGTTTCTTTCTTCATTTGATAGATAAAGTCGAAAGATTTGGTCCGATATAGGTAAAACGACATGTTTATGAGCAAGCTTTAAACTGTAAAAAGTAAATGGAATTTCAGACTTTCAGTAGAGCATCATTTAAGTCTGGGAACTGAAATTGTGCAGAAATTGAGAGGAGAGCTCGAGAAGCTTTTGAACCGGAAGATTGAAGAACCGGGTCTCGATATATCGGTGGAGGGAAGAGGTGTGGTGGCTGCTGCAGTAGAGCTACTGCACAATCAAAACGTAAGATACTAACATTTCTGTTGCAATTGCTTACTAGGCCATTTTCATGAAACTTGTGGACTGGAAAATGATCAATTTTCATTGCCAATGTAGTAATGTACTTCATAGAGTTTTGACTTGAAAGCATGTAGTTACACAACTTTTCGCTCATTATAATTTTCAGTGAATAGTTGAGATGAAAGGTAACTTTTTTTTTCATTAGACTTGCTATCTCAAGTATGTTTTTCTTGAACACATACCGTAAGAGAAAGTTGCACAACTTTTTCTTCCTTGTCTTTCCTGTCTGCTGATTTTTATGAATGGAGAATCTTTGAATCTCACACGTGTATGCCTGGTTTTATAAGTAGGTCACACGTTAGAAAAATGGTGTAAAAGAAGATTAAAGGAGACCTGGTTTTGAATTATTTTAATTATATAACTAAAGGAATTAGGTTAAAGATCGAATCGGACTCGAGCGGGAGAGGTACCTAAAGATCGGACCGGACTTGAGCGGGAGAGACGAAACGAAATGACAATGTAGTTAGCGACCGAGGTTGCTTCCGTGAATACATGAGAAATAGGCTAGTTCTAAAATTACCTAAGCAAAGACTGAATATTCGTACTACGAATATATGTACGTACGAGTTCCACATCCCACAAACAACTCCAATGACCCAACACTGCATTCACAAGCTGCAGAAACTAGAGAATGCCGCATCGAATGACCTTCAAGATCCCTCACCAAAGAACTAAAACTTTAGACTGCAATACGGACCTGCGTCTGAGATAGCCACAATTAGGCTACACTAGTTTTAAAAATTGAAGAAGAGTACAGCTCATTTAGAAAAATGCTTTAAAATTGAAAAGGATCCGTTTAACATGTGTACAATATAATAATTTTAATTGCCCTCCTCCTTCAATATCTAATTTCTCTCCCTTCCACCGTCCCACATGTTAGGAACCCTATCCCACATCTGAAATCATAATATCACCCCCTATCATATAAGTACATGAGCTACCTTTCTTGCTGCCAATTGGTTTTAGGATGGAACTCCATGGACTTGTGTGGTTAAGCTCATTCGCGCATATGCGAACAGCGGTCGCCCCCTCCGTCATAGTCTGTCCGGTATCGGCTCATCGGATTACGACACCACAAACTCCCAAAGTTGTCGTCGTCGTCGTTCATCTTGTCGCTCAACCACCACAACGTTTCACCAATTTTCGATCCACCTTTAGCTAAGATAAGCATTCAAAATTTGAACGGTCTTAACCCACTGGACGGCAAGCCTAAAATGTTGGGCGGATATAGACACCATTTCTAGCCCAAATTTTCGGTCCAGGTCTAACCCGACCCAAACATATGGACAAACAATAGCCGTCCAGTCCAAGCCCGAATTTGGACAAATCTAATAGAAAGCATGGAATAATATACTTCATTGAGATTCTATGATAACAATTATCAGGATTTAAGCTATTAATTTCCTTTTACTATATACAAAACAAACCGTCAACACCACGAACTCTAGATATGCATTGCAATACTAAGAAAATGGGAAACTAGTCCATTTGGGTTTCTTTATGGGGCACTTACACCATAGACAATGTGTTGACTATTCGATTTTCCAAAAATGCCCCTAGTCATAAAACAATTACTCGCGTGCCACCACGTCCCACCAGAAATCATGTTACCAAAAATCCTATCACCGCTCATCTTGTCACCGCCCTCCCGTTTTCATCCGTATCCTGTCAGTCTGTCACCGCCTATCCTAAACCGAATTTATCATAAACCCTGTCATAAGACTTGTCACCACGTAAAAAAATCATCACTATATACAAACACTTTGTCAACATGCACAAAAACTTATCACCATCCACAAACAACTTGTCACCCCATGCAACAAACCTGTCACATCGTATAAAAATTTGTCACCAACAGGACTAGTATCACATAAATTGTAATTAAACTTGTCATCACGTACAAAACTTATTATCAAAAGTTTTTATTAAGCCTATGCGCGATTTGAACCCACATTACCGTGCATTAAGCACGTTGCTCTACCATTTGAGCTAATAGGTCATCAGTAAAATTAATATATGCACAAATTAAACCCATAAAAACACCATAAACCTACCTGTCACGAACTAAACCCATAAGCAAAAAACTTATCACCGCCCCAACCCATACATAAAAAGCCGTCATCAATAAAACAACTTGTCACCGCCCCAACCCATACACACAAACCCGACATCAGTAAAACAGCTTGTCACCACGCACAAAGCCCATAAAAACAACTTGTCACCACGTTCAAAACCTATAATCTCACTTGTCACCAACAAAACCCATAAGCAAAAAAGAAAATTTTTGGTAACTAGGCTATTTTGGACATTTGTGACGTAACTAGGCTATACACAAAAAATGAGCTAACTAGTCACTTTTCCAAAATTACCCTTAAAAAAATAAAAATTACACTGATAACATCACCAATGGCAAATGGTGACATCATCACCCTCTACCACCATCAACCTTTGACAAGACGTTGACCAATCGTTGACCGGCGATGACTAACCTGTCATTACCCCGAAACTTGTTATCGCGTACAAAAAACTAGTCATCGCTTAGAAAAACTTGTCATCGCTTATGAAAAACTTGTCATCGCGTAGAAAACTTATCATCGTGTAGAAAACTTATCATCGTGTATAAGAAAACTTGTCATAGGGTACAAAATATGTGTTGTCTTATACAAAAACTTGTCATCGCGTACAAAAACTTGTCATCACTCAACCTATCGTGACATACAAAAAATATCACATACAAAACTTGTCATCACCCTAACTTGTCATCACGTATGCAACTTGTCATTAGAATTTATTAGTATGCTTATGTGGGATTTGAAGCCACATTATTGTGAGTTAAGCACGCTGCTCTACCATTTGAGCTAATAGGCCACAATTAAAAGTAAAATATAGACAAATTTTACATTGCAAAATAAATTTAACTTATCATCACCAAAACCCGTAAAACCAACTTGTCATCACCAAAACCCTTAAAAACCAACTAATCATCACCTAAACCCGTAAACTCAACTTGTCACCACAAAGTATAATGTGAGTAAGCTCTATTGGAATGAGAATCGGATACTAAAAGACCTCGTTTGGTACGATTCTCTGGGAATGAAGAATGAGAATCAGGAATAACTGATTCAAGTATCTTTTTTGACAGAGAAATATCTGGAATTAATTTCATTCCCAAGAATGACTCATTCCAAGTATGCTGGCTAATTTGATTTCAGCAGAAAGTAAAGGGTATCATCCATTCCAAACATTGTTTATCTTAAATCCTATAGTTTATAAATCTTACTTTATAAATTCTAAAAACTATAAACCTTTAAAATCATAAATGAGAACTCTGAATCTTAAAGATTTCAAACCATAATTATCTAAAATGGTTCATTCCGGCAGTATACCAAACAACATGTCTGAGGAATGGTTCATTCTGATTCTTAACTCCAATCCAATTCCAACAGCATACCAAACGGGGCTTAAGTATCATTTAACTTATTTCACCAAATAATTGAAATAAACTATTTTTTTTAACGGGGCCGGGCCTAAAGAGCATACTTTCGTGGTTCTGTATTCATAACAAGAATGGAATGGGCTTACACTTTTTTACACACTTGGGCCAGGGCCCAACTAACTACTTGGGTTACCGGTTATATCCTCTTGCCGCTCTAAAACAACGCAAGAACGACCTAATTTTCCTCCATTCTCATCTCCAGACTCCAGGTCGGCCGCTTCCTCCAAGTTTACTTCCCTTTCAGGTTCCTCTTCCTCTCTAGCTCATTGATCTTCTTTGTTTCAGCCGTATTCTGTGGATTCAACACTGTCTAACGCATTTGCATTTCTCAATATCAAGTTCCTTTTGCGTATTGCGTGCTACAATTGTGAGTCTTTTGCCATTGATGGATCCGTCTTAGTTATCAGCAATTAGGTTTAAGTGACTTGTGTAATCGTATGGTTAAATGTGTTTGCCTATTTCTGATGTAATTGTTGTAAGACGAGGCGATTTCTAGTAGCTAATTTCACTCGTACTTGCGTAGTTGTGTTTATGTCATTTTCTGGTGCAATGGATCAATCTGTAGTATATGACATTGGATTTTGATCCTATTTACTGGCTCTATTAAACAGAAATGGGTGAGGAAGCTAAGACTATTGTTCCAGAGTCAGTGCTGAAGAAGCAAAAGAGGGAGGAGGAATGGGCATTGGTGAAGAAGCAAGAGCTTGATGGAAAGAAGAAGAAGAATGCTGAGAACAGGAAGCTAATTTGCACCAGAGCTAAGCAGTATGCTCAGGAATATTCAGAGCAGGTATTATGATTGCACTTGGCCCTTTCTTTTAAGTTGGAATTTAGTGTTTGAGTTTCTAATATTTGGAAACTTTGCAGGAGAAGGAAACAATCCGGTTGAAAAGGGAAGCCAAGCTGAGAGGAGGTTTCTATGTCGAACCAGAGGCTAAGCTTCTTTTCATTGTTAGGATTAGGGGGTGAGTTTTTCTAATGATCTTAACTTATGTACTGGTGTCCATGACACTTATTGATTGTAATTTTCACTCTTTTGGCGTGTAGTATTAACCGGATGCACCCGAATGTAAGGAAGATCTTGCAGCTGTTGAGATTGAGACAGGTATTGGATTGTGAAATCTTAAGGATCCTTTTCGATACTGTATCTATCTGCTGTGCCATCTTTGATGTTATGAAGTGTGGTTGATTAAAAACATTTACATACCTTTTTTTGTTTTCTACTATGCTACTGTATTGCTTAACTGATATTTCAAATATCTCTTGCTGTTGTTGCAAACATGAATTACGGAAGACTGGATCTTGATGTTTGTCATATATGCAACTTTAGGCAATAATTGAATATACTTGTATATAGCTTATGGACTACACCTTCATCACCTTTATCTGTGTGCATATACATGATGGTCATATGATGAATGCTCTGCCTCTATACAAATTTGTGTTGTGCTGAAGAACTGACTCTGTGAATTTACAGATCTTCAATGGTGTCTTCCTCAAGGTCAACAAGGCAACCTTGAACATGTTGCACAGGGTTGAACCATATGTGACTTATGGGTAAGCTGTTACTACATCCTTCATCATATCCTTCTCATTTTCAAGCTATTCCCAAGTAATCATGGCTAATAAATACAACCTTGCCATATAGTTATCCCAACTTGAAGACTGTCAAGGAGCTCATCTACAAGAGGGGTTATGGAAAAGTTAACAAGCAGAGGATTGCTTTGACTGACAACTCCATCGTTGAACAGGTTTGTGAGCTTGTGTTTTTCTTTTTTCGCTTGGAACTTGACTATTTGGGGGAGTTCCTTATTTCAGGCTTTGTGATTCTTTTGTAGACTCTGGGGAAGTACGGGATCATCTGCATTGAGGATCTTATTCATGAGATCATGACCGTCGGACCCAACTTCAAGCAAGCCAACAACTTCCTCTGGCCATTAAAGCTCTCTGCACCTTTGGGAGGTCTGGAGAAGAAGAGAAACCACTATGTTGAAGGAGGTGATGCTGGAAACCGCGAGGCCTTCATTAATGAGCTCGTTAGAAGGATGAACTAGATATGTTGCTTCTTGAATATTCGTTTCTAAGCTGTTATGGTGCTTTGTTTTGTACTTCTGTTTGGGAAGATTTTGAGAAAGTTTTGGTTAGAATTTGTTATTACGAACGGAGACAATACATGGTTTGCCTTCAAATTTATGAAATATTTAGTCGTTTTGGTCCCTCCTCGATTCTTCATCTGGATAGAAGTGAGATAAAATTGTCCTATGCTTTTTTAACATTATTTCCCTAGAAAGAGCAAATTTGCCATTCACTCTGTTACTACTTGAGGCAATGCTGATTCAAGGCTTTCAAATGAACAAATCATATTCAAGGCTTTTGGTCCGAACCGAAAACTGACTGAACCGAAACCGACCGAGTTTTGTTCGGTTTTGGTTAATTTTTGGTTCGGCTCAAATTGAATTTTTCATTTCAGTTTTTGGTTCACCAATTTATGAATTTCTGTTTCGGTTTGGTTTGGTTTTTTCGGTTCGGTTCGGTTTGGTTCGTTTTGAACCGATACTTAGCCCTTCCATCGATCTTTCTTTTGTCCCAGACGCCAATTGCAATGAGAAAACTGTTTTGGGCCGGAAAAGCCAATCTTGAAAGCTAGATGGTCCATTTTTTGTGGGCTGAAAAAGCCCAAAAGGCGAGCTTGTATGTTGCAGACGTGTTGTGGTTACAAATGATATTTTTGGATTAGAGAGAGATTAATAATGAGTATGATGTTTTATCAAAAAAAAATAATGAGTATGATGGGGTCTCATTCTATCCAAAGAGAATCCACGTGGATTGACCTCATTCGTGAATCAAACAACCAATTCAATCCTCCTTGAATGTCATCCACAATTGCAATATCTCCGAAAATCTCACACATTTCATTTGGATTATCCTCTATTGTTTTTCTTGTCACTCTCTACAAACCCATATTTTTCAATCCATCTAAAAACTAACCTTTGAAAAATTCTACCAAAAATAGTACAAGGAGGAAGGAAAAAATGGCAGCTGCAATGGCAACCTCATCAACAGTTGTGGGATTGGGAACTTCATCCCTTTCATCTCCCTCTGTTCGCTCTTCATCGAAATCGATTAACTTGTCTTCAAGTAATTAATTATCTATCTCATGCATATTCTTTGAAAACATTTACATAAAACGTATTTTATGATATCTAGTAGTAGTGTACAATATTGTTAGTTGTTACCATTGCTGTTACAACTTACAAGGTTAAGCTTAATAACATAGGCTATGACTTTTGCAATTTACACTACTAACTAAACCATCATTATATATACACAAGACAAGATCATAATGGTTGAGTATGAACTATGAAATGATTGGGAATGTAGGTTTCTTGAAGCCTCATGTGGCACAAACGAACCCTCTAAAGCAAGTGCGTGCATGTGGAGGAAAGTTTACATGGTAGGATTCGAATTTGATTAATTTCCTATTTCCTTAGTTGTGCAATACTTATTGATCAACATTGATTAAGTGAATGAAATGAATGAAGCTTTGAGAGGAATTGGCTGAGGACCGACTACAACGTGATCGGGTTCGGGTTAATCGGGTGGTTGGCTCCATCGAGCATACCCGCCATCGACGGAAACAGCTTGACCGGACTCTTCTTGCAGAGCATCGGCCAGGAGCTGGCTCACTTCCCCACTGGCCCCGCTCTCACTTCCCAATTTTGGTACGTTTTCATACTTGTAATTTTTCATTTCATTATACGAAAAGGGTGCACGCAATTTTACTTGGCGCACCCTTTTCTTTTGTCTTTCTATATACATCTTTCCGATCTTCGAAATAAGGATGTATACATCTTGATCCCCCAGAACCCGATTAGTCGAGAATCAAGTGAGTTGATGTTAAGATATCCATATTCCTACAGATTAATTTAATGGGCCGCTTTTAGGTTCACGATATCTTTCTTACCAAGCCAAGCCCAATAACTCTAGACTACATGTCTACATCCTTTTACTCAACCGTATCCACTAGGAAAGCAAATTCTTATCATATACTTTTAGGACATAGGTTAGAGAAATCATATGATTACATTTTTTTGAGAAAACGAAAATTACCTCATTAGTATCTCAAAACAACAACCACTAATATACAATGATAAGATACCTATATATCGACTTAACATTTTGAATTAAAAGATAGATATAATTTAAAATGATAAAAAAAAGTTATGCCAGGGCCTAAGACAATAAGACTTTAAGACAGAGTGATTTACAGTATATGCTTGTCTTGGAATAATCAAGCATTAGTTCTAGAAATCGGTACTTGGGAAATTCCAAGTAATTAAGCCAGCTAGCAAACAAGATGGCGTTAAACACAATATGGGGACAAGTCCTCTTGAGAATCCTGAATCACTTTTACCAAACCAAAAACCTAAACAACTCTAATTCCTTGATTTGCAACCTCCCCTAAATCTAAGAGCCATTTTGCCATATCTTGATTCTTGACATCCCAAAAACTCAAAAAATAAATAAAAAAATCATGCACCTTAATGTTGTGACTACGTTCTAATTTGTTGTTAATTAATCACATGATTAAGTCTCTAATTTGGTGATTACGTGAGACAGGTTATGGTTGGTGACGTGGCATCTGGGCCTGTTCTTGTGCCTTACATTTGGACAGATTGGATTCAAGGGCAGAAACGAAGGCTACTTTTAGACATTTGTTGTTACCCTTCTACCAATGTATGTAAAAAAGAATCTGGATTCAGATCTTGGTGTTAATCTATGAAGTGTGAAATCTTTTCCTTTCTTATCTTCTTCATCTTATACTTCTAATTCTTCCTCCATTCAAAAAGTAAGATTATTTCTGAAAATCTCTGCCCTTTCTTTTTTGCTTTGCTCTGTTTGTTCCATTTGGTTTTTCTTTGAATATGTGGTGGTATCTTTGGTACTGATCAATAGGCCCAGAATAAACTATGGGCCCATATGGGTCCCAAGTAAGTTTAGGGTTGAGCATTGGTTCAAAACCGAACCGAAACCGAAATTCGTGAATTTGATGAATCGCAAATTGAACTGAAAAAATTGATACTGTTCGGTTTTTTTGGTTTTCGATAAATATAAAGTTTTTCTTTGAAAAGTTTAAACTGAACCGAAATCCTGAAATTTATTGAATCGAGAACCGAACTCTGTCGATTTCTGTTCGATTCGGTCTAATTTTTCGATTCTGATCGAACGGTTCTCAGCCGTAAGTAGGCTTATCCTTTTTTCCGTGTTTTTGTGTGACAAAGAGTATGAACAGAGGAAAAACTATACTACGACTAGGAGTTGTATATGATTTCTGCCATACCCATTTGAAGTTTCTTTGTGACTGGCAAAAGAATATATTCCTCACTACTTTTGATGAAGGGGAAAGATTTATAGAGGTGGGTTGCAAAATGCTAATGCAAAGAAAGAACCCACAAAATTACAAAAAAAAATGTTACTTTTTTTGTGGAACTGAAATTTTGAAAAACACTTTTGACAAATTGGCCACCTTGTTTTCATAAGCAAACTAGGGAAGTACAAGTTGAAAGCTGATGGATAGTGATGGAGAAGGAGGAGGATACATAGGCAGTCAAATTTTGGGCATTGATCCCAATACTGAAAAGAAAAAGAGATGTTAGCAAAGCTCTTCTTGTGATTGAATGGATGCAATTTAAGTCCTTTATTATATTTTTCACCCTTAAATTATTAAAACATGATTCATCGTATTATGTTGAATTTTTATTTTATTTTGTTTATATTTTTGACAATTAATAATCATCAACTAATGATGTCAACATTATCACAACTCTATGCTAGTTTGTTTCATTGTAATAAACTCAAAAGTAAATATGCTCTTTGTTAAAGTTGCAACTTTAACAAAGAGCATATTTACTTTATAATGAGTTTGGCCATATCAACTTCTCATAATTTTACGACTTTAAAAGCCAACTTAATTTTTTTTGGTTGTCCACTGATTCATCGAAGCTTTTGGCGGGTGAATTTCCACCTCATAGATGTGGAGCAGATTACTTACCACTTTATTTAACTCCTTTTGATAAATCAACCTTTAATTCAAGAACTAGTTGAAGACCCGTACCATGTACGGGTAATGACCATTTGTTTCCATGCTCATATAAATTATCTGAAGATTATTTAATAACTACAAGATATGAGTTATATGAGATGTGTGTAAAAGATAAGTTTTCATCCTCATATTTCTAAAGTGTACATTAAAAGATATAAATTATATGAGATTTGTGTAAAAGATAATTTTCCGGGAGATCTTTATTGGATAAGATCTTAATTGGTTAATAATTTTATGTGATCTTTATTGGGTAAGATCTAAAAGATAAATTATATGAGATGATTGATCTTTGATAAGGAAAAAAATGCATAGAGATTCTAGCTAACATAATTTTCCATTTTGATATGTGATCCAATTATAGTACACAACTAGCGGTACCCGTCGTGCCATGCACGACTTGTACTCACGTAGTCACGTTTCACATTTTAAAATTATTTTTATTATAAATAGGATATTAATGAGTGGACATATAATATAAAAATTTTAAATATGACTTTTCCTAGACCAAAAAGAGATTGCTTTTCAAATTTACACGACCACACGTATTAGCTTATAAAAATATAAAATCATATATTAACTATAGAATAATTTAGCAAATAAAATTCACAATTTTGAGGCATTATCTTATAAGTTAATGTGATATAAAATAAGGTGTTTCAATTGATATCTTTGGTTTGATCTTATACTTTTATTTTAATACTATAATCCATTAATATGAGATATAGTTACAATGAATTGCTATTTAAACAAAATATATAAAGATATAATGCAAAAATTTAGAAATATAAAATGGGTCTAATATGATTCTAATGGCTTTGCCTTTATATATTGAAATAAATATAAAATATAAAATAATAATTATTTTATTACGAAAGATATAAAAGCTAAGTTATTATAAACATGATATTATATAAGTTAAGTAAAATATAATAAATATAAGTTGATTAGTACCAAAGAAAAAGTAATAAGTTAATTAGAAAAATAGATAATAGTAATTAATGTAGAAAAGGGTTTTCATTTAAAATTATTTTTTAAATTTGATTTTTTAAAATTACTTCTTTTCAAAATAGATTAAAAATGCAATTAAAAAGATAAGTGATATATCAAAAAGAATATATAGATTATCTTACAAAAATCAAAAACTTTAAAATATCTTTTACATAAATAGATAATGGTGAATTTGATTAGATTAAGTAAAATAACATGAATAAAAATTAATTGTTTAAATATGAGGTGAGACCAGAATTAACGTAGATGCATGAAAGGTCTCGACTTTAATATATAGTATAGGTTTTTCATCACCTTTTTAAAAATAATAATGAATCTAAGATATATTATAGTTTTTTTCTAATGTCAATGAAGCTCTGTAATAACTAAATTTCTAATTAACTAACAATTAAATTTGCAAATGAATTCTACTAATAAAAAAAAGTAGTAAATCAATCCTAAGTTCAAACAATAAAATCCAACTATCCAAGATATATAGTTACTAAAATCTACATTTGAATGAGAAATCTTCAAATCTCAAGTATTGATAAAACCTATCTAAGATTAATATAAAAAAATATACTAATAACTAATAAGTTAAGATTTTGTTGCAAATGTTTTATTTGGATCGAAATTATTATCAAGATTTTTTTGACAAATAAAAATAATAGTTATTGAGATTTTTCGGAAATGAAGGATTGTAGTATCCTAAAGATTACAAACCTGAAGCTAAAGATTTTATTTAAAAAGCATATACCTTTATAGTAGTTTGAAAGAAAATTTAAAAAAAAACTACCAAACCTTATTTTAAGATATTGAAAAGAAACGTGACAATTTTACAATCATACAATCGTGTCTTGATAAATTAGTATTAACTCTTATAATTTTACTTTTACTCCCTCCGTTTAAAAATATTTGTCGTTTAAGCTTGATTCTCTTGTTTAATAATATTTGTCATTTAACACATTTTACCACAATTTTTCCGATATTATCCTCATTGATTAAAAACAATTACACAAATATATACTAATTAAAAGAAAAAAAATCTTCAAAAGATTGAGGACAAATTAGGAAAATCATATAGTTCCTTAATTTTAGAGACAAATCCTAAAATGACAGATATTCTTGAACGGAGGTAGTATAATATAGGGCTTTAGGTGGGGTAGAATTAACTTGCTTTAGTTACTATTAACTCTTATAATTTTACTTTTATAGTATAGGGCTTACGTGGGGTAGATTTAATTACTTTAGTTAAATCATACCATCGTGTGATTCGTGTCTTAGTTATACTAATTAAGAAATTTTTAAAGATAAGTAGTATGACTTTAAAGATAGATACTCCGTATTAGATTAGATGAGTAAGAAAAAAAGATAAAATTAAGAATTGGGTTATTAAGGAAAATAAAAGATATAGAGTTGTTATTATCTATTTAAGTTGGAAAAAAAAATTAAAATCAAGCGGGGCCAGAATCAACGTGGTGGCTCGAAAACGGTCGGCTTTTATAATATATATATATTGATTCTATTAATTTTTGGTTAATAATTTTATTTTGTTAATAATTGTTAAAATAAAAATATTATTTTATTCAACATTGATGAGGTGACGCAATTTTTAACAAAGATATAGGTTCCGCTTTATACTGTATTATAGTAGATAGAAGGTTCATGACTTCTAATTATGACTTTAAAGACGACCTTTAATTTAAGAATAAGAGCTCCTATGGCTATGTGCGTGTAATTTATATAAATTCTCATTTTTTTAATGTATATTATTGGTTAATTAAACTAATCCAGTTAATAGATCACGATTCATGATATCATATAATTACATGAAAAGACTACAAATACAAAGCTAAGATGGTTGGAACTTGACAATGATTTCAGATGTACTTACGTATCAATATCATCTCATCATGATAAGTTTCCTCCTCTTCTTCTTTTCTTTTTTTAATCGAGGGAAACTCATCATACACTAGATTTTATCTCTGATAACTATTATATTTTCTTTATATTTCAGTCTTTGTTACCTTTTGATAACGTTTCCTTTGACTGAAACTTATTGCTAACCCTACAAACATATATATCCACTAAAACAGATTTGTCACATCGTCAAAATTACTTACATGCCTCTGACTCGAATAAGTTCATGCATATCGGTTTCATATATGACCCAAATCCGAAAAGCAAAATGGAATTAGGCGATGGAAAATGAAAGACCTATATCACATATGATATGCTTGCATAAGTACATGCATATATTAACCATTAATAAATGCCACTCGAACTCTTGTATATGTCAGGGGTCAGGTGGCCAGCCATGCATCTGATTGATGTTGGAGCATGCTCCCAACACACATCCTTGCATGTTCAACAACTTGTGCCTACATGTTTCTTGGCCATTTCACACCCATCTCTTCGCTCTAATTAAATGAATCTAATTAGGGTTAATGTCACACATAAATGCGCATTTCAATTAGACAAGGACCGGACTGTACTTATTTAGAGGTGTTTATTTATTACTAGATATATACTTTAATCTTAATCTGCTAAAAAAGATTTAGACGGAAGTGATAAGATAAGATTTCGTCCGACTGTTACTTATAAATTTTTTTGTTCAAATAAGGATTTATGGAAGAATAAAATTGGGGTAGTGGGTTTCATTTGACAATTTGAGTGTATTCATGATGATGTGCTTCTATTTCTATGTATCATTTGGTTTTCTTTATAAATATTATCTGCACGTATCCAGGATAAGGGTATGTACATCTTGACTCATCAGAATCCACCTAAATAAGACTATAATTAGACAATTTTGTCGTTGTGTATCATATACACTCACAGGGGCAACTTTAGAATGTGGTCTTAGTTATCTTTTCAAATTTTAATTTTAGCAATATAAAAGTAAAAAACATATTTTGATGTATTACTAAGGTAAAGACCTTGACTGGCTCACTGATTTTGTTATTTATAAAGAAGTACAACGTATTGTGGATTCAACCTTTTTAAAACTCATTTCTTCTCATTTTTATCAACCAAACCTCTTGTCCTTCATCCTTTTCTTCTATATTTTATATAAGATTTATTTAAAGAGCTCTAATTAATGTTGATGAATCTTAAAATATATATCCAATAAAAGTTATATAATTATATATCCAATTCTCTGTAAGTGTTGGATTTGCAAGTGTTTATGATGAATCCTAAAATACTAATCGAAATATCGTGGCTCATGCTGGAACAGAAAAACTGTAGCTAGTCACCAATGATTACTTAATTAGTGGAGTGGTGGTAAAGTTATTAGATATATATATGATATCAGTTAGGTTACAATGACCGAAAAAAAAACCTGTAATCGAATAACCGATAACCGATCAATTTTTCCGGTTAATTGTATCGGAAGAAACCAAAAAATTAAACCTGGTTACGGTTAACCGATCGAAACATTTTCCGGTTAAACGATTAGGTTACGGTTACTAGTTTTCTAATGGTTGGTTAACCAAATAACCGAATATATAATATACATATTTTTAAAAAGAGAACACCATAATTAAGCTAATCTAATAATATTAGACATATTTTGATAATGAATAAAAAGGTAGGTTCAAGTTATATTATATATTCTTTACAAGCCCAAACTAAATCCTACGTACCTACCCTTTTATGGATAGTTTGGTGATTAATTTATTAGACAGATTGTGTTGTCCATTTAATTTTATTATTTGATTTCATTGTTCTTTTCATGGATAGTTTGGTGGTTTTTCATTTCTAAAATTGATGATGATTTATGAAGGTCGTATACTTGATTCTTTCCGTACTTCATTCAAGCTTCGAGTGGTAGAAGCTTTAGTTTGTGGTCAGGATTAGATGCACACTTCACGTACACATTTTACAGTCGGAGAAAACATACTTGAATTAGAAGCTACGAAAGAAAGCTAATTTATTATATTAATTAATTTTTTTAATTTGAGTATAACGTTTTAGCGTGTCTCTGACCTTCTTACAATTTATATGAATGAAAAAGTTGATTATTGGAGCAGCCTTTGATGGAAATTGACGAGTCCATTTCAATTGAAGGTTGAAGATGCTTTTGAACATTTTTTAACTATGAAAAAACAAGTTTGTTTTTGTGTTTTATGTATTGTGACATGATATTAAGACTACGTATTTAAAATTTGTATTTTGACATCTATTAAAAATGTGCAATATGTATTGTATACACCGTCATAATAATCCACCAAACACTTCAATTTATAAGTATTTTTTAAGATATGATTATTGGTTAACTTGAAAACCGTACCAAACTTTTCAGTTAACTGATATTAATTAACCGGGAACAACCGATACGGTTACGGTTATCGCGATTCAATAACCGAATTTGTGATTAACCACCCGTGCCCACCCCTTATATCTATCTTAACTAAATTCTTTTATCCTATATTGTATTTCTTGAGCTCTATACATAACATTAATCATAATGATGAAGACAAATTTTATCTCACAATTTACTCTCTCCAGCTTAATTATCTTAGCATGGTATCAGAACCAAATCTCTGATATTTTTTTCAACCATCCCTTTCGTCGTAAACTCCTTCGGTTTTTGCTGACACCAGGTTGAGTTCGGTGACTCCATTGACATTGATGTCATCGCAACCCTGCCCAATTAGATTATATCTATCTTATATATATTATATTATCTTAAGGCCTAAGTTATTGTGTAACCTATATATATATATGTATCATCCAATGATTGTGAGAAAGGCTGATTTTACCCACAACCTACTTTCTTCTAGTTATTTTAACAAAAGTGATGCTATACTTCTTTAGTCGTGATTCAGAGATTTGAGCTCGATTTTCTCGAATGAGATTGTGAGAGACTAAGAGCATCTACGATATAGAATATGATCATTTCTTCCCCCATAAATGCATAAAAGAAAATAAAAAATGTTAGTATTTTGCACAGAAAAGGGAAAAGGAAATTTACTTTGTAAGACTAAAATCTAAAAAATAAGAAAAGATTTCTCTAGTTTTTACTAACAAATTTTCTTAATTTTTTTTCAAACAATAAGAAATAAATCTCATATTATCCATTGTAAATGTTCTCTCCTATAACATTATAGGACATTTAAGTATGCGCTTTAGATGGGTAAATAGTGTGTAGTCATTAATCAATCAAACCGAACGAGTCATTATTACACGAATAAAAAGTTGTCGGACCAACATTTGTAACTTCCAACAATTTATTTATTAGTACCTGGCATATGTGGTAACTTGTTCATTCATACAGGACTCACCACCGGTCATTGAATTGATTATATGACTCAGCAGTCAGCATAGTACGTGTATATTATGTATTGTATTGTGGAGATATATATATATATAGAGCCCTAGAGCATGAGTACATTTTTTTTTTTGGTGGAAAAACAAAACACGGGCAGGGCCCGGGTACAGAGGGGGGAAAACTCAGGGAACAGGCACAGCTGTCCGGGACACAGCCCTCCCAGCAGAATCAAAACCCAGCAGAAGCTCCTTCATGTCTTTAGGGAAGCGAATTCGATCGCCCTAGAGCATGAGTACATGAATCAAATAAAAGCTACATAAGGAAAATGGACCTTTTCTAAGATTCATAGTATAGCTAGTTACGAATAGATTATAGATCCATAGATGTTGAAGCTTAATATGTGAATTTAAGAGGGATTTGGATAAAGAAATGGGCCATGATCACATAGCCTTTTTTCATCTTATTGGCAAGACAAATTGAATTTGGAAAAAAGGGTGTTTGGTTAAAGAAGATCAGTTTCAGAAGTATAGATTTGCTCAAAAAAAGTAGGGAAAAAACCACTAATTTCTTGGACCCTACATATGCTTTGCACACCACAATGTCCTTTGAAATATGAGAAAGAGATTTTGGACATTTGATAAATGTTTTCTTAATCTGCCTATAATTAAGCTGTAAACGTATACTTGGAGTGTTGCTTTGCTTTTCTAAGATGATTGAGAGGGAAGGGAATGCGATTTTTCATATATAGTTAGCAATAATAATAGAAGTGTACGTTGTTACGTAGGAGCCGGAATTACCAAACCTTAATCAAAACAAGATCAATCAAATAAATAAAGCAATTCGATAAACATATAATACTAAATACCGATTGATCAATTCGATTTGTAGAGACGAGACATCAATCTCTTAATTCTGAAAACGCTCCGTAGTGTGACGGTTTCTTGGCGTTCCGAATTCCAGGAAACAACTACGGTTCTTGTGCTTTGTACCACTCAAGAGCAGAAGTCTGGCGAACTCAAAATCTTGTTTATGCTCTCGGACTCGATTTTTTGAAGAACCTTTTTTTTTGAACTTGTATCTTCAATGAGGAGAATAACCACTTCTTAAAAAGAACGTGGATTGGTTTCTCAACTTCAGAGAAAATCAAAGAGTGTTTTGATTGACTTTTTCATCAGTCAAAAATGCAATGAGTCAAGTCCAAGTTAATGTCATGTAACCCTAATGGACCAACCATTTCTCCTGCAAACATGAACTTATTTTATTAAATAAAATATGTTCCAACATGTTATTTAAGAAAAGATATTAAGCGCCTATTTGGCTACTGTACATCGGGGGAGAAATTCAGCTCCCGCTAGCGGATTTCGCTATCTCTTTGTATGCCCATAAATACTATTTTTTGGATAATTCCACCCCGTTAACGGATTTCTCTACCCATTGTTCTGGTGTCGAGCGAACGCTAAGAGGTCATTTATAGAAAAAAAAGTGGTTGTCCTAAAACACTTTTTCATGAGGTTCCAAAATTCTGAATCTACCGCAATTGAGATAGAAGAAACCATTCCAAAGGATTCGGAAATGAAATCCACCACAAGATTGACCTCTCAAAATGCCTAGAAAATGCACCAATTCTAAAAACTGGTCAAACAAACACAAAATATCCTATCAAATCAACTTAATTTCCCACGTTTACGTTCAGCTCGAATCAATTTTTACTATTGATCATTTAAGGTTGGCGCTCTCTTAAAAATACTTTTTGAATAGGTAATGATTAGAGGGTCCCTTACGGTGGGCGCTCTAGAGCATCCTTTCGAATGAGAACGAGAAGTTCTGGAATTGTTGAAATGGTAGTGCTTGGGAGACTATGACCCATTTTTACAATCAAGTCGGACATAGTGCTATAGTTGAACAATGCTTTGATTTTAGAGAAAATTACAAAAAACCACCCGTTAAATAGGCCATATTACTAATAACCTCCCCTATTGACGACTTTATTTTAAAAACTTGAATTCCGTTAACTCTTGACCAAAAAAAAGAATTCCGTTAACAAATAGCCACCCATCCGGCTTCTCCGTAAAAAAATCCGTTAACTTGTGCAATTTTACCATTTTACCCTCAACTGTTCATGAAAACAAAAAAAAAAAAAGAGGAAAGAAAAATATGTCGTCAACTGGATCGAAGATCAGGACGTGGTTCCCGCCAGATCGGCCGCCGGATTTCTTGTCAAGGCCGTAGGCTCGTTGGCGGAGTTCAAGTGGAAGAACAAGAAGAACATCAGCGGGAACGCCAGGGCCCTGAGGCGGCTGAGGACGGGGTGCGAGCGGGCCAAGAGGACACTCTCGTCTACCAGCCAGACCACCATCGAGATCGACTCTCTATACGAAGGGATCGACTTCTACGCCACCATCACCAGGGCGAGATACGAGGAATTGAACAAGGATCTGCTCCGCAAGTGTATGGATCCAGTGCAGAAGTGTCTCAGGGACGCCAAGATCGGCAAATCTCAGATCCATGATGTGGTCTTGGTAGGTGGATCGACTCGGATCCCTAAAGTCCAGTAGCTTCTACATGACTTTTTCAACGGGAAGGAACTCTATAAGAGCATCAATCCGGACGAGACGGTGGCCAACGGGGCCGCTGTTTAGGTTGCCATCCTCACCGGAGAAGGCAGCTAGAAGGTTCAAGATCTGCTCTTGCTCGACATCACGCCTCTCAGCCTCGGGATCGAGACCGCCGGCGGGCTTATGACGGTGCTCATCCCCAGGAACACCACAATCCCGGTCAAGAAGGAGCAGATCTTCTCCACCTATTCGAGCTCGCCAGAATCCCGCCGGCTCCGAGAGGTGTCCCGCAGATCAACGTCTGTTTCGACATCAACGCCAACGGGATCTTGAATGTGTCTGCGGAGGACAAGACGGCCGGTCAAGATGGTAATCTTTATTACCCTAGAAATCAAAATCTGATTTGGGGGTTAATTTTGGTTTTTTAAAGTTTTTGCGAACGACAAAATGGTAAAAGCGCACGATTTAACGGTTTTTTTTGACGGAAAGGCTGATAGGTGGCTATTTGTTAATGGAATTGAAGTTGTGGGTGGTTTAAAATAAAGTCGTGAATAAGTGGTGATTATTAGTAATATGACTTATTTAGCGGGTGATTTTTTATAATTTCCTCTTGATTTTATAGTATTTGTAAAAATTGTCAAAGTCAATATTTTAGATAGTAACGGCTGTGGGAAAAGAAGACCAAACCCCAGTATAAACTGTATTTAAATATGACATGGGGGTCAAAACTAGCTCTGACTGCATGGGTTAAAATCAAATGGGTAAAATAAATAATGGTAGCTCACTAGCTTGGCAGTAAGGCATTTCTTGCACGAAGAAATGAATAGTAGTGAGTGGTCACCACATGGGGTCACCACATTTACTGCCATCCTTTCCAACAGTCAGCAGATCCACCGGATTATTCAGTAATTAGCAAAATTTATTAATTTGTACACATGTACTTCAAATCTGAAATTTTTATACCCATATGATAAATCCTATTATTCCTTTCTTGCCAGTGTTATTCAAAAAATGATTTTACTATCAATAATTTGAGTTGTTTTTTAATGTATCCATCAGCTGCTATTAAACATCTTTAATTGTCTAACTTTTGGTTTTAATGGATTTATTATTTATTTTATAAATATTAGTTTTCAAAATTAAAACTTGTATGATAAACCTAAGAATATACGATAAGTTGATACTTTAATATGCTCCTAACTTGTACAGTTTTTTCGCAGATGACGTTCTCATTTTCTTGCTCGGTATCTAATGGTCTAAATCTTATATCATTCTAGTTTTGACACTTTAATATGCTCCTAACTTGTACAGTTTTTTGTTTGGATGTTTTCAAACCGGGCTAAGACATGGTCTAGAATCAAGATACACCACTATTTCAATATACTCAAAAAAAAAAACATATATGTAGGAGCACATAAACACCACCCAATCATAATCGACAAACCTGATTGGTCCAAACCTGAGCCTAAACTGGACCGAAGTCTATACCGTCGGTTCAACTTGATAAAGATTTAGGTTAAGATTCGACCAAATGAGCAAATGTCAAGGCGACTACTTGATCAATTCCATTTTACCGAAACATCATTATCCGAGCGGTTTGGGTTAAGGTTTCTCTTAAACCAAAAAGTGTAGAAACCGCCTATTAGGTTAATCGACACACCTCTCTCGCCAAAGGTAGTATGCTTAGTTGTATTTCATAAAAAAAAAAGTCGTGTAGCTAGGTAGTTAGGGAGATAAATAAAGAATTACCCCATCAACAACAACATCATCATCGTCATATAAATGCAAAGGCCACTGCAAAATGGCAGAGAAGGTACATGTAAAAGACACACCAACAGAACAGACAGCCCCAATTGGGGTCCAACTCCCTCCCCTTCTTCCTCTCCCCACGAAAAAAAGTGGGCACGAGGGTTTCGTCCCCACAATCTCTCCATCCATCCATCCGTTGAGAAATTCCATCGCTTTCTCCATTTCTTTCTGGTTTCCCAAATCTAAAACCCACACACACACACACTCACACACACACACACACACACACACACACACACACACACACTCTGAAATAAGCAATTCAACCATCTGGGTTCTCACAGAAAGAAATGCCAAGAAGGAAGACACAAACAGAGAGGAAATCTGTTGGTGGGCATTGCAAAATCAGGAAAAGGGTCTCTTCTTCTTCTTCCGCTTCCTCTTCCTCCCTGGTCAGAAACCACAGGCTCAAAAGGGCGTTTTTGGCCGGAAAACGGATCGGCTCTAGCACTCCGGTGCCCACTTGGAAGATGGCCTTGAGATCACCAAGCTATGGCGGTCCGGACAAGGGCAAAGAGGCCCACACCTCTGCTAGAAGATTGGCCGCCACTCTCTGGGAAATCAACGGCTCACAATCTCCTGATCTCGGGGAAGGCGAGATTGATGATTTTGATGGGGAGAAACTGGAAAGGAGGCATACCCATTTGGCGGATCAGTCTCAAAGCCCTGTCTGTAGTACAAAGGTAAGAGCTTTTTTTCATTTTCAAGCTTAAAGATGGAATCTTTTTCAAGTTTGGTCACTTATTCTGTGAATTGTTCAGAACAAGGATGGATCTAAGCACAGAAGGAAATCATCAACGGTTTCACAGAAGCTTCAGCTGGCTGAGTACATTGGAGGGATGGAGTCTGTCAACAATGGTGGTGGCTCTATTGAGGTAGGTTGGGTTACTGTTTTTGAGTTTTGGTCCCCTTCATGAATGAGCCTATGTATGATCATACTTTCCTTGCTCTGCTTAATGTTGCCTTCATTTGGTCAGAAAGAGTTTTCTTTCCAAGATGTCTTTTCCTTTTCTTTTAATGGCGCTAGTCTAAGGTGTGAGCATAGCTTTAATTTATGGCAACAATTTATTTCAAAATCCTGCACTTTCTAGGACCACAATGTGTGCATACAACCATCCACTTCAATCTGTAGCTTTCCATTCCATCATATGAGTTGTTTTTATTTATTAGTTATGAGAATCCACTTGCTTATAGTCTCTCTGAGTTGGAGTTAAAAAGAAAGAGCCAATTTCTTGATCATTTGCAGTTTGCCTCCATGAAGACCAAATTGAAGGATGTGAGCTCAAGCCTCATTGCATCAAAGGAGATTGTCAAGGTTTTGTTTCGGTTATGGAGCCACGAAGAGCAAAATTCTTCAAGGTTGACTTTGGTTTCGGCTCTAAGAGTCGAGATTGACCGGGCCAGGCGCCAAATTGATGAGATTATCCATGAGCAAAGGTACAACTCAAAAGACATTGATGCCCTTTTGAGGCGGTTTGCGGCTGAGAAGGCGGCTTGGAAGAGTAAGGAGCAAGACAGGATTCATGACGCGGTTTCTTCGGTTTCAAGGGAGCTTGAGATTGAGAGGAAGCTGAGGAGGCAATCAGAGAGGTTGAATAAGAGGTTAGGAAGAGAGTTGGCAGATTCGAGGGAGAAGATTGAGAGCGAGAGGCGAGCGAGGGAGATTTTGGAACAAACGTGTGATGAGCTGGCGAAGGGACTTGGTGATGATAGAGAGACGGTTGAGGAGATGAAGAGGGAGAGTGCAAAAGCTAGAGAGGAAGTTGAGAGAGAAAGGCAAATGCTCCAATTGGCCGATGTCTTACGCGAGGAGAGAGTTCAAATGAAGCTGGCTGAGGCTAGATATGAGTACGAGGAGAAGAACGAAGCGCTTGAGAGGCTAAGGGATGAGTTGGAAGCTTATTTAGGAGGAAAGAAAGAGAGAAACAAGGAGTTCGTCGAGTTATTTGAGAAGATACAATTTGGGTCATGCCAGAATGGAGAAAAGAAAAATTGTAGTGAAGGCGAAGAAGATTCAGCGGACAGTGAGTTGCATTCCATCGAGTTAAACATGGATACTTTCAATAAGAACTTTAAATGGAGCTTTGACAAAGAGCAAGAGAATGGCGATTCTAGAAGGCCGTCTGTTGAGGAAGTTTTCAAGGGAAGAAGGTCACTCTCTGAGCATATTCAGTGGGAAAACATTTGTCTTCAAAGGAAAACCGCAAACTGTAATGGGTTTGATAAGGGGAGATTATCGGAAGCTAGCTCCCAAGGCGAAAGTACTGATCAAAAACCGATTAAAGGATGCGTAGATTCGCAGGGGAATTCAACGAGGTTTAATGTCATTTTGGATGATCATGTTGATGTTAATGGAGGCAGAGGAAGTAAGAGGTAGTTTTGGAGCAAGAAAACATACAAGACAGCTCTTG
Organism: Polygonum maritimum; assembly: GCA_963924305.1. Taxonomy (NCBI): domain Eukaryota; kingdom Viridiplantae; phylum Streptophyta; class Magnoliopsida; order Caryophyllales; family Polygonaceae; genus Polygonum; species Polygonum maritimum. The sequence continues at coordinate 4,487,655 of OZ002732.1, forward strand.
CTATGTCATTCCTCTTGAGTTCTGCTCTTTTCCCTTCTAAAATCCTTACTGCATATTCTTGTAAGATGAAAAAGGAGTTTAGGCCTGTATTTTCCTTAATTTTTTTTTCCCTTGTTTGATCTCTGTTGGGTTGACATAGCATAATGATAAAGTTTTGTAATGCATTATTATGTGAAAAAGAAAGCATATGTACATGTATGAACCTGTCTACTTCAAAAACCAACACCCCTGCATTAAATTCTAGTGCCGAGTTTACTTCCATATACTGGTCTCCTTTCATTGACAATTCATAGCCAAATTGAATTAACACCACAAAGTTTGATGATCAAAAGATATTGAAGGATATGTTCTACATCTCAGTTAATAAGGGTCATGTTGAAATCTCTTGCTGACCAATTAATATAAAACTATTTTTCTTTCACATGTTCATGTTGGCTGAATTGCATAATGACACTTAAGTTTTTGTTTTAAAGGAGAGACACAGGTCACACACCTAGACAGCTATCCATGTCATGTTCCTTGATATTCCCTTACAATAGGATATAAATATATATAAATAATAAATTGGAGTTTGGTCAAAATTAGGCTTTCTTTTTTACATTGCATGAAGAAGTTACAAGGTATATAAAGACAGCACTAGATATACAATAACCAAAAGCTTCAAAAACTATGGAGTTTCAACCAACCTAACCTTGATCCTCAAAAGCATGGAAACTAGGCTTTTTGAACTCTTGGTGAATTGCCCATGTGCACCAAAGTGAGGATCCTCCTAGCTACACATAAAACAAGTAGTAAGAAACTTCAAAAAAGGAAAAAAAATGTTGAAGGGGGGGAAAACTCAAAGGAGGCAAGGTGGGTCCTTTATACTTACAATCATAAGGCTCAATCAATCTCCAATCTTGGTTTCAAACACAAAAATTGTGCATATCATTAATCAGAAAAATAGTTGTACAATTTACCCTACTAGTAAGTTACATAATCACACCCTTTTGACTTGTGATGTAGGGAATTTTTAACTCATTTATCAGAGTGATGTTCGAAAAAAACGGGTTTAGATCGAACTAGCGGGTCAAGGGTAATACTTTTGCAAGAGTTTAACTTTGATTAAAATTTTGGAAAATTTCTTATGGTACTCTCGAATTTTTTGCTTTTTAGGATGGTGTCCAAGTAAAAAACTTATTCCGGCATATACCCTTGAACTTTTCTAAAAGTTCGGCTCATACCCTTACTTGGAATTTTTGTCTTATATTTCCCTAAATTTCGTTTATTTTCTATAATAAAGACATAATTTTATATTTATTAAGTTAAAATTCAATTATAAGATAAAAAACTAATTTAAATAAGTGTAAAGTATACTCTATAAAAATATTATATAACTTATGTTTCCAATTGAACTTTTGTTATATTTATCGAATTAAAACCAAACATATTTCAATACTTAATTATAATATATATTAAACTAATATATCATATAATTGAAATTTATCATGAAATTTTGACATAGTAAGTTTTATAAATTGTTAATATCAATTAAAATTTTATATATAAATACGTAAATATGTTGATAGAATATATGAATTTTCATTTCTTAAATTATAGGAGCAAATAAAAATATTTATTAATAGTAAATGACCTTTACATATATATATATATGTATTCAAAATATAAATAAATTTTTAATATAAATATTGAAATAATTTGGTTTTAGTTTGATAACTGTAACATAAATTAACTTGAAATCATAGGTTATATAATATTTTTATAGATTATATTTTAAAATTATTTCAATTATGTTTTATATTATAATTGGTTTAAGTTAGTAAATTTAAAAATATTTTTATTATAAAAAATAATTGAAATTTACTATAATTTAAGCGAAAATTACAAGTAAGGATACGAGCCGAACTTTTACAAAAGTTCAGGGGTATTTCCCGGAATAAGTTTTTTACTTGAACACCATCCGAAAAAGCCAAAAGTTGAAGGGTACCAAACGGAATTTTCCTTTTTTTTTTTTTTTTTTGATAAGGTAAAAATTAGGCTCCCACCTACGGGGGATAACCTAGAGCATCCTTTCGGATGAGAACCTTGAGTTCTTGGTGGTTCGCAATGTGGTCAATAGGGAGATCATGGCCCAATTTTGCAATTTTATCAGCCACGCCATTGAGAGCCCTATTCACATGCTTGAACTTGACTGACTCGAACCCTTGGAGAAAGGCCCAGATGTCCGAGATCAGTAGGTCAATTTGCCAAGGGCATTTTCTCGTACCCTTAGCAGCTTCGATGACTGTCAAGTTGTCACCTTCAATTTCAATATTTGTATACCCTAGTTGTTTGGCTTTCCTAACTCCATCTCGAAGCCCGAGAGCTTCAACAATCAATATCGAATTACTACCGTACTTTTTAGCCCCCATATAGATCACATCTGCCATGTGGTTTCTAAGAACAAATCCGGCTGAGGTTGATTCGTCATTCAATTTTGACCCATCAAAGTTAAGTTTGATAAATCCATTTTCTGGTTTTTTCCATGATGCATTCTGTTTCTTTTGCTTTTTTTGCTGCCTCTCCTCATCCTCCTCATTTTTTGTATATCTCCTTGATCGCTTCCAACTCCTGATTTGTGCTCGAATGTATCGGGGTAAGTCTGCGATTTCGTTGCTTGGGTCTTGTTGGAACACCTTTAAGTTCCTTTGGTGCCATAAGCACCACCAGATTACAGCAAGCTCTGTGAATATGTCTGTACCGACTAGATGGTGTATTTCTGTTATCATATTTCTTGGTGATTTGTCTGTAGTATCATAGTTTATTGCATCCGCTATTGCTGGGTTAATTTGTCGCATAATGCATTGTGTATGTGGGCACTCTATGAATAAATGGGCGATATCTTCAGTGGATCCATTACACAATATGCAATGTTGGGGAACTGCTACTTGTTTTGCTTGTAATCTATTCTTGGTTGGTAGGCCATTCTTGTCAATTTTCAATAGAAAGTTCCTAACTTTTGGAAATGTGTCTAGTTTCCAAATCCAACTGTTTTGGCTCGGGTTCAAATTATCTGTTCTTTCTACTAGGTTAACAGCTGAGGCTGTCGAAAACCAACCGTTTTTACTTGGGGCCCAATAGAGACGGTCACGCAAAGGGTTTTGTGGGATTTGTATTGCGGTGATTTTATCAACTACATTTTGAGGGAGTAGTTGGGTGAGTTCTTCATAGTTCCATTCCTTATCGTTAGTTATAAGGCTACTCACTTTCATTTCCTCATCTATGTTGTTTGGGTGTAATGCATGATTCTTCAGTGGCTCATTTAAAGCCCATTTGTCCGTCCAGAAGTTGATTGTACTTCCGTCTCCCACTTGCCAAATCAGACCTTCTATAAATTCAGGTCGTAGTTTCATTAGTTGTGACCATTGCCATGATGTGTTTGCTTGTTTTTTATACGTGAGAATGAAGTTTTCCTTCAAATATTTTTCTGTTACCATCCTTACCCATATGTTGTTTGGTTCTGCGATTATTTTCCAAAGCAGCTTCATTTGCAGAGCTTTGTTTGTATGTTCTGATTTCCTTATTCCCAAACCTCCAAATTTCTTTTGTTTGCAAACTCTATCCCATCCAATTAGGGGTTTATGGTTTCTATCCTTATTCCATAGAAAGCATCGATTTATTTGGTCTAGTTCATTATGAATGCTAGTGGGTAGCATAAAGCTTTGCATAACGTAATTCGGCTTTGCGGTTAAATTCGAGCGGATCAAGGCAGCGCGACCCTCTTGAGAGAGGCCGTTGGCTTTCCATTTGGTCAATTGTTTCTTTGTGTTCCCTACTACATCCATAAATGTTTCTTTACTAAATTTACCATTGATCATAGGGCAACCTAGGTATTTGTCGAGGTCTGACATTTGTGTAATACTTAACGTTTGTTGGACTCTTGTTCTCCCTTGATTGTTTACAGATTTTGAGGGGTGAAAAGTAGACTTGTGATAGTTTACTTTTTGACCTGAGATAGCATAATATTCTTCCTTAAAATTTTCCTTAAAAAAAAAAAAAAAAAACGGAATTTTCCTTAAAATTTTGTTGTTGTTGTCGTTGAAGAGTGCAAGCTGTCATGTGATCAAGGTGATGGAATAACAGAGAGGCATGTGCATGATCTAGGAAATTAGCTAGGAGTTGTCCCTTGAAGCTCATCCTCTCATATAATTTTTGCAATTTTGTAATAATGTTGATCCATGTGGATCATAATAGACCTACATATTTGTATTCGGCCTTTGATATAAAGACAACACAAATAGTTTATTCGTTTTGGGCCGATTAGCCATAATGATTGCATGCTTAATCTCCCCTATGACTTATTGTTCCATGATATAACCCGGCCTAGACTGTTTTGGTATTGAGAATTAGTCTAAACATAGCTTCTGATCGGATACTTGGATTATATCAATGGATTATGTGTGATTATGCAGAGAATGAGGATTATTTATTGTTATTGTACATTGTACAAGGAAGATTAATTAATTTGTGATGTTGGAAAAGATAAGAAAGCAACCAAATATAAGTATCTCATCTTTATACAATAACAACAAAAACCAAAGATCTTAATTCATTGAACATGCAAGATTTCGTTTTCATAAGATTACTAATGACAAGTCATTAAGACAGGAAAACCAAGCTTCCGATTGGGCCGTCTAACAAATTAACCTTGATGTCTATCCTATTATCTCAATCAGCGCAAACTTGAACATGTATATTATAATTTTGGTCGTTTTGATCACGACAATGCAACAATGTGATCGTATTTACATAAATCTCCCATGTGTAAAAATCTTCTGAAGGAATGATGATGAATTAAGAATCATAGAGATATACATTGAGATTTGTGTATGGAGTTCATAAAAGAATATGCTAGAAGCCTAGACGTGACAAGGAGGTGCATGAAAATCCAACGTATATACATAACACATTGCATTCTGATTATGAGGGTGATCAAAGAGGGTGATAATAATTAATAAAATACGGTTATTGCAAATCATTTTGGATGTTTGTCTGATTCTAATTTCAACCCTTTTGACTGAATTTTATACATTGAAATCAGCCAATTGTTGCCTGTCATGTGACATTTTGATGCTATTAAAATGGCTTAAAACATACGTGGACCCCTAAACTTGCACACATTAGTCACTTTAGCACCTCAATTCATCGGGTATTCACTTTGACACTTGAACTCAACATTTTGTGACCAGTTAGACACTTGGATGCTGACATGGCAAAATTAATTGCCACGAGAGTGCCACCTTGCATGACACGTCATTATTTAAATAGATAAAAATCAATAACATTAAAAAAAAGAAAAAAAAATAAAAAGAAAATAAACCCCCTTTTTTACTCATCTCCATCCGAATTAAAAATCAGGTGGACCCCACACCAAACTTTCCTCCATTCCAATTCGGTGGCCCCCAATTCCCCACCCCTCACCCTTCTTCTTCCTTCCCACGACTGCTCTGTAATTCCCGTCTCCCCCGACCAACATCCCGACGGCGAGCCCGCGCCGCCACCACACTGGCCCTCGCCCTTCTCTCGCACTCCCCCTCTCTCTATCCTCTTCCTCCCCGACTCCTCTCGCTTCCCTCTTCTCCTAATCGGAGTTGCAAAGGACTCCGCCGGCGGCCGGCCCTATCCGACGACGGCCAAACCCACAGATACGCCTCACCCACCACCAAGAATCGCTCCGCTCGGCCCTCACTATCCCAGATCTGGGCTCGCACCTGTAAGCCGGCCCTTCCCGACGCTAACCCGGCCCCGATGACCGCCCTGACTCTCTCTCTCGACCCTGCCGGACCCAGATTAGAACGCAGCGGAGGGCGGGTGGCGAGGATGACGACGAAGTTAGAGTGAATGGATCTGATGGCCGGCGACGGGACCTTGGTCGAGAAGGCGGACCTCCGGCCATGAAGATTGGGTGGTGGAGCGTGGAGGATGAACAAGAAGAAGGGGATGGGTAAAAAAATTGGGGTTTTTTGTTTTTTTCTTTGTTTTTTATTAAATTTGTTATTGTTATTATTTTTTATCTATTGAAATAATGACGGGGCATGCAAGGTGGCAATCTCGTTGCAATTTTTTTTGTCATATCAGCGTCCAAGTGTCTAACTGGTCACAAAATGTCGAGTTCAAGTGTCAAAGTGAATACCCGATGAATTGAGGTGTTAAAGTGACTAATGTGTGCAAGTTCAGGGGGCCGTTTATGTTTTAAGCCCTATTAAAATAGAGAAGAGATTTGGAGAGAATGGTGGAAACAAGGCTTCTTGCAATGGCAAATGTAAGGGACGTGCAAGTTTTAAACATTTTTAGCCTTATAGAGAACAGATTTCTGTAATTATCAACCATTTGGACATCCTTTAAGTATCATAGAATATTTCCAAAATGAGCTAATTAATCATGTGGTGTTGAGTAATTCCATGAGGTCTAAGCCAAGTGTATACGTACGTTTTGTCACTGTTCTAGAAAACGGGTCGGGTGCCCACATATATAGGAGTCGTCTGGACGTTGGGTGGTCCCTGTTGGTCTAACGTTTTGGCTCGTTTGGAGTCCGTTTGAACTGCGTAAACATTTGTCTAAGCTACTATGTGCTAGATGGTTTCTCTCGGGAGTCTACGCTTACGGACCACTTGATTTTTTTTAGAACATTGCAAATTTGTAGAGCCTAGAGTGATTATATATGTTGACACTTTATTTATTTTCCGGTTTACTTAGTCCGATTCTTATATGTCGAAGTCTCGTGTCCCATATATCGAACACGAGATATTCAATACCATGAATATGTAAGGAAGAAAAAAACTCTACTCACTTTATTTAGAATTTTGGATTAGAATATGATTGTGGCCTTAATTATATATGAAAGGGTTAAAATTATGAAGATGTTGCCCATTTAATTTCGATACACCTAAACTAAATGTTATACTATAAGTTTGTGTCAACCGTCTAAAAGTACACGAAATATTAGGAGGAGTAAGTGCTATTTTTTTTTATCAGAGGAGGAGTAAGTGCTATAGATCACTCTTCATTTCTTAATACATCTTCAAGATAATAAAAAGTAACTCTAAATGGATAAATTTAATGGATTGATCGAATCAATCGTCTAATCACTAATGTCATCCACACCAAGCGGTCCAAGCCCAATGAAAATGAGTTCTTTGTAAAACTAATCATTTATCTAATCTTTACAAATCCGGCCAGGATAAGTTTTGCCCCAAATAATAAGTTTATCCTGCCCATGCAAATTAATTACTCTCGAGCTAACCTAATTGTAATCCAATTTGTCTACGAGTGCATGCCAGATCAACATCTTTGAATAAAGAAGTTCAAACCCTTCTATAAGCTTCCTTCAAATCCCGAACTAATAGATGTTGTCAACCACCTTAATGCATGAATAATTATATGCTTTATAAGTTAATAACGACGTGCAGAAACCGTCATTAAAATAAGTCCATATGAAAAATGCAAAGTTGATTATTCTTCTTAACATATCCAATGATCTTTCAAATAACGTAACACACATCAATTCCAATTATATCAAGCCAAGAAAATAAAATCAGAAACGTTGTCCTCATTCTATTAAAGGTTTCTGAAAATTGTATAGGTGCATGCTCTATGAATTCAAACAAACAACAAAAGTCTCTTCTTCCTTTGGATCTTTTGGTGTCTTTTTGCCCTTCAATTTTATACGTACCAAACATGTGAATTGCAGCAGAAAATGACCAAACATAGAATATTTATGATATGAAAATGAAGACGTTAGTGGTAGAAATCAATTTATGTTGTATAAACAATAATAGCAGAGGAATTTAATCAAGATAGTATTGGTGTAGTTGTATGATTGTGCAAATCTAGCATGTGCAATGATATATGCTAGCTACCAACTAAATTGTGATGGAGAATCTCAAGAAATGGTCACAACTTACAACATGCAAGAATATGTGCATAGTTGGCTAAAAGTTAGGAAAGATGACGGGTAACAAAAACAATGGCAAAGTGTTAACAAGATTGGTAACATATCAACCAGGCCGGTAAGAGCATGTTACCATACATTTTAAGCTTACTTGTTGACGATAAGGAATTTCAAAGGAAAACTAGATTTGCGTGGGAGGAACGTACTCCTATGCTACACGAAAACTCTAAAAGAACATCGTTTCTCATTTTTAGTTCGTGTCGAAAGCTTAGAAATGGACACTCGAAAAACTTGGTACCTAAGTGTGAAATTAGAAAAACAATGCGTTTTATACGTCGGTCAGTCTCGTTTCCCGCTTCCTTGTGACCTAGGCTTTACTCTTTTAACGAGTTTTCCCACACGATTGTTTTTCTTTTTGGTTAAGGAGAGTCAGTGCTCTCCAGCTCGTCAAGGGAGTCTTTATCTTGGGTATTAATGGGCCGAAGAAGATCCAGTAACAGTGTTGATGGGCTAAAAAGCCCCAATCTTCCGGGCATCTCTTTCCCTTTCTTCATCTATTTATCCACGGCCCACGGGTATGGAACACGCCCTAAAGAATTAACCATACTTTGAAGTATTTTATAGACATAAAAGTGATAAAACAAAACTATGAATTCAAAACCACAATCTAACCAATAAAGAAGGAATTGGGCAGGGCGGCAAATTTTAGGGCTGTTTTTCTTCCTTGGCCCGTCTACCCCATATTTGCATTTTTGGCCATATATAAGGGAAACCTTATTTATTTTATTGGCCGGCCACAAACACGGGAGTCGGGACCAGGCGGACAACCGACGAATCACCTCACTCTCCCTTCCGATCGCCACATCGCTCCGACGAACGATGGAGCTCTCGTCGTCTCTGTACTACTCGGCTTTGCAGTCTCCGCTTCCGGTCACTCCCCCGAGCCACGATGCTGATACGCCGGAGAACTCAGTGCGAGCTAGGTTTCCGGCGAGCGAGCAGTGGCCGAAGATGATGAGAGCCGTCGATGATGGTGAGAGAGGCAGCTCTCAGCAGATCGAGGATCGCCAGAGCGATTGGGCGTACTCTAGGCCCATTGTCCTCCTCGACGTCGCCTGGAACCTCTCTTCCGTTGTCCTCCTCGATTACGGTACGGACGCCTTCCTCCGACCGCCGGAAGGCGGTGTTCCGGGAAGTGGTGGTGGCAAAGCGGCGGGCGCCTGACTAGACACAGGATTTGACGGCAACGTAGGTTGCGCACTTGGAAGCCTAGTCTTTGCTCGCCATCTGAGCCGCCCTCACTCTGATCCGGTACACTAACCTGAAGCTCATTTAATTGATGGATCGATCTGGTAACTTGGATTTGGTGTTTGTGTGTTTGATTGTGAGGATTGGAAATTGGCTTTGAGTTTCTGTAGATGCAATTGTGATTGGTTTAATAGCCTTGTGAATTGCGATCAACAAGTGATATTCTTGGATTTTGCTTGCTTGAGTTGTTGCATGATTACAGTTAATCATGTAGAATTGTTTGATTTGCTCTGAGTTTGTCATCTCTTCCAATTCCTTTCAATTTGATTAGTATATTGCTTTCGTGAATTTGGAGTTTTGCCAAGCTATAATTATCTCTTCCAATTCCTTTCGTGAGTTGTACTTGATCTGGTATCTTGTCCTTTGGAGTTTTGTGCATACGTATTGGTTCTAGCTATAATTATATGTACAAGAATTTGATTTGTGCATACGTCTTATAGTTTTAGGTATAATTATATATACCACAGTTTGATTAACAATGAATCATAAGGTCGGTTTGAGGTACAATTAAACGACTTTGCTTGTTTATACATTTGACATGTATATCTTAGATGCTAATTTGTCCTCTAGTTATTTGGTGTAATGACTATAATTCTCTAGTTATTTGCTGAATATTGTCACTTGTGATGACAATTAGGTGTTATCAAGAAGATCCTTTGATAACATTGATGATGATATATATTGTCACTTGTGATGATAATTTGGAGTTGTGTGCATAAGTCTTGTTTTAGTTATACTTATTTGGTGTGATATCTATAATCTTCTAGTTAATTGTTGAATGTTGTCACTTGTGATGACAATTAGGTGTCACTTGTGATGACAATTAGGTGTGAATAATTGTCATTTGTGTTGACAATTAGGTGTGAATATTGTCACTTGTGGTGACAATTAATATGAATATTGTCACTTGTGTTGACAATTAGGTGTGAATATTGTCATTTGTGTTGACAATTAGGTGTGAAAATTGTCACTTGTGTTGACAATTAGGTGTGAATATTGTCACTTGTGTTGACAATTAGGTGTGAAAATTGTCACTTGTGGTGACAATTAGCTGTGAATATTGTCACTTGTGTTGACAATTAGCTGTGAATATTGTCACTTTTGTTGACAATTAGTTGTGAATATTGTCACTAGTGGTGACAATTAGGTGTGAATATTGTCACTTTGTGGTGACAATTAGGTGTAAATATTGTCACTTTGTGGTGACAATTGATGACAGTCAACGCCGGTCAACAGTCGGTCAACGGACGGTCAACTAGTGGAGAGAGGGGTTATGCTATGTGTGCAAATATGATATTGTGGTATTTTCATACAATATGGCATATAGCCAAATGCCATATAGCCAAATCATTCATCAATGAACCAACATTTGTTCAAATCCCTGTATTTTTAGGAGGAAATAATTTGATATACGACATACACTTGATAGACTGAGTCACTGAGAAATGGAAAAAGCTGTAGACATACACATTGGTATGGGAACTTTTCTAACCTATAGCATAAGCTACAGAATCAACACTTTATTTTAGAAAGATTTGTTATGTTTATGTATTTATTTAATTCGGACAATTTATCCCATATCTGTAGAACAAACAAATAAAACACCCGGTTAAAAGAGAACAAACAAATAACTATGTTTGTTTGTTTTAGTTGTAAGAATGGTGCAACTTCTATATTTGGTCGATCATATCTTAAGAATGGTGGGTTTGTAACTAGATGGCTCAAACTTGGAGTTCAATGGAAGAGCTGTTAGTTAAAAACAAGACAGAGTGAGGTGTAGACATGGACACATGCGGACCTAGGACCGGCTCGTTTTTTCACAAGGCTAAAGCGAGCCGGTCCCTAGGTCGGGCCACATTGTAGTGATGGCCAACAGTGCGGCCAGCCCACGGGCCAAGCCCGGACAGGCCATGGGCCGGGCCCGGGCCGGAGTTTTCCGGCCCATCGCGGCCCGACCCGGCTCAGACCGGACCAACCCGGTGCATATTAATTTTATTTTTTGTAAAAATAAAATTAATATACACCCTATTAATTGTATATTTGTAAGAATTAAATTATTTGCACCCTATAAATTATATTTGTGCAAAAATAAATTTAATATGCACTATAATTATTAAAATTAATTACATAGGCATCTTAATTATTAAAAATTTGATAAGTAATTATTAAAAATAAACTATCGGCCCGGCCCAGCCCGACATCAGCCCGCTCCCTGCCCGCCCGGGCCTATGTGGACTGGCCCGGCCCAACCCGGTGATTTGTCGGGCCGGGCCTGGGCCACGGTTTCTTGACCCGGCCCGGTTCTATGACTACCACATTGTAAGGCCCGGATCGGACTGGTCCATTGCCAAATTTTTTTTTTTAAAAAAAAAATTGGCCATTGAATGCGTCGTTGGCAACTGCGGTTGGCCAGGCTAATCCGGGCTTCTGGATCGTTGACTAGTCCGACTAGCCTGGGCTCTTTTCCCCTGCCTAGGCGGGTTTAGCCCGGCTGACCCGTGGGCTGGCCGGGTTGGGCCATTTCGGACAATTTTTGCGGGTTGGGTCTGGTCGGCCCACACTTTCGTCCATGACTAGTGAGATCCAAATCATTGTAGCTTTGCAAATTCACCATAGACAAAATATTGTTTTATGTAGTAGACTGACACTCAAGTCTCAATCCTCCTACTAGCTAGATCTCTTCCATACATCATGAACAATATACCAGTACACAAAATTACTTAAGATGATCATACGTTTATTAAGTGCAAAACCAAACACAAAACATGTTACAATCTCCCGATTCGAATTAATTATCAGAAAACATGTAAAACCCTGTATTAATGACCGAAAACCCTCCATCCACAACCAAATTAACACCACTCACATACTTAGCCTCGTCGCTACCCAAATACAAGGCCGCCTCCGCCACATCCTCCACCGTGCAACACCGTCCCTTGATATTCGAGTAAATCCTCTTCACCCCTTCCTCGCGGATCCCGTACGCCTTCGTGAGCGGCGTAGCCACCACGAAGGGCGACACGCAGTTGACCCGAACCCTGTGCCGCCCGAGCTCGGCTGCAGCGTTCTTCATAAGCCCCACGACCCCGTGCTTCGAGCTCGTGTACGCGTGCGGCGCCATTCCTCCAACAACCGATGCATTGCTCGCGGTCGATATAATGGAGCCCGATCGGGCCGGGACCATGACCCGGGCCGCGTGCTTGGTCCCGAGGAACGCGCCCATGAGATTGAGCCTCACCACGCGCTCGAACTCCTCCACGGTGGAGTCCAAGATGCTGACCTCGCGCCGTTGATTACGCCGGCGTTGTTGATCATTATGTCGAGCCTGCCGTGGCTCGAGACCGCAGCGTTGACCGCGCTCTCGACGTCGGTTTCGACGGTGACATCGCAGCGGACGAAGGTGGCCGAGGAGCGGCCGATTGCGTTTTCGCATAGGGCGCGGCCAAGGTCTTCTTGGATGTCGGTGACCACGACTTTGGCGCCGTGAGAGGCGAAGAGCTTGGCCGTGCACTCGCCGATCCCGCTCGCCCCGCCCGTGATCAGGGCCACCTTACCTTGTAGCCTCTTCAGTGACGTTGAGAGACTAGTCGCCATTTTGAGGAACCTGATCTTTAGTAGGTTTTGAGAAATTTGTGGTGCATGCTCCTTAATTTATATCATGGAGTGACTCAATTGCGTTGCCTTTGTATTTACGTAGTGGTGTTTCGTACACACGTTTTACCTTTTTTGCTCTTATCCACATGTGACGAGTGCATAGTAAATTGTTTGGTATGATGTCCATATAATTGTCAGTTTTCCCTAGCAAGTAAATTTTAGTGTTGCAAACCGGTCCCATAAATCGTTGGTAATTTCTCTTTCTTGCAAAGTGTGGTTGGACAATGAACGCTTTACATCCTCGAACTATTACGTGGTTCGATAACAGTGTAGTACTTACGTTCACGAGCAGAGAAACAATATATATATCATTATGAAAGACAGAATTCACATTATAGAGATCTAGATATTTCAAGAGTTTATATAGAAATTCTAAAAATCTTAATTATAAATATGAGCCGCGGGCCCAAAACAAATGGCAAGAGTCAATCTTTGTGGTATTTTGTTTGACCGTCCTTACGCAAATTCGTATCTCATTCACCAGTTTTTGCATGGTATTAGAGCTATCGACTAGTGAAAACCTTGCGATTTGAATTGTTGTCAATTTGGAGATTTCGTTACGTTTTGATTTCGCTAATGTGTTGTACTGTTGTTGGTTGAGTAATTTGTGTTTTCACCAAGTTATAGTGACGCCCATTTGACCAACACTTCGTGTCTCCATAGTTTTACGACCGTGTCTTGGATCAGCCCCACCACGCCGTGTTTCGAGCTGGTGTGTGCACCGCCATCCCACCAACCACTAATGCCAAGCTCACCGTTGTCATGGCGCTATCGAACTGGGATCATGGCTGGTGTGGCGCACTTGTCGCCCAGGAACGTGCGCACTACTAGCTGGGTTCAACACTCGCTTGAAATCCTCCACGATGTTGTCTAAGAAGCTAGGCTTGGGGCGGTTAATTGTCCTGACGTTGTTGGTCATTATGATGAGCTTCCCATGTTCAACACAAGGGTAGTGATTCTAATTAAGCTTGGTATAGTTTCGGAGTGAAGATCTTCTACTCCTCTCCCTACTCACTGTTAATTTCGACCAAAAAAACATTTAAGTTTGGTATGATCATTGGTCCATAATTCTAGGAGTCCCAAAAAAATTGATTCTAATTAATTTTCATAACTATTATTCATAACACATCAAAAATAATAATAAAACACAAAATATATCTAATTTATAGAGAGGTCCTTTCTCCAAAAACACTAACAGACTTACTTTTTATTAGATTTAAAATATAGGGTATGTGCATTTTTAAAGAACCTTATTCCATTTATTCATACAAATTGAGTTATATAATAGCACCCAAATTTATGTATGTAGTTAAGTTAAATTTAGGTAAATTCTTTTGTATCTTGATACTATAACAAGAAAAAAATTATACAGAAGTATTACAAAATTTTAATAAAAATATCTAAAAATTATTTAGAAAGGGACTCTTTTATTGTAATTCGCCTCGAAACATCTATGATATCAGGACCGACCCTTTTATATACAAAACTCTATTAAAAAGTCGAACGGAGTGAGATATTTTTTCTTTTCATTGTTCTTTTCCATTTTTTTGCTAGCTTTGTACCTGAGATGTTTTTTGGTTTTTTTTGAATTAAAAGGGTAAATTTTATTAAAAACAGAACGGTTACAAAACTTGCTAGCTAGGCTAGTTATTTACAACGTCTCCAATCTCTAATCTCTCCATGTACTTGCAAGTACCTCTCAAATTTGGTGTGTGTCATAGTGTTGTTGTCTATAACACTTGGTATGCTAGGAATAGGCTCGTTTTTCATAACGAGCTAATCGAATTCTTGTTCCATCTAGCCTTCAAACAGTTTCTTATGTGCCTAACACACATGCTAGTACAATCCTCCACCCTAGTAAATTGATTGCTATATATCATAAGGTTTCTAATCTTCCAAGTGAAGTAAAGAACTGCACAGTGGCAGTTATTCCATGTGTTTAATTCAATAGACTTCCTCTCTTTCAACTGAGCAGCTTGATTGATCCAGTCTTCAATGTTATGAGCCCTTCTTCCCAGCTTAGCCCATTTGAGAACACCACCTGGGACCTTAGAGGTGTATGAGCATTCAAACCAGAGATGGTTTATATTTTCTTGCTTATGGTCTTCACAGAGTTGACATTCATCATCAATAATAAGGCCCCAGCTTTTCATCTTTGCCTTAGTACTAATACCATTGTTAATGATCTTCCAAGCAATAAACGCCACTCTTGGGGTATTTAACTTGTTCCACACCAGATCAGCCCATTGAACTATATGACCCTTCTCTCTTAGACTGTTATACAGACCTTTGCAGTCCATTCTGCCATGCCTAGAGATAATCACACACGGCTCTGTACTATCTTGGACTGAAGCACACAACTCATCTCTTGACTTTATCACAGCCTTCCAAATTGCACTAGAGGAGTTGTTACAACTGATGGTCCAGAAGTTTTGCCCCCTGATTTAAGATTTTTCAATCCATTAATTTATACCAGATGGAGTCAGACTCAGCAACTGCATCATAGATTAATTCAGCAACATTAGCTTTGTTCCAGGCGACCATGTCTTTAAGTCCAAGACCACCTTTCTCCTTGGGTCTACACACTCTTTTCCAAGCTATTGGACCTTTGCAGGCGACCATGTTTTTGGTTTTTGATGCAACTAGTAGAGTGGAAGAATCTATCCTTCCGACTCCACAAAATAGAATAAAACCAAACTACAGTATTGATTGTATATACTACGTACTCTATCTTGCTTTAAGCGTTTCCCTATTGTGTTAAAGTGATTTTGACAAACTTAGGGTTTCACATGCACGATAGACAATATATATTTTTTAGTTTTATATCATGACAAAGTGGTACTCGATCGATAAAGTTTCAAACCGCGCTTAACGTATCAGCTCACTTGTTTAACACTCATAGATTTAACATGAGGTATCGAGTTCTAGACTTCAGAACGGCGATAAGGGTATCGGGTTCGATACTCCAAAACGACGGTTTCCCTTTTCTCTTTAGAACTGGTGAGTTATTTAGTAATCAGTATTCGTCCCTTGCTCAATAAGCAAAAAAAGCTCCGAACCCTCGCTCCTTTGTTTCTTTCACTCATCACGAACAACATAACATCACACAAAATTAGTTAAGAGCTGAGGTACTAGTGAATTGAAATCAAACGCAAAACATACATATATACTAATCATTAATCAATTAAGAATCAGAAAACATGTCAAGGCCACTATTAGTGATCGACGCCCCTCCATCCACAAGCAAATTAACACCACTCACATACTTAGCCTCGTCGCTACCCAAATACAAGGCCGCCGCCGCCACATCCTCCACCATGCAACACCGCCCCTTGAGATTCGAGTACAACCCCATCACCCCCTCTTCATCGAGCCCGAACCCCTTCGCGAGCGGCGTAGCCACCGCGGACGGTGACACGCAGTTGACCCGCACCCCGTGCCTCCCGAGCTCCGCGGCCGCGTTCCTCATAAGGCCCACAATCCCGTGCTTCGAGCTCGCATAGGCGTGCGGCGTGATCCCTCCGAGCACCGTTGCCAAGCTCGCCGTCGATATAATGGATCCTGATCGGGCCGGGACCATGACCCGGGCCGCGTGCTTGGTCCCGAGGAACGCGCCCACGAGGTTGACTCTCACCACTCGCTCGAACTCCTCCGAAGTGCAGTCCATGATGCTGAGCTGGCGGGTCACCACCCCGGCGTTGTTGAGCATTATGTCGAGCTTGCCATGGCTCGAGACCGCGGTGCTGACCGCGCTCTCAACGTCGGTTTCCACGGTGACATCGCAGCGGATGAAGGTGGCCGAGGAGCGGCCGATGGCGTTTTCGCATAGGGCGCGGCCGAGGCCTTCTTGGATGTCGGCGACCACGACTTTGGCGCCGTGAGAGGCGAAGAGCTTGGCCGTGCACTCGCCGATCCCGCTCGCTCCGCCCGTGATCAAGGCCACCTTACCTTGTAGCCTCTTCAGAGATGGTGAAAGACCAGTCGCCATTTTGAGGAACCTGATCTTTAGTAGGTTTTGAGCTGTGGTGCTCCTTGCTTATCATCGAGTTCTTGATTGCGTTGTGCGTTTTGTACACTCTGTCCTTGATAATTTTACTTGATTTGTTTTAAGTTGTCCACACAACTTATTAGACGAGACAACTTGTTTGATGTGGTCCAGAGCTACGAGTTGCTGACAAATGTTCTAAAAATCCATTCTGAATCCTAACTAAAAGTCTCGTCTAGGTGTTAGACTACCCCTTTCTGTCAAGGGGCTGCCTAGCGTTTTACCCCGTCTATGCGTTCACCGCTTAGCATTTTATGGTTCTCAACTTCGCATCATGAAACATGACACTTCAAAAACTAAAGTGTGATGTTTTGTGTGCGACGGAAAAATATTTCGCATGTATAAAGATTTCCCGTCTATGAATTGTTGATTTATACATAGGAAGAAGTTTGATAATGTAAGAGGAAAACGTGGATGAGAGACAACTGAACTTCTTAACTAAGAATAACTGATTACATTAATGCTTTAAATAAGGTGATTGAAACTAAGAAATAGCCACGTCTAACAATCCTAATAGAGTCTTTCCTTTGGCTCCAAAAAAAAAAAAAGAGTCTTTCCTAATAACTAACTAACAGCTTCTAACCTAATTAACCACACGTGTTGATGTCTTCAACACCTCCCCTTAATTCAAAATCTTGTTCTTGCATTTATGTTGATGTCATGACTTGTAGACGCACGTTTCTCGAGTAGATGTACACTTCTCATCCATTTCATTTTTTTTTTGTGGATGTATCATTTCTCATCCACACACTTGTTTTAGATGCACTAACTAAAATAGTTTTTCTTCTTGCACCATTTACCACATTTGTTGTTGTGGCTGATCTTTATTTTTGAATCGATCGACAATTCTTTTTCACAGGCCCGAATTTCTTGCAATGATAACATTGGGGTTTTCCCTTGTACGAACAATCGTCTTCGTTGTGACAAACTCTTTTGCAAATGTCAAATTGAGGCACTTTTCCTTTTTCATCTGAAGAACTCTTGGCTAGAAAATCTTCTTGATTTTTACCATCATTTTCTCCCTCTCTCATATTTCTCCTTTGATTCAAAGCTTGAAGAGCATTGACTAATTCTACAAAGGTTATCTTTGAAAAATCTTTTGAATCTTCAAGTGATGAGAGTTTTTATTCATACCTTTCGGAAAGGGTTACAAGAAGCTTATTTTATCACCCTTTGGTTAGGAAATTCTTCACCAAGTAGTCTAATTTGATTAACGATAGACATTAGCTTACTTACATATTCCTTGACATTTTCAGATTTCTTCATCCTTTGCATCTCAAACTCCCTTTTGAGATTCAAGATTTGCATCTTCCTTGTTTGACTATTGCCATCAAACTCTTCCTTGAGTGTATCCCATGCCTCTTTTGGGGATTCACAAGCCATTATGCTTGTAAAGATTTCCTCCGACAAAGCCGAGCATAAGCAAGAGAGAGTCTTGGGTCTCTTTGATGCATCTTCTTCATACTTCTTCATTTGTTGTAAAGTTGGATTTTGTGAAAAAGGAGTAGGATGAAAATCACTCTCAACAACCTAATTTATTTTGATGGCCCATGAGTGGTAATTTTCACCTTTGAAAATAGGAATTTGAATTAGGATGTGTTTGAGGCCATTGAAATTGGAAATAACAGTAGGCTCTGATACCAAATGTTGGTTTATACAGAGGAAGAAGTTTGACAGTTCAAGAGGAAAACGTAAATGAGAGACAACTGAACTTCTTAATTAAAAACAACTGATTAGAATGCTTTATAGAAGGTTATTGAAACTAAGAAATAGCCACGTCTATCAATCCTAAGATAGTGGCAAATAATTAAGGCGAATTTGCGATCGTACCCCTTCCAATTAAAAAGTTTTCAAAATCTACCAAATAGCAAAGTATGCTTTTTTGGACGTTTTTGCAATAAAGTTTACATAATGTTGACAGGTTCACCCGAGCCATCATAGGTCTCAGGTTTCATTGCTGTAAACGCCTTAATTGCTTGAGTGAATCTCTCATTTTGAGTTAGGTGAGGGACTGGTGCATTCGCCACTATAACATTCTCAACATGGTCGCGCTCAACTACTTCATGAGATACAGGTTGAACTGCTGGGAGTATGCCTTGTAAAGTTTGCAAGATCAGTTGTCTTATTGCCTCAGTCGTAGCATCGTCCAAAACAACCTCTCTAGGAACTTGGTTTCTTATATTACCAACTCTAGATTCTTCCACATCCTTGTGAGCTCCAGTTGGGCCACTTGCTCGAGGAGTGTGATTGGTATTTCTAGTGTTGTCCATTTTCTGCGAATGAGTAACGAACGAAGTTAGTATAGAATTTTCATAATTCTATACAAGACGAAGATAGTGAAGAAAGGATTTGACACTTTTAGCTCTGATACCACTTCTGTAACACTCCCAAATTACACTAGAGTATTACCGCCAGTAATCCCGGGTTTAACCAACCTGAGACTACTCAAGCCTTTACAAAGTGTATTTCAAACAGATACGACCAACAATACAATTTGAACTAAGCCAGTCTGACAAAGTCTGAATGTACATTAAAAGAGAAAAGGGGTGATTGGCGTTGTGGATGGCCGTCGTCCTCACTTCAGCTTCTCCTTTATCCTCTAAAGGGTTGACAGGCTCCTCAACATCCAATCTTCAGTCTCTTAGTTTGACCACTTCCTCTCGATTCTGATGTGTTGAAAGTCAACAAAACACACCAGACAACCATGCAAAAAAAAAAAAAAAAAACAAGTCGAATGGAAGGGTTAGTCTAAAATAGACTAGCAAGTGGAGAGGACGATTGGTTCTTGAATAAAATGGATCAACACGATGAACTGAATTTCGAATGGCTAATGACTAAGGATTTCATGATCAGTAGGTATAGCCATGAAAGTTGGAGAATACAAGTTTCGGCTTCATAGGACACATCCCAGTGTAATCTTGAAACTTCTGAGAAAAGACGAGTTAATTACCGATTATGAGCTAAGCATGTCGAATGGTCCTCCTACATTCGATTCTGTGGTGTCTACTAAATCCATCCCTATTGAGGATTGATTTCACATAACAAGCTAAGTTTCACTAACTAGCTGAATCAAAGTGCAACAAGCACTAATCATACAATGCTGGATTAATTAGACAACTTGACTCTCGTCGCGGAAGAAGAGCGTTCTGATTTGCTCAATTAACATAGCTACCGAATCGAGAATCAACATGTTTCCCTTAAGTGAACGATTAGTCAAGGAATAACATTCTAATCAACCGAAGACAAGAGAGAACCGAAATCGTCATTTATAAACCCATGTGCTAGGGGAAAAACGTCCTAGCTGGTAGAAGAATACGTTCTAACCGGTGGAAGAAGACGAGGATTGACACCGTCCTATAAGTATCGATATGTTAGGGTAAAAACATCCTAACCGATGGAAGAATACAAGGACTAATACCGTCCTATAGGTATCGATGGGTTAGGGGAAAAACATCCTAACCGATAGAAGAATACAAGGACTAATACCGTCCTATAGGTATCGATGGGTTAGGGGAAAAACATCCTAACCGATGTGTTAGGGTAAAAACGTCCTAACCGATGTGTTAGGGTAAAAACGTCCTAACCGATGTGTTAGGGTAAAAACATCCTAACCGGTGGAAGAATACAAAGACTGATACCATTCCATAAGTATCGATTTGTTAGGGGAAAAACATCCTAACCAGTGGAAGAATACAAGAAACCTCCTCATGCATGACACTACCAAGAGAGGTCATCCTACTATTAGAATACGGACTACATTCGATGGAGTACGAGAAGATAATTCACTTTGAGCAGATGTTAGGATATGAGTATTCCTAACAAAATCCGTAGGATAGGATTCATACTATATCTATTCGAATCAAAATCGACATTTCAATGGAAACGTAACGACAAACAATGTTAAACCTAATAACCCAAGTTCTGTTCTAGCATAGTGCAACCAACAACAACTAGTCTTCCCCACTAACAACCTGATCTATTTCTTACGGAGAAATGACAACATAAAAGTATATATATATATATATATACACACACACATAGGTATATATATTAAACATAATCATATAGCACATACATCAAGATAACATGTAGGGATATAAGACATTCCGTAATCATGAATAATTAAGACAAAAAAAGAACCAATCCACTTGTCTGGAAATGCCAAGATGTCGGACTTAGGAGCTAAGATGGGTAGACGACTCAGAGTATATAGCGGAATCTGGTTGACCTCTTTATTTACTTGAAGTCTAGTACCGGAAACGTAAGGGATACTCAATGAGTAAAATATTCTAGGGTGATTTATCATATCTTGTTTTAGGACATTTGTGAAACGAGATCGTCGAGACGTCCTACTAAAATATTCTAATTTCTTAATGTAATTATTTATTATACATCCGTATGTTAGGCCATTTGCAACTAAACCTTCCCACGATATCAAACCCAGTCTAACTTAGACTTAGCCCAATCACCAAACATGAAAGTAACTTTACTCAAATTGACCTAACAAAATCACTACTTAACATCCTACTCCATAGCTACTTTTGAAGGCTTCATGTAAGATTTGAAAAGACTATATGCATAAAGGTCAATCAAATTGAGTTATTAAATAAAACCGGCTTTTATATGGTTACCAAATTTTATAATTCAAGATATCATATCAACATGCAAGTTTACAAGCGGGAAGAGCACAAGCCAATTTCCTACTGTTTATAGTTAAACAAATCCATCACAACTAAGTAGGTACGAACCCACGATTCCGTCCAATTATCCAAGTTGATCAAGTTAGACATAGTTGAATTAGTGGGTTGCTACTGTATTTTAACGACTCACAAGACAAAGAACCACGCTATATATCATCATGCATGTATACCACCCCAAAACCCAATTCCAAATAGCACTTTTAGAATATATGTATATATAATTAAGATTGACCTCCAAGTTCAAGAAGTTGGATACACGGCTCTCGTATTACACCAGATTACTATTAATTAACCAAACCATGCCAACCTCTTTTTCAATTCAACCCCTATTATAAATCAAGCTAGTTAGTATTCAACTTGAAGGCATGCATGATTAAGAGACTTCAATTAAGCCCTTATTAGCCCAACTTCCCACAATTTAACAAATGTTTCTTAAGACAGAAAGGGATCAACTAACAAAATCAAAACTTGATCCACCTCTATTGAGCTTAAAATCATAATA
This sequence comes from Polygonum maritimum, assembly GCA_963924305.1. Classification (NCBI taxonomy): domain Eukaryota; kingdom Viridiplantae; phylum Streptophyta; class Magnoliopsida; order Caryophyllales; family Polygonaceae; genus Polygonum; species Polygonum maritimum. The sequence continues at coordinate 4,509,794 of OZ002732.1, forward strand.
CTTAATTTCCTTTTCAAAACAAAGGATGGAAAAAAAAATATATATGATTGAATGTAAGACATGTTCGGTTGAAAACAAGGCTCTTAGTCAAAGCTAATTATGAATTAGTTCAAACCTGGAATTTGGAAATTGAAGCTTGGATCAACTCTAACAAGGTGTAGGAAGACTTGGGTATATCAAATCTGCATCCCTTATGATGAACTAACAGGGAGCAGTTTGATTTACCAAATTTCAATAGTCGAGTACGCGCCTCACGCGCGTTCTCCCTTCTGTGAGTTGAGTGTGCCCGTCCGGCCGGCCGCCGCCATGGGAAAGAAGCGCCAGTCGAAGAAGCTTTCCGCCTTGTCTCCGTCAAGCTCCAAGCAACCTCCATCCTTGCCTTCTTCCTCCAATCCCAGTCCCTCCTCACCTAATGACTCCGATAGCCCTTTTTCCCCAATTCCTGATGATTTAATTAGGAGCAATAACTCCAAATTTCTCAAAACCCCCATTTCCCCCCAGCCCATTAATGCATCTGGTATTAATGCCGATCCTTTCTCTTTTCCCACCCCACCAACTACCATTAACTCTCCCTCTTTACCCAGATCTACTATTCCATTGACTCCTGAAACATTCTCCCCTCTTAAAGTTCCCACCTTTCCAGATCTTGAATCCTCCACACCGGATATGGTCCCCACCGTTGACAACTCCACACCGACCATGGGTCCCGCTCATGGTTGTCCTCTTCCCTCTAATCTCCATCTTCCCGACCCGTGTCCTGTTGACCAAACTGGCCCTCCATCCTCAGTCATCTCTTCCCCTCCTATTTCTTCCCCTGCTCCCTCGAGCCCCGCGCCAAGGGTTGTTGCCCCTCCCGACGCTCCGTCGTCTGAAGCTCCGCGGGGGGGATCGTCGCCCAACCCGTTACCGGCTCCATCCTCAAACCCTCCTCTGTCTTATCTAGAGGCGGCGAGTGGTCGGCCGAGACCCAAATCCAACCTGGCCCTCCACTTCATTGAGGGTTTTGAGTCAGGGGAAATTCCGTTCGATGACAATGATATTGTGGATCAAGTACTGAAATGGAACCTCACCCTAGTCGGGGCGCCGTTGGGTTAAAGGGTCTCCTTCCGGTTCATGGAGCGTTTTGTTGCTGTTAACTGGTCCGGCATTATCCTCCCTAAAATCTCCCTCAACGACAAGGGCCTGTTCATCTTTCGGTTCTCTAAAGAAAGTGACCTCCTTGCTATCTTGGAAAAATGCCCCTGGTTTCTTCCAGGTGACAAACCTTTCATCATGAAGAGATGGACAGCTGGAATGCCTCTCAACCTATCCTGCTTGAGTTCCATCCCCATTTGGGTCTCTCTTCCCGACCTCTCTTCCCGACCTCGATGTCAGGTTTTGGTCAGACCTTATGCTAAGTAGGATTGGCTCTTCCATCGGCAAGCCTATCCAAATGGACAAGCCAACAGCTTATGAAGATCGCGCATCTTCTGCCCGTATTTTGGTGGAAGTCTCTGCTGACTCTGATTTGAGAAGAGAGATCATTATTCGATCCAAAGATGAGGTCATACGCCAAATCTTGGTCTATGATTGGCTCCCCACCCACTGCCCTTCTTGCAAGATTTTTGGGCACAAGTCCGGAGAATGTCCCAGGCCTGGTCCTCCTCCTACCGCTCAGAATCGCAGACCAGGCTTTGCTCCTCCAATTCAACGGAGCTTCGTTCGTTTGCAGCCCTCCACTCTCCCTCCTCTCCTCCCAACACCACCTTCTTCAAGTTTGAGCAATCCTCCAATACCTGAACCCTCTCAAAAATCCCATGATCCCTCCTCAAGCCTGCTCGAATCTCAAACTGCAGTCCTCTCGCATACTCCCTCTTCTGAGGCGATCGCCTCCTCCTCTCCCCCCGCCCACCTCTCAAATTCAACCTCCGCCCATCTCTCAAAATCAACCTCCCCGTAGCGAAATAAAAAGCGCCGCCCCCTCTTCTGATTTGCCCAAACCGAGAGTTGATAGAATAACCATTCGTCAGCGTCTTCGATCAAATTCCTCCCCTCCCAACCTCCGCTCTACTGGGATTCTCCCTAACCAATCTTCTCCGCCCAACTCCCGCTCAAGGAGCGCCTCTCCCAACCCAACTCTCTCCAATGTTTAACACCCGTATTGGCTGCTGGAACTCTCAGGGACTTAACCACTGTCGCAAGCACTCGGCGGTCTCCGAGCTCGTTCGCCATCACTCCTTAAGCCTTCTTGCTCTCCTGGAAACCCATGTCACCCTTGATAATCTCCCCTCCATTGTCAGCCGCCTTGTTCCTGGCTGGAACCACCTCTCCAATGCTAGTCCTACTTCCTATGCTCGCATTCTTCTTCTGTGGGACCCTGCAAAAACCTCTCTCTCTGTTTTGCACCACACTACCCAATTCATCCACTGCAAAGTTACTGACCTAAGCTCTTCTTCCACCTTCCTCACTTCCTTTATCTATGCTTCTAACCATCATTCTGAAAGAGTTGCCTTGTGGCAGGACATTCGCACCCTCAATTCCTACACCTCTGAACCTTGGCTCTTGTCTGGTGACTTTAACGTGGTCCTCAATATTGGCGAGAAAATCAGTGATCGAAACACCCCTTCCCAAATTAGTTCTGAGCTCTCCTCTTGTCTCGATGATACGGGCCTGTTTGACATGAACTTTAAAGGTGCTCGGTTCACTTGGAACAACAAGCAATCCAACGGAAATCGAATTTGGTGCAAGCTTGACCGAACCTTGATCAATCGAGATTGGTCGCTGGCTTTTCCTTATGCCTCCACGTTTTTTGATAACCCGGGAATTTCTGACCACAGCCCATCGATTGTCGCCTTCCCTGATTCCCCTCTGAGCAAAAAAATCCCTTTCAAATTCTCCAATTCGTGGGCGAGCCATGAGCTTTTTCTCCCTACTGTTGCTGAAGTTTGGAATATCCCAATTTCAGGATTCAACATGTTCAAACTTGTTTCTAGGCTGAAGCTTCTTAAGCCTCGACTCAGGCGATTCAGTAACGGCAACATCGAAACCATTTCTGAGCGTCTCAAGACCAACAAGGCCTCTCTTACCCTCCTCCAAACCAACCTTCAAAATCAACCTCTTAACCCCTCCCTCCACTCTCAGGAAGTAACCCTTATTCATCAAATCATTGCCGACTCCGATGCCCTCTCCTCGATTCTTCGCCAACAAGCCAAACTCCATTGGCTCAAGGGTGGAGATCAATGCTCCTCTGTTTTCTTCAACTCCATCAAGCAGAGGCACTCTAAGAATTTTATTAGCTCCCTCTTTGACCAACAGGGAACCTTAATTTCCTCCCCCATCGACCTTCAACATCACATTGTCCAATTCTTCTCCACCCTCCTGGGATCCCAATCCAACCCCCCCCTTTACCCTGAACATCACCTTTCTCCTGGCCTCTTGATCTCTCCCTCCCAAGCTAACCACCTTCTTCACTTCTTCTCTGACCGGGAAATCAAGGACGCAATCCTTGGCATGGACCCTAACCGATCGCCGGGGCCGGACGGCTTCAATTCTTTCTTCTTCCGTAAGGCTTGGAGTGTTGTGGGGACAGACGTCTTGAATGCCATCCATGATTTCTTTCGAACTGGCCGCCTTCTTCGTGAAATTAACCACACCATAATCCACCTTATCCCAAAAGTTCCTAACCCGAGCCTCATCTCTGATTACCGTCCCATCTCTTGTTGTAACACCCTCTACAAAACCATCACCAAGCTCATTGTCGAGCGTATCCGCATCATCCTTCCTGAGATCATCTCTGACTGTCAAGGAGCTTTTGTTCCCGGTCGGTCGATAAGACACAATATCCTTCTATGTCAAGAGCTTTTCAAGCATTATGGGCGTCGTAATATCTCTCCTCGGTGTGCAATTAAAATTGACTTCAGGAAAGCTTTTGACTCCGTCGAGTGGCACTTTGTTGAGCATGTTCTGCACTTCTTCGGCTTCCCTTCAGTGATCATCGGCTGGATCATTACTTGCATCTCTTCGGCGACTTTTTCCATCTCCATCAATAATGAACCTTATGGTTTCTTTCCGGGCACTCGAGGCCTCCGCCAAGGGGATCCCCTCTCACCCTACATTTTTGTCCTCATCATGGAGTACCTCAGCCGGATGCTCCACTTGTTGGGCCAAGACCCCTTGTTTAGCTGGCATCCCAGGTGTCGGGGCGCTTCGATCAGCCACCTTTCTTTTGCGGACGATCTCATTATTTTCTGCAAAGGTGATGTCCCCTCTCTTCATGCTATCCTTGGTATCTTGAATTCTTTTGGTATCATGTCTGGCCTCAAAGCCAACCACGACAAAACCTCCATTTTCTTTGGAGGAGTGGATGATGCCACTTGCCAGCTCATGTTGAATATCTCTGGGTTTTCTCTTGGCTCCCTGCCTATGAGTTACTTGGGTGTTCCCCTCGGGTCTCGCAAATTGTTGTCTAGAGAGTATGCGGACCTCATTCAGAAGATGACTTCTAGGATTCAGTCCTGGACTGCAAAAAACCTGTCCTATGCCGGTCGATGTCAGCTCATTCGTTCGGTTCTTTACGGAATCAGCTCTTTCTGGTGTAATGTGTTCATCTTCCCCAAAGAAGTTCTTGAGCAAGTCCAAGCCATCTGTCGTTCTTTCCTCTGGAGCGGTTCTTCTTCTTCCAAAAGCAGCCCTATCTCTTGGGATAATGTCTGTCGGCCTCGTGACGAAGGTGGGTTAGGTTTTAAAGAGCTTTTGGCTTGGAATCGAGCCTGCTTTCTTAGAACTTTTCTTGACCTCCAAGGACCGCCTAGTAACATTTGGTCTCGATGGGTTGCGTCGTCTACCCCTGCGCCTATCGACTTCTGGACAGTGCCGGCCAAGAGTAGTGATAGCTGGGGTTGGCGCTCTATCCTACATCTCCGTGATAACCTCCTTCTCAATCTCTCCCCTGATCTGATCATTGAGAACATCACCAATCCAGATGGCTCCTTCTCCTCCAAAAATGCTTACAACCTCACTCGCTCGAGAGGAGATCATTGGATCTGGGGTCGGGTCCTTTGGAATGGCCTCCATATGCCTAAATGCTCCTTTATCTCTTGGATGGCCCTCCACCAACGTCTCCCTACCCGTGACAGAATCAGCCGGTGGTTCCCTATTCCTTCCACCTCTTGTGTTCTTTGCAATCAAGCCGATGAGAGTTCGGATCACCTTTGGAATCGATGCCCCTTCACTCAGTCAGCCCTCAGTGACGTCCTTGACTGGCTCCAAATCACCTATAGAGCCCCCTCGATCCATGGGTGGTTTGAATGGATCCTTCATCATCATCATCGCAAGCGCGACGTGATCTCCAGCCTTATTGCAGCCAGCTTTACCGCCTTCATCTACTTCTCTTGGAAGTGTCGTAATGATGCCATCTTCAACAACATCACCCCCTGTGCCAGGGCTTGCTCCCGCACCATTATTGCTCACTTGCAGAATTGTTTGGCCGCTCATAATTTAAAACGTCCTTGTACTGGAGGTTTTCCTCTATGAGTGATCCATCTTTCTTCTCTTTTGTGTTTCTTCCCCTGTAACTTTTGAACTCTCTTTGTATTTGATTTCTCAGTTTATAAAAATTTTGCCTATTCAAAAAAAAAAAAAATCTGCATCCCTTGGAACTTGAAAGAGGAGAGCTCCCGTAAATGGAAGAGGAAATGAGAGAAAAGGAAGATATGAGAGAGTGGGGGGGCTAGGTGGCAGAAGGGGCAAGCGCCAGAGTACACAACGAGACAGGTGTACGTAAAAAAAACAAAGGGAAAGAAAAGTGAAACGGAGGGAAAATAAGTACCACCGAGGAAAAGGTTTTCGGGTGTTTAACCGGTCCAAAATTAATCTGAATTAAATATATTAGAATAAAATTTTATTTAAATAGTTTCTAAATCTCCACGGTTTATTCTTCTCACCTCCGAAGAATATTTAGATCAACCCATATAATTAACAATTTTAGGTATTAAAATTAAACTATCTGCATTTCAGCAAATATTGCTTAATAAATTTTTTAACTAACTATCTTGTTGAAAAAAAAAAATATATATACATATATATCAATTAGAAAATCACGGATATTACATTAGTACCCCCTTAAAAACAGTTTCGTCCCCGAAACTGGAACAGCCTAGACAGTAGAATACGAAGAAGAAGATTATGAATGCCCCATCTTGGGGAGAGGGTTTATCTCATAAGTACCCCCTTAAAGAATTTCTCCTATTCATTTAAGGCAAGAATTGTCATCATTAAAGGTTTTTCCCCTTACTATGAAATATCCTTGGCTCAAGAGAAGATAACGAATGTCTAAATTCATTTACGTAAGAACACAAGAGTTAGGAATACAAGGACCCTGTAATAGTCTTCCAATTTGTTTCTAACATAGTTGTGATCTACTCCTTTATCCTATTTCAAAAAAAAAAATTGCATTAGAGTTCGCGATCCTATTTCACCATGTGATCAAGATGGGAAATAATATCTGCGAAACTCTCTAATGTATTTTGTCCTTTACATGATCAGTGTAAAAGACAAAACACATTATCGATATCACCACTGTTTTTTTTTTTGAATCTACCCGACTGATTCACATAGTTACAAAGAGACATATTTAGCTACAATATATAGTAGTCATTTAGTAATAGAAAGTATGTATTAGCTTTCACAAACATTCGATCTAGTTTCACATGATATAATTTAGCACGGGTTTAACAAAAGTACTAAGCTAAACAGGAGTACTAACAAGGATTAACAACATAATAACATAAATCCCTTCAAAATAGAAAGATTCTAACTATTTGATTAAACGACACTACTGAGTCACATAACATGTACTAGGGAGCGTTCACGAGTGATTTCTCTTTATACTGGCCAGAGGACTGATTACCCATAGATCTTCAAGGGTAAAAGAGAATAGATATACTATCACGTGTAATGAGGTTTGACACAAAAGAGCATAGATATATATATTATAAAAATAACCATATGTTATCAACATGAACCAAACTACCTACATAGCCATAGTTTTTAACTAGGCAAGTAACGTAATAAGGTATACAAGAAAATCCAAGCTAGAAACATATATGCTTCGACCCTTAAAGCAGAAAGTTGTAACTAGTACTATTGGCTATCAAGCGTGTTTGGCTAGTACATCTTGTCCTAAGCCAAACAATACCAAAACACATTTTCTTTTCTTTGTGCCTTGTTCTTCACTGGAGTTGTATTTAATAGTTCTTTTTGAGAAATTATACCACAAGGGTCAAGTCAAATCACTACGAGTCTATCGGCAGTAATCTCGCATGTGACCCTCTTTTCCACAAGCAAAGCACTTCGTCTTTGACTTCGGACAGTTCCTATTGTAGTGTCCGTGTTGTCCACAATTGTGACAGGTTACGCGGTCGCTATAGCTCCTTGACTGTGAAGTAGTTCCTTTTTCATGAGTTGATCCTCTTAAATTTGAGTCAATCTTTGTTCGCTTCAACTTTTCAAATTGTTGAGCTGACCTAGTTGAACCCAACTCCGTCTTAGTTCGGTTTGACTTCTCAAACTGTTGAGGAGGCGCCGGCCTCTTAAAACCACTAAACCTAGGACCTTGTTGGGAAGATTGACCCTCTTTCTCTATCTTTTTCTCATATTGGTCCAAAGACAGCTAAGTCTATAAGCAGCATCCACATATTGTTCTAGAGTGTCACACTTACAATGTACCATTAAAGGCTGCATTTCAGGGCGCAACCAATCATAAAACCTTTCGATCTTCTGTTCCTCAGTAGAGATCTCAGGGCCTGCATACTGTAAAAGATGGTTAAACTTAGTAGCCAATTCAGGTATCTTCAGTCCCTCAATCTGGGGATTTTGAAACTCCCTTTCTTTTTCTTTCCTCATACCAGTAGAAAAGAATCTTACGAGCATCTTGTTCTTAAACATATCCCAATTAAGGTTGGGATGACTAGACAATCGTGAACTTCTCCACCACTCAGTTGCTGCCCCCTTTAGCTGTAAGGAAGCAATACGCACTTTCTCTACTTCTGTGCAAGATATATTTTCCATCAATTGCTCAAGATGAAGAAACCAGTACATAATGTTGACAGGTTCACCCGAGCCATCATAGGTCTTAGGTTTCATTGCTGTAAACGCCTTAATTGCTTGAGTGAATCTCTCATTTTGAGTTAGGTGAGGGACTGGTGCATTCGCCACTATAACATTCTCAACATGGTCGCGCTCAACTACTTCATGAGATACAGGTTGGACTGTTGGGAGTATGCCTTGTAAAGTTTGCAAGATCAGTTGTCTTATTGCCTCAGTCGTAGCATCGTCCAAAACAACCTCTCTAGGAGCTTGGTTTCTTATATTACCAACTCCAGATTCTTCCACATCCTTGTGAGCTCCAGTTGGGCCACTTGCTCGAGGAGTGTGATTGGTATTTCTAGTGTTGTCCATTTTCTGCGAATGAGTAACGAACGAAGTTAGTATAGAATTTCCATAATTCTATACAAGACGAAGATAGTGAAGAAAGGATTTGACACTTTTAGCTCTGATACCACTTCTGTAACACTCCCAAATTACACTAGAGTATTACCGCCAGTAATCCCGGGTTTAACCAACCTGAGACTACTCAAGCCTTTACAAAGTGTATTTCAAACAGATACGACCAACAATACAATTTGAACTCAGCCAGTCTGACAAAGTCTGAATGTACATTAAAAGAGAAAAGGGGTGATTGGCGTTGTGGATGGCCGTCGTCCTCACTTCAGCTTCTCCTTTATCCTCTAAAGGGTTGACAGGCTCCTCAACATCCAATCTTCAGTCTCTTAGTTTGACCACTTCCTCTCGATTCTGATGTGTTGAAAGTCAACAAAACACACCAGACAACCATGCAAAAAAAAAAAAACAAGTCGAATGGAAGGGTTAGTCTAAAATAGACTAGCAAGTGGAGAGGACGATTGGTTCTTGAATAAAATGGATCAACACGATGAACTGAACTTCGAATGGCTAATGACTAAGGATTTCATGATCAGTAGGTATAGCCATGAAAGTTGGAGAATACAAGTTTCGGCTTCATAGGACACATCCCAGTGTCATCTTGAAACTTCTGAGAAAAGACGAGTTAATTACCGATTATGAGCTAAGCATGTCGAATGGTCCTCCTACATTCGATTCTGTGGTGTCTACTAAATCCATCCCTATTGAGGATTGATTTCACATAACAAGCTAAGTTTCACTAACTAGCTGAATCAAAGTGCAACAAGCACTAATCATACAATGCTATAACAACTGGATTAATTAGACAACTTGACTCTCGTCGCGGAAGAAGAGCGTTCTGATTTGCTCGATTAACATAACTACCGAATCGAGAATCAACATGTTTCCCTTAAGTGAGCGATTAGTCAAGGAATAACATTCTAATCAACCGAAGACAAGAGAGAACCGAAATCGTCATTTATAAACCCATGTGCTAGGGGAAAAACGTCCTAGCTGGTAGAAGAATACGTTCTAACCGGTGGAAGAAGACGAGGACTGACACCGTCCTATAAGTATCGATATGTTAGGGTAAAAACATCCTAACCGATGGAAGAATACAAGGACTAATACCGATGGGTTAGGGGAAAAACATCCTAACCGATAGAAGAATACAAGGACTAATACCGTCCTATAGGTATCGATGGGTTAGGGGAAAAACATCCTAACCGATGTGTTAGGGTAAAAACGTCCTAACCGATGTGTTAGGGTAAAAACGTCCTAACCGATGTGTTAGGGTAAAAACATCCTAACCGGTGGAAGAATACAAAGACTGATACCATTCCATAAGTATCGATTTGTTAGGGGAAAAACATCCTAACCAGTGGAAGAATACAAGAAACCTCCTCATGCATGACACTACCAAGAGAGGTCATCCTACTATTAGAATACGGACTACATTCGATGGAGTACGAGAAGATAATTCACTTTGAGCAGATGTTAGGATATGAATATTCCTAACAAAATCCGTAGGATAGGATTCATACTATATATATTCGAATCAAAATCGACATTTCAATGGAAACGTAACGACAAACAATGTTAAACCTAATAACCCAAGTTCTGTTCTAGCATAGTGCAACCAACAACAACTAGTCTTCCCCACTAACAACCTGATCTATTTCTTACGGAGAAATGACAACATAAAAGTATATATATATATATATATACACACACATAGGTATATATATTAAACATAATCATATAGCACATACATCAAGATAACATGTAGGGATATAAGACATTCCATAATCATGAATAATTAAGACAAAAATAGAACCAATCCACTTGCCTGGAAATGCCAAGATGTCGGACTTAGGAGCTAAGATGGGTAGACGACTCAGAGTATATAGCGGAATCTGGTTGACCTCTTTATTTACTTGAAGTCTAGTACCGGAAACGTAAGGGATACTCAATGAGTAAAATATTCTAGGGTGATTTATCATATCTTGTTTTAGGACATTTGTGAAACGAGATCGTCGAGACGTCCTACTAAAATATTCTAATTTCTTAATGTAATTATTTATTATACATCCGTATGTTAGGCCATTTGCAACTAAACCTTCCCACGATATCAAACCCAGTCTAACTTAGACTTAGCCCAATCACCAAACATGAAAGTAACTTTACTCAAATTGACCTAACAAAATCACTACTTAACATCCTACTCCATAGCTACTTTTGAAGGCTTCATGTAAGATTTGAAAAGACTATATGCATAAAGGTCAATCAAATTGAGTTATTAAATAAAACCGGCTTTTATATGGTTACCAAATTTTATAATTCAAGATATCATATCAACATGCAAGTTTACAAGCGGGAAGAGCACAAGCCAATTTCCTACTGTTTATAGTTAAACAAATCCATCACAACTAAGTAGGTACGAACCCACGATTCCGTCCAATTATCCAAGTTGATCAAGTTAGACATAGTTGAATTAGTGGGTTGCTACTGTATTTTAACGACTCACAAGACAAAGAACCACGCTATATATCATCATGCATGTATACCACCCCAAAACCCAATTCCAAATAGCACTTTTAGAATATATGTATATATAATTAAGATTGACCTCCAAGTTCAAGAAGTTGGATACACGGCTCTCGTATTACACCAGATTACTATTAATTAACCAAACCATGCCAACCTCTTTTTCAATTCAACCCCTATTATAAATCAAGCTAGTTAGTATTCAACTTGAAGGCATGCATGATTAAGAGACTTCAATTAAGCCCTTATTAGCCCAACTTCCCACAATTTAACAAATGTTTCTTAAGACAGAAAGGGATCAACTAACAAAATCAAAACTTGATCCACCTCTATTGAGCTTAAAATCATAATACTTAATTTCCTTTTCAAAACAAAGGATGGAAAAAAAAATATATATGATTGAATGTAAGACATGTTCGGTTGAAAACAAGGCTCTTAGTCAAAGCTAATTATGAATTAGTTCAAACCTGGAATTTGGAAATTGAAGCTTGGATCAACTCTAACAAGGTGTAGGAAGACTTGGGTATATCAAATCTGCATCCCTTGGAACTTGAAAGAGGAGAGCTCCCGTAAATGGAAGAGGAAATGAGAGAAAAGGAAGATATGAGAGAGTGGGGGGGCTAGGTGGCAGAAGGGGCAAGCGCCAGAGTACACAACGAGACAGGTGTACGTAAAAAAAACAAAGGGAAAGAAAAGTGAAACGGAGGGAAAATAAGTAATTAATCCGAATTAAATATATTAGAATAAAATTTTATTTAAATAGTTTCTAAATCTCCACGGTTTATTCTTCTCACCTCCGAAGAATATTTAGATCAACCCATATAATTAACAATTTTAGGTATTAAAATTAAACTATCTGCATTTCAACAAATATTGCTTAATAAAATTTTTAACTAACTGTTGAAAAAAATATATATATATACATATATATCAATTAGAAAATCACGGATATTACACAGAACCTCCAGTCTTAGCAAAATCACTCTCAGTTTCCCTACTTACCTTTTTTTTTTTTTTCAACATCATTTTTTTTATTTTTTTTTCAAACGACTTCAACATCTTTTGGACTTCACCTTCTTTCAATAAGGCAAGCTTTCGCACTGAAAAGTCGGCGACAACAGCGATGTCGTTGACTTCAAAACATCTTTCTCCATTTCTTCTCAACACTTCACCTCTTCTGAGCATAACCCTGAGATAACCTGATAAGTCGTCGACCTCAACTGACACACCTGAGAAGTCGTCGACCTGTACATGTTCTCACAGTTCTGAACATAATCATCAGACTGAATGCACTATGACAATTACCACCTGCATAGCTTGGGGGTTGGGTCACACCGGGTGGTGTCAAAGCAACCCAAGCATTGAAATAATATTTTGTGGAATTTGTCGATCATGTTGATAAGTCTCAGTTTAAATAACACAAACAAACAAATGGGCTCATAGAGACTCTCAAGCATGATAGGTTGGGGACAGCTATAGAATCAACCATCATTTGGGCTTCTAATGAGGGTTCAAGGGTCATCAGGTTGATTCTTTTGGGCTCAAAGAAAAAGTTCAATATAATTGCAAGCATAATCACAACAAGCAGAAGGTCGTCGACATGCACACACAAGCAAAGTGAATCATCAATCAACGCATGAATACCCTATTAGACTTACAACACATAAGCATGTTATTCTCATGATAAACAATCTGATTTCAACCAGTCATTGAGGGGTAGCATGTAAGGTAACAAGTTAATCAAGAGAGATCATACCTAGCTCCATGCGAAGTCGTTCAAAGGGTTCCCGATTTAAAGCTTTGGTGAAAATGTCCGCCCTTTGTTCATCCGTCCTGCAAAACTCCATGGAGACCATCCCTTTCTCCACACAATCTCGAAGAAAATGGTGCCTTATCTCAATATGCTTTGTCTTTGAATGTTGCACCGGGTTCTTGGAGATATCTATGGCACTTGTGTTGTCACATAGTATGGGGACAGACCCACACTTAACTCCATAGTCACTGAGTTGTTGTTTGATCCAGAGAAGTTGTGAACAACATGCAGCGGCTGCGACATACTCGGCTTCAACTGTAGATAGAGCGACTGAATTCTGCTTCTTGAAACCCCAAGAAACTAAGCAAGACCCCAGAAACTGAGCCATCCCGGATGTACTTTTCCTGTCAACACGGTTTCCTGCAAAGTCTGCATCAGTGTAGCCGACCAGGTCGAGGTTGCTGACCCTCGGATACCACAGACACAAGTTGTCACTCCCCTTAAGGTAACGAATGATCCTCTTTACAACCTTTAGATGAGATTCTCTTGGATCGGCCTGAAATCTTGCACAAAGACACACGGCAAAGACAATGTCCGGCCTACTAGCTGTAAGATATAAGAGAGATCCAATCATACCTCGATACAAAGTTGCATTCACCTTTGGATCCTTCTCATCTTTTCCCAATGATGTGGTCGTCGACATGGGAGTGTCAAAAGAGCGAGAGCTCTCAAGACCAAATTTCTTCACACACACCCTGAGGTACTTTTGTTGATGGATCTTGGTACCTTCCTCATCCTGCACGACCTGAAGTCCTAAAAAGAACTTGAGTTCACCAACCATGCTCATTTCAAACTCACTCGACATGAGGTTGGCGAACTCCTTCACTAGCTCAGGGTCTGTTGAGCCAAAGATGATGTCGTCGACATAGACCTGAACCACCAGAGTGTGATTCCCTTTCCTCAACAAGAATAAAGTCTTGTCAATCTCTCCTCGAACATATCCATTCTGGATTAAGAACTGCGATAGCCTATCATACCACGCACGAGGAGCCTGCTTCAACCCATAGAGAGCCTTATCAAGCTTGTAAACATGATTTGGGTTGGCGACATCTTCAAAACCTGGAGTTTGCTCAACATAGACTTCTTCCTTCAAGTACCCATTAAGAAATGCGGTCTTGACATCCATTTGTTGCAATTTGAACCCATGAAAGGTAGAATAAGCAATCAACAACCTTATTGCCTCAAGACGAGCTACGGGAGCAAAGGTTTCATCATAGTCAATTCCCTCTTGTTGATTGTAACCTTTCACTACAAGCCTGGCTTTGTTCCTGACCACGTTCCCTTCATCATCCAACTTGTTCCTGAACACCCAACGTGTTCCAATAACTGTTCTTCCCTTCGGCCTAGGGACCAAGTGCCACACCTTATTGCGCTCAAACTGATGAAGTTCCTCCTGCATGGCATTGACCCAGTCCGGGTCTCTCAAAGCTTCCTCAACGTTCTTCGGCTCCAACATAGAAATGAAGGCATTAAATGCAAAGAGGTTAAGTGAGGACCTCGTCTGCACACCCTTCGAATAATCAGTGATGATGTTGGTGACCGGATGAGCATCCTTCTACTGATAGTTCCTTATAGGAAGTTGAGTCAGGTCGTCGACCTGCGGAACCTGAGACGAGCTACCTGGAACTGAGCTTTGAACTGCCTGATCTGAACTTTGAACTGCTTGATCTGAACTTTGACCTGCTTGATCTGCTTCTCTTGCCTCAGAAATACCTTGATCCTGCACAACATCTGCATTCTGATCCTGATTCTGATCTGCCTCTGCATTCTGATCTGAGTCGGCGACACTGTCAAGGTTGGCGACCCTAGATGGACTTTCAGCACTATCCCTGTCAGAGACATCTTCAAGACATAAGAAGTAACCTAGATCACCATCATCACGATCCTGAACCAGAGAACCTGCCATGGTGCTTTCATCGAACACCACATGAACACTTTCTTCAATCTTCTTAGTCCTCTTGTTGTACACCTTGTAAGCTTTGCTTGTTGGAGCGTAGCCAACAAAGGTGCCAACATCACTGTTAGAGCCAGAAATCTACCAAGCAAGATTGGAGACCCCTTGGCCTAGATCGGGCTTGAACAAAGCAACAAGAACGAAGGAATTGAAGAAGAAAACGCGTAAATTTGTATTGAATGTGTGAAGTCGTGTATATTAACGTGTATGTGTCAATGTCTACGATGCATGACCCTCCCCTTGTATATATAGGGATGTCTACAAGATAGAGTGTTTACAAGATAGAATACTAACTAGATAGAATTTCCTAAATATGATATAGTTCCGCCTATACAAGATAAAAGGAACCCTTATAAGATAGAATTGTCGTCTATCTTATATCTTGGAGGGAAAATATGCTGATTTCGTAGCTCATTACACGGACTGCCTTCTAGAACCTCGTTACTCAGCTCTACGGGCTCCTCATGGGCTGCGCTGTTCGTTCCAAGTTTCGACTGACTTCGAGTAGGATTCCTGCTTCGACTTCTGAAGATAATTTGTAGCTTATCTCCTCCTCTTTCCGGCGATATGTGGATCGTCCAAATCCGATAAGCGTAGCTCCCGAAAAGTGAGTCGGAAGCACGATCCGTAACCTTGGCAATCGTTGACCCGCGGTCGCGGGTGATGGACCCGCGGTCGCGGTTTGACTCCCGAACGAAGGTTCCGTATAACAACAAAAATGATACAATAGATAGAATATTTGGCTAGCTAAGATAAGATGTTCTTCAATATGGTGGAATGTTCCGTGTAACAACTTCGAACCTCGTGGGCCTATCTAGATACGCGTATGGGTTCAGTAAGGATTATGAGCCTCAAGCCTTGGGTCCAACAATACCCCCGGATCGGGTTGCAAGTCCAGATCCACCATGGAGTTGGAAGCCGATTCGTAATATGTCGTCGAAATTTCTGCTGTCTTAAAACTTTGCTGACTTGTCCAGAACCATCGTCAAAGAGGATTCTAGAGTTCGAACACCCTTGGTTGATGTTTACAGGATAGAAGTGTTTACTAGAGGCATGAACTCTATCGAAGTCGTCAGCTATAGGCACGGACCTGACCAAGGCATCTTGCCACCAACGTTGGTGTGATCGAAGTTGTGTAGCGCACTTTGGGCATGTTAACTTGACGATAACCGTGAGCATCGGGCGTTTACCTAATCGAAGTCGCTAGCCCATAGCATAGACTTAGCTAAAGTCACAAACCAAGAGCTTACACTCATTGTCATGTAAAGGTGATGCTTGAGAAACTGAAGGTGTATGTCTCAGATTGAGATTTCTTGAGATTTTGCTGCTGAGAAGTATGGTTACTAGGACGTAACTGATCATTAGAGAAACTCTGTCAGGTATCTCTAGTCCAGCACCCCAGTACTAAGATCTTGCGTAAGACCTTGTACCTTGCAAACGTACCCCAGACACAATAGCGAATATAGTGGTGTTTGAGGCCTTCTAGAAAGTACTCGAACCCCTGTCTTAGGTCAAAGATAATCGGCCAGATTGTGATCATGATGGTCGTGCTTCACTAAATTCTAGTTTACTGAACCAGAAACGTTCACGAGCAGTCGTAGATTACTGGACTCTTCAAGTACCCCTGTATTGTTATTGCTTCCTTCTTATAGAACGTTGGTCTTGAATCGACCCCATTGTGTATTGCATCCTCTAAGCCAAGAACTTCTGTTGGTGCCGTGACGTCTTCATTTTGTAAGAATTTTTGCATACCCCTGTCTGGGTTCGTGTTCTTGCTATATGATCCAGAAGTGTAAGCCTTCTGCTTGACGAAACTCTTTTGCATAACTTTGTTTATGTTCTCCTTTGCTAGTACTTGCTTCTGTCTATCGACGACTTTGTCTTGTTGATGCCGATGAGGCACTGTCTAGTGTGGTACTGGTACTTCGTTCAAAAACATGATAGATGTCAAAAATCCATCGTCTTGGATAAGTAAGCATGTTGAGTCCAGCGACTCAGGAAAGATGTGTTCTAGATACTGTATCTAGAAGTGACCGTTCGGTCTTGTTTTATTGTATCGTTTTCTAGTTGTATTGAGTGAGCCGATGTCTTAGTAATGAGAAGGTTAATCAGTATTACGATCACCTTTCGATAATATAGGCAAGCCATGTCTAATGGTTCCTATTTCGAAGCAGTGAGGTGTATTTCTAGAGTCTGTATCTAGAAATGATTGCTTCACTTTTGTCTTTTGTTGAACGGTACACTCGTTCTTTGACGGTAGAACGTGGGTCGATGCATGTTTTGAAAGTGTTTTTGTAAGTTTGGTCCAGGATTGTACCCCGGACGTAAGTGTGATGCGGCGTCCCGCAATAGTGGTTACTCGACTTGAGTATGCTCTAGAGCTTTGTCATACGTAAATCGTACCAGGGGGAACTGTCTGGTAATACGTGTTGGTAACCGTTCTAGGGGGACTGCCTGGTAGAGTCTTCGTTCCCGACTTACGTGATCGTGGCGGTTTTTTAGGATAGGTATGTATTCTAGATACCGTGTCTAGAGAGTGTATCTAGAGACTTACGTGTGTATTTGCTCGAGCGGTGCATACGTTTGTGACAGAGTCCTTAAAGGTATTTAGTGCGTCTCAGCGGTCGTTTGTTGTGATATTACTAAACAAGCTTGTTTGTACGATGTGCTAGCGTTAGCTTCATGATGCTAAATTTTGATGGTGTACCTAGGTTGTACAACTAGGTAGTATGTGTGGATTAATCCGTCGGATGCTAGCATATGTGTCAGGTGAATTGTGCCTTATTTATGGATCCAAATATTCGTGCGAGTTTTGTAATACTGGCGATACTTGCCTAGGTCTCTTATGGGCCTAATCATTACGTCCACGAGTTTTGTGGGATTTCTGGCGATAAATGCCTAGGTCACTTATGGGCCTAAAATATCATTTCTTGCGAGATTTGCGGGATATCTTCCGCGAGATTTGCGGGAACATGTGTTTATGTGTGTGTAGTGGTGTTGTAATCCGTTGTTAGCCTGATCAGGGCTACTAGGTAGGTATCCTAGGGGGGGGGAGACTTTGTGTCGTGCTGGTCTTTGCACGACACTGTCCATGCTAAGTTTGCGAACAATCTTTAAGCGTAGTCATACTAAAGATATATATAATATGCTGAAAGAATTGCAAAGGAAGGAAAGAACAATAGTGTTTCAACTAATGCTAAATGCTAGAACTGTTATCTAGAATGCAGAGTTGGGTGAATAGTGTACCACTTTCTTGTGAACTTTGAAGTTTTGTGGATAACCAGTGCCTGGTGCTGGCACGAGCCTTTCTTGCGTAGTCAATGTGTAAGTATTCTACCTGAGTATTGAAGATGTGGGATTCCTGCTAGACCATCTAGGTATCGCATAACCTGAGGGCACGGATCTTTTGCTGTCACAAAAGGTCGTAGACTTCCTTGTATGAAGTTCCTGTCTCTTGGGCATAAGAGTGAATGTAAATCATTAGTCTAGGAGGAGTCCAGAATATCCTCAAAAACATAGATCACTTAATCGTGTTCCAACCAAGCGATTTATCATTGTGTCTAGCAATTAAAACTAGTGAGCAGTAAATATGTACGAGCGTATAAGATCGATGCTTGTAAGAAAGAGAGACGATCTTTTAGCAAAATAAAAGTATGGAATGAATTGTGAGATAAAGGAACGAGGAAACCAGTATATGAAGGACTGGAACTTGATCCTGACTCCAGAAGGGTCGTCTAGGTCGATTCGTCATGATTGTGTCCGGGCTGGGAAGTACCGGCACGATTTGGCTTCCGGAAATCATTCAACCGTTCCTGCTTATGTAGAACTTGGCCAAGTGAAGATTAGCCGACGTTGATACAATTAAGAGACAAGATAGTGGAGTAATCTAGCTAAGCAGGCTAGGTAAGAGGAGAAAGGGAGATTATGTATATAGCCCATAATAATAAATCAATAAAGCAAGGTTTAAAGTTGAGAGCATGGTCCAACTCCCTGAGAGAATGTGCTAGCTAGTGTTTTCCTGAACAAACTGTAAAAAAGGCAGATATGGACTCGTTGTAGTCGAGACTCTTACCCCTGCGTGCTGATCGGGTATGGAGAGCTACAATACTCAGCAATATAATCAATGGGTCAAAGGAATAAGGATATTGAAACTTCAAAGCTAATCAAAGCATGAGGATTTGATTTTAACGATATGTCTATATATTAAATACTCTGTATGTACGTACGAAGACAAACCCATATCCGGATCGTTACCTTGGACCGGTTTGTGTGAAGAAATTGTTAATTAACTACTGATACCTCATCATACATAATGGTGGTGTAGAGGTTGCGAGCGGTGGAGTCGTAGGCCTTGGCGGCGTCCTCGCCGAGTCATAGGTTCCAAGGCATCGATGGGTACGTACCGTCGTCGGACCCCAGAGATGAGCCAATGTACACGAGTCTTGTTCATCGGAGCTTTGATGTTGGCGTGGTTTCTTCCTTTCCACGTAGTCAACAACACAATTTGTGGTTCAGCCATCAATCGGCTTCGTGGAATTGCCGTCGTCAAGAGTTGGGCGATCTCTTCGATTTCATGAGCATCGGTCCGAGTTGTCTTCCTCGCGGGACCCTTCCGCCGGTTCCGCTCTCTTAGTCCACGTCGAGGCCTCATCGTCCTCTTCGCGTACGCCGGCATCGCGAACCGGGGCGGCGCCGCCTTCGTCACGTTCCCGAATACCTGTGCGAACGCCGCTCCGGCAGCCCGCTTGGGATCAGAAAGACCTGTATCACGCGACTGAATCCGGACGAGCCGCTGGGGGCGGTTATAGCGGTCCCGGCGAAGTCGTGGTGGCGGCGCGCACCACCACGCGACATTGCTGGAGGAACTCGGGCTCGTTTCAGCGGCGGTATTTGATCGGTACGGGACGATCCCGCTGAGATCTCAAGCGGCGGAAACCATTGATCGGAGGTCGGCAGCGTAGTCTTCGTCGTCGGATCGTTGGGCGTTGAACCGGCGTCGTCGCTCGGTGAGGGTCGCTCGGCCTCGGTGCGGAAGATGACGAAGCTTGCCTCCATGCCTACGATCTTGATGATGTTGATTAACAAAGGTTAATCTTTGTCAATTCGCCACATACGTACGTGATTGGGTTGAGGGGGAACTCCACCATGTTCAAAGAATTCTTTTTTAAACAAATCAGGTTGTTAACCATGATTATAAATTGTGTAGAGTCGGTGGGTCTTGGATCTTAGTGGATTTGTGTGAAGATTTTTGTGCAGATTGTAAACTTGGAGATAGATAGTGGCTAACGTGCCTTCAAAGTTTTCTTTTCTTTTTTTTTTTTTAACAAATTTGGATGTTGATCACGATTATCAACTACGTTTGTATTGGCTGATTTGGGATCTTGGTGGATCCAATGTTTGACCATGATTGCCGCTCCTCGCGTTGCAAGTTGTACGTGGCGTTTGGATTTTCCACTATTTCTCCGGATTCCGACATTGTCTTAGCCGAGAACTTTGAACAACAAGCAATTCTTCGTTCATGATTTGCCAAATTCTTTGCCCCACGGTGGGCGCCAAATTGTTAGAGCCAGAAATCTACCAAGCAAGATTGGAGACCCCTTGGCCTAGATCGGGCTTGAACAAAGCAACAAGAACGAAGGAATTGAAGAAGAAAACGCGTAAATTTGTATTGAATGTGTGAAGTCGTGTATATTAACGTGTATGTGTCAATGTCTACGATGCATGACCCTCCCCTTGTATATATAGGGATGTCTACAAGATAGAGTGTTTACAAGATAGAATACTAACTAGATAGAATTTCCTAAATATGATATAATTCCGCCTATAAAAGATAAAAGGAACCCTTATAAGATAGAATTGTCGTCTATCTTATATCTTGGAGGGCAAATATGCTGATTTCGTAGCTCATTACACGGACTGCCTTCTAGAACCTCGTTACTCAACTCTACGGGCTCCTCATGGGCTGCGCTGTTCGTTCCCAGTTTCGACTGACTTCGAGTAGGATTCTTGCTTCGACTTCTGAAGATAATTTGTAGCTTATCTCCTCCTCTTTCCGGCGATATGTGGATCGTCCAAATCCGATAAGCGTAGCTCCCGAAAAGTGAGTCGGAAGCACGATCCGTAACCCTGGCAATCATTGACCCGCGGTCGCGGGTGATGGACCCGCGGTCGCGGTTTGACTCCCGAACGAAGGTTCCGTATAACAACAAAAATGATACAATAGATAGAATATTTGGCTAGCTAAGATAAGATGTTCTTCAATATGGTGGAATGTTCCGTGTAACAACTTCGAACCTCGTGGGCCTATCTAGATACGCGTATGGGTTCAGTAAGGATTATGAGCCTCAAGCCTTGGGTCCAACAATCACTTCTTGGATCGAACTTGCCCAGGCTGTCCTTCCCATTGTTATGAATATAGCATTTGCACCCGAATACGCGGAGGTGGGCGACATTGGGCTTGACTCCTTTCAACAGTTCGTACGGAGTCTTTCCAAGTAGTGGACGCAGCATAGCCCTGTTCATCACATAGCAGGCTGCATGAATTGCTTCTCCCCAGAAATTCCTTGGAAGACCACTAGAGACAAGCAAGGTCCGCGACATCTCTTCTAGTGCTCGATTCTTCCTCTCAACTACGCCATTCTGCTGTGGGGTCCTTGGCGCCGAGAAGTTGTGGCTGACTCCAGTCTTCTTACAATATTCCAGAAATTCAGAGTTTTCAAACTCTGTGCCATGATCAAATCGGATAGCCACCAAAGAACTACCAAGCTTCCTTTCAACAGCCTTTGCCCATGTCTCGAACTCCTCGAAAACCTGATCTTTAGAAGCAAGGAAGATAGTCCAAGTATAGCGTGAGTAGTCATCAACAATAACATAAACATATCTGTTTCCCCCTCTACTCTGCACGCGCATAGGTCCACACAAGTCCATGTGAATCAACTCAAGAGGTTTGGAGGTACTTACCTCCTTCTTGGACTTAAAGGAGGACCTTACTTGCTTACCCTTCACACAAGTATCACAGATTCCAGATTTAGAGACCTCAATCTTGGTCAAACCACGAACTAGCTCCTCTTTATGCAATTTGATCAATAACTGCGGACTAGCATGACAGAACCGACTGTGCCAGAGGTAGGCGACCTCTGTACCAGACTTCAAGTACAAACTCTCTTCAGATTGGAAGCTGGGATCAACCTTGTAAACATTGTTTCTGCATAATCCCTTCAGAAGCGTCCTACCTGTACTAATTTCAATCACCTGGCACTGCTTATGATCAAAGACAACTTGATTTTTCCCGTTAGCACACAACTGAGCTACACTCAATAAATTAAAACCAAGGTTGTCGACCAAGCTAACATCAGAAACTGAAACCTTACTTGAGATCTTGACCTTTCCAATACCAGAAACCACACCTTTGCTATTGTTTCCGAAGGTAATGCTACCTCCTTTGTGTTGTTGAAGTGAGACAAAATCTTCAGATTTTCCAGTCATATGAGCTAAGCACGCACTGTCGATGAACCAGGGGTCGTCGACACTCACTTCAACCTGCACAAACAAGATTAGTTTTTACGAACCCAGATTTGTTTCACAACTCCTCTGGGTCGAGCAACAGATTTCAAAACATCATCAGAAACATCAGTATTAGCAGGTTTTGGGTCCTTGACAGAATTGGTAACATAAGGTTTCTTCCTAGGGTTCTTGTCAGAGTTGGTGACATTAGGTTTCTTCCTAGCAGTCCTCGACTTCCTAGCATTTTCAGAATCCCTAATCCTTTTGAAACACTCATGTTGGTAATGGCCTCCTTTGCCACAATACCAACATGTGATGTGAGATTTCAACCCTACATACTTACTATATCCTGGGTAGACAGGTTTGTTGTCGACCCGGGCCTGGAAGTCAATCCGCGAGGGGCCAGCGTTCTGGACTTGGTTTTTCCACATGGTACGAACCTTTTGATTAGGGTACCACTTTTGCTTCCCTTTACCCTTGGGGTCCGCCACATGTGATGAACAACTTGCGTTGTGATCATGCACAGGGGTTTTTCCTTTGGATGTCTGAGAATTGAAAGCGTTCCACTTTTCATTCTGGCTTTTCCCATAACCGAGACCAAGTCGCTCAACAACCTTCACAAATCTCCTTCCGAAGTCTCCCCTGACTTCTTGAACCTTGTCGACGACAAACTCGTCTTTCCACTTCTGTTTCTTAGCCTCATCGTCTATCTTCAAATTTTCAAGGTCACTAGACAACTTAGCGTTTCCAAGTTTCAGCATGAGTTTTTCTCCTTCAAGACTAGACACCTGTTTTTCTAGGTCGTCAACCTGTTTCTGTAAATCAACAACCTGAGACTCAAGGTTAGGACATTTAGTGCAATCAACAGGTTTAGAGACACTTTTCTTTTCTAGACTTATAGCTTTAGAAGACCAAACTTCGTTATCATCAATCAGATTAGCAATTTTTTCATCTTTTTCATCAATTTTTTCACTTAGTTCCGAAACTTGAAGTCCAAGTTTTTCAATAATAGCACAAAGTTGTTCCCGTGTCTTCTTAACTAAAAGTGAAGAAAGTTCAGTATCTTTTACCTCACTTGAGGAGTCATCACTCAAGGCCATAAAGCAGTGTTCTTTGGTCGGCGACCTGTCTTCTTCTTCATCAGACATGTCCCAAGTCGCCATCATGCTCTTGCCAACCTCCCTCTTTGGACATTGTTTAGCAAAATTCCCTTTGTCTTGGCAGTGATAGCATATCACTCCCTTCATGTCTCTTGCAGCTTCGGGGGTTTTGGCTGGAGCTTTGTTGCGACTCCAAAGTCTCTTCGTCGCCTTTGAGATAAGGGCAACGTCGTCGTCGTCGACCTCTTCATCATCCTGTCCTTGAGCGATGTCGAAAGCCTTTTCGACTTTTAGAGCAATGTTCTTGACCTTTTTAGAGTCAAACCTGTCCTCCCTTCTTTGTTGAATACCTCCAAGCATGGTCAGTTGACCAATCACATCTTCCACGGTCATCGACTTCGTGTCCTTTTGGGACAAGAGAGAAGTCGCCATGCCGTCACACTTCTTGTTGAGACCCGAAACCAGTTTGTTGGTTTGCTTCCATTGTGGAAGCTTTTCTCCAAGGAACTCTAACTGATTGACCACGGACTGAAATCTGGAGTGGTAGTCGTGGAGGGACTCATTCTTCCCTTAGAATAGATTCTCATATTCTCTCTCAAGGGTTATGATTCTGTCCTTTTTGACATCATCATTACCTTGATGGAGACGTTTGAGAGCATCCCAAATCTCCTTAGCAGTGTCATAACCTATGACCTTCTTGATCTCACTGCTAGTTAGAGCGTGGTGGAGAACCTTCTTGGCACGCTCATTCTTCTCAAGCTTTTTGAAGTCCACGTCGTCATACTCCGTGAATCTTTTTCTTTTCCATCAGCTTTCAGGAACTTCTCAGGACCAATGGAAATCCCTTTCCAAAGTTGTCCATCCAGAGAGCAAATGTGGGTTTGCATTTGTTTCACCCACCAATCGTACTCTCCGGGCTTGAGCACTGGAGGTTTCCAGAAGGAGTCATTGATAGCGGTGTTGGTGGTAGACATCTTTCCTGCAAAGTACTAGAAAAATCTAGAGCCAAGGCTCTGATACCAATTGTAGGATCTGTTAGTACTTCAGAGGTCGTCGACACCTACGATGTCGTCGACCAGAGTTAACAACCTGTAGGTTGTGCAGCGGAAATTCAAACACAAGAAAGACTTTTAGTTACCGGTTTCGAACACAGGTATTTAGAGTGGAAACCCTCCACAAACCAACTTGTTTGTTTCGGGAAAAACCACTTGCCTCCCAAGCTTCTCACTTGGTAGGACTTGAAGAGTACTTCGACTCGTTGTATTAATTTCTCGGGATTACAAAGGTTCTCCTACTCCAAGATGTGAATCCCACGCTAGGCGAATCCCACGCCCTCTTGCAAGTACTCTGCCTATGTACTCTACCCTCACCCAATACAACTCTTCTCGTACCCTCCCTTCCACAGACTCGAGTCACACGAACCTGTCTTCTACCCTCAGCAACACTCGCACAGTACAATATCGGAAACTCTTAGAAACTATTACAGAAACCTCTCCCTTAGTTCTGCGCCGTTCTCTTCCAGTTTCCTAACTCTCTTCGTTCAACCCCGAACAGAATATATAGACTACGGAGATTGTGGTATAATTCATCCTTTCTGTCCAAGGAATGAATTAGACACAATCCTTACAAATCTTTCCTAATCAGCTCCTTAAGACATAATAAAATCTTCTAAAATATCTCGGAATAATCCATGAAGATTTTCGGCATGTATGAACTTCTTCTTGCCTTAAAAGAACCTCCAGAATCCTTCTGCCGCGATTTCCTTAAAACTGCTACCCGCTTTGCCATTTATAGAGTTCCGCTCGGCGTCGGATTTCTGGGCAACCAGGTTGTCGAGGTGGTCGGCGACTTCTCAGTTTATCTTTTGTGACGTCGGCGACTTCTTGTCAGCAACCTGTTTGGAACCATCAAAACACACACACAGATTTTCTAACATCAGCCATAAATTCTGAAAAATTATTTCTAAATACAAAACTAAAAAATAAAAAAATACAAAATAAGAAATGAGTTTTGGAAAATTAAGATTTTTTGGAAAAATAAGATATTGTGGAAATGGTTAAGATTTTCATCCAACAATATTGTGAAACATATATGAATGATTATTGTGATTATCGTCATTTTTATATATATCTATGATTTTGAAGTTAGGGTCACAAAGATAGGGTTTTTTAGGATTGTTTAAGTTTTACGCTATGGGTAAGATTCATCATGTCACCCTCATTTGAAATCATGTCATTCACAATCCAAATCTTGTCACCCTTCTCTTGTAAAATACTACACGAAAGTCGGGATGGGCATCGAAAAACAATCTCTTGTTTTTTTGGAAATTATGGCGTGAATGTATACAACAACCCTTTCTACCAATTTCAGAAGGTATATTTTTTTTTTTTTAGAATTCGTTTGATTTTTTAAAAATTTTATGAGGGAAGTGGGCGGCGAAGCCGCCCACTTCACTTTCCTCCATCCTCTAGCCTCCAAAAAAATTAAATTAGGTGGGAGGCCTGTTTGGGCGCCTGTATAAAAGGCATTAAATTAGCCACTTCCCTCTTTTTCCGCTCTCTCTCTTCTCTCTCTCTATTCTCTCGCCCAAACTCGCGACAGCCGGAAACCGCCCTCGACCGCCTCCAACTTCGATCAAATTCCGGCCGTTCCACCGTTGTTTTCCCGTCGCAGCTCTCTCGCTTTGGTTCCACGACTTCCGTCGTTGTATCATCTCCTCCATCGTCTTCCCCGCGGTAGGTTTCTCTTTCGTTTTTAGGGATTTCTCGAACTGGAGCAATTTGTGTGTGTAATCTTAGTGGAATATAGGTTTTCAGGCTTCTTCCGTCTTTGTTTTCCAATTTCTGTACTTGCATTGTGTTGAATTAGGTTTAATGGAGTCATGGTTGGTTGTTGTGGATGTTTTGTGCATAATCGTTTAATTGCCTGAAATCCATGATTTAGCCATTTTCGAAGGTGGTAGTTCAGTGTATGACACAATGCAATGGTTGCCTGAAATGCATGATTTAGGTTTAATGGAGTAATGGTTGGTTGTTGTGGATGTTCTGTGGAGAATGCATGTGTATGACAACCGTTGTATGACAGGGTTTGGAATGACAGGTTTAGGCTAGGACAAGTATTGGAATGACAGGGTTAGTGATAACAACCTATTAGGATGACAATTATGGTGTATGACATGATTTTGGTTGAAAATTGGTGTGTATGACAACCGTTGTATGACAGGAATATGGATGTCTTTTGTATGTATGACAACTGTATGACAGGTTTTTGGATTTCAATTGTGTTGTATGACAATTGTTGTGTAGTAGGGTTATGTATGACATGTTTAGGCATGACATGTGACTGTATGACAGATTGTTATATGTAAGACATGTGCTTACAATTGTGTTGTATGACAACTGCTGTGTTTCATTTTGTTGGAGATTGTATGACAGCTTGTTAAGTTTGGTTTGCATTTTTTGTGTGACAGGTGTGATAATGTCACAGATAGTTCCATATGCTCCTCCAGCTGAATTTGACATGCAGCAATTACAGTCATTGAAGTACTATTTCCCAGAGAGTCATCGTTTTAGGGGCAGATACAATGTTTTTTCAGATGTCTCTGTTTTCAAAACAATAAAGAAAAATGTATCTAAAGAGCAATGGGAGGCCTTGAAGTGTGGATGCTTTGGTACAATTTTTAGGATTGGGGACAAGCTGCCTTTCTTAGGAACGGCTGTCCATGCTATGATGATGCATGAAGTAAAGACAGAGAAGTCCAAAGAGTTGTGATTCAAGGTGAAGGATGAGGTAGCTAGATTCTCTATGGTCGAGTTTGCTGCCATTACTGGGTTAAACTGTGCAGAAGTGGATGTGGATGTCCCAGAGGTTTCTATGGAAGATGTTCTGGGAGTAGATAAATGCAAGCTGGGGGGTTTGAAAGACATGCTCTGCAAGGAGAAAAACAGCAAAAGGAAGATGATGCTAGCCTATTTGTTGGTGGTTGAGGGTGTGCTGCTTCCTCACAGGCCTAACACAAATATAAGCACTGAGCATGCTGCATTAGTGTCTGATATGGACAAATTCCAAAGGTACCCTTGGGGTAGGGAGATTTACCTAGCCACCATAGATGCATTATCCAAGATTTCTCAAGCCAAGCATACTTCTCCTAATACCAGGACAGGATTCAATTTGGGTGGTTATCCTCTGTCCTTTGAGGTAAATTTCTGAGTCATGAGAAATTGAATATGTATGACATGTTTATGTATGACATGAGACTGTATGACAGCTTTATATATGTATGACATGTGATTACAGTTGTGTTGTATGACATATTGTTATATGTATGACATGTGATTACAATTGTGTTGTGTGACAACTGTTGTATTTCAGTTTGTTGGAGATTGGATGAAAACTGTTGTATGACATATTGTAACCATTTGTTGTATTTTTGTCATGTCAGATATGGATCTTTGAAACTTTTCCAGGGCTGTGTGACATGTGTAAGGTTAATTACAGTTTGGATGAGAACACCATCTCTGGTCCTATATGGTATTTTGTTTCAACTGACAAAGGTCTGTCCATCAAACAATTGGAGAATGCACTTGAGGAATTGGTAGGCTAATGTGTACTTAAATTGTTGTCTATTACAGTTGTCTTACAACTCCCATTTTCCCTTGTATGACAGGTTTTTTCATTTCTGTTGTTTTCATGGTGATGTGTACAGGTATGACTCTTGCCATTTTGGTGATTTCTCATGGTCAGATGAGAAGAAAGACCCTGTCATCGACAGCTATATTGCATGGAGGCTGCCTCAGGTTGTAATGTCTGCAGAGCTTGAGCAGAAGCTTTTGGATTCTGAGGAGAATGATAGTGTTTTGGGGTCAAAGGCAATGAGGATGAGGATGAAGTTTGCAGTGGCTACGCACAGGCACAACACTTCAATTGGTAAGGAGGAGAAGAGGCAGGAGAAGGTGGAGAAGAGTGGGGAGAAGGAAGGGAAGGTCAAGACACCATCCAGGAAAAGGAAGGTGGAGGAGGAAGTACAAGATGATTCTGGTGATGACTTTGAGAGCCTTGCTGATATGCGTAAGCACATACTTGGTGACAAGTTCAAGCTCCCAAGGCGTGTGCCTGCTGCAACCAAATCCCCCAAAAAATCAGCCAAGAAGGTTAAGTTTGTGAAGAAATCATGGAATGATGAAGAGAAGGATGTGAATGAAGGAGACAAGGCTGTGGAGGAAGAAATTGTTGTGGAAGAAGATAAGGTTCCAGAAAAGGTAGGTTAACAACAATTGTTATATGTATGACATGTGATTACAATTGTATTGTATGACAGCTTGATATATGTATGACATGATTATGTATGACATGATTATGTATGACATGTGTCTGTATGACAGCAAATGGAAGATGGTGAGAAGGAGGGGAAAGAAGAAGGGAATGAAGTAGGTGACAACATGCCTGCTGACAGCATGGATGTTGAAGATTGCTCAGTTGAAGAAGTTGCTGTGAAGGTGAACAATGAGGCCAAGAAGAAGAAGGTGAACAAGAAAGAAAAGGGTGCTGAGAGGCCAAAGAGTGCAGCCACTGGCATTTCCTCCAGGCTGAGAAGTGGCAGAGGAGCCAAAGTTGCACCAGTAGTTAATGTACATACCAAGCCTCAACACAAGAAGAAGGGAGCTGTGGATCAACAAGAAAAGACTACTGGTGGTGACAGGTCAGTTGATCCCATGTCTGATGAGCCTCTGTGGGCCAAGACATTGAGAGATGATGTTAGGATTTTAGCTCGTTCTCTGAAATCAACACAAGCGATACAACAAGACATGAACATGCAACTTCTACGGCTTAATGATAGGCAAGTTGACCTCCTCGCCCAGATGTATGCATTGAGGAAGGATTTAAGAAGCTGTGGGCTTGTTCAAGAAGAGACCACCACTCAGCAGGCTGAAAGACAAGAGGGAGAATTTCAGGAGAATTTTGCTGAAGTGTTGGAGGACATACATGCTCAAAGCCAGGAATTTGATGAGAATGCCAGTTTGTTTCCAACACCTAAAGATAAGTCTGCACCTGCTGAGAATGCCAGTTTGTTTCAGCTTGGTGAGAAGGTTGAGCTTGCTGATAAGGTTGGTGTGCAAGTTGAGCAAACTTCTCCTCAAATTGAGAGAACTGAGATTGATGATAAGGTTGGTGTGCAAGTTGAGGAGGTTGGTGAGGTTGGTGTCCAAGTTGATGAGAAGGTTGATGACAAGGTTGATGAGAAGGTGGATGAGGTTGTGCCAGAAGTAGCTGAAAAGCCTGTACATGTGGATTCTGTTGAGAAAAATGAGGTTTGTGTGACAGAGGTGGCTGAGAAGGTTGGTGTGACAGGGGATGGCCACAAAGTGGATGATGAGGGCCTTGTCATGACAGTCACACAAGAGAAGGAAGAAGAAGAAAAAGAATCTGTTGAGGTACATACAGTTGTGAGGAAGTCTGATGAATCTGATGAATGCGATGAATCTGGTGAATCTGATGAGTCTGAAGAGGAAGAAGAAAAAGAAGAAACTGAAAAGCAAGTTGTACCTACAGTTGTGAGGAAGTCTACAAGGAACAGCAAGCCCAGTGACAAGCTAGTCTCTCCTTACACTGCAGAGAAGAAAAAAAAGGAAAAGAAGAAGAAGGTTAAACCAATGCCTAGAAGACCCAAGAATTCTTTCTATGATACAAAAGACAGACGAGCTTTCTATGATTGGTATTATGATTCAAGGTCTGATACACTGCCCTCTTCATATGAACTTGTTGTCTGTTTGTTTTTCAAACCCCTAATGGTTCCATTTTTTTGTCTTATATAGTACACACATGGGTGTGCGTGGGTTTTCGACATCACTTGACAAGAAGTTCTTCAGAGAGCTCACAACAAGTAAATGCTGGTTGGGTGATGAGGTACATAACCTTACTCTGTTTTAAAGCATTGTGTATTGTGTGACAGGTTGTGCATTGTGTGACAGTTATTCAATTGAGTGACAGGGTTTATGCTTTGTTGTGTGTATTGTTTTAGTTAGGGTTTAGGGTTTACGGTTTAGGTTTTAGGTTTTAGGGTTTAGGGTTTAGGGTTGCCAGCCTCTGTATTCAGTGACATGTCTAATTCAGTGACAGGTATTGAATTGTGTGACATGGTTTGAATTATAGGCCTTAGAGTTTATGCTTTACTGTGACAGGGTTTATGCTTTGTTGTGTGTATTGTTTGAGTTAGGGTTTAGGGTTTAGGGTTTAAGGTTTAGGGTTTAGGGTTGCCAGCCTCTATATTGAGTGACATGTCTGTAATTCAGTGAAAGGCCTATAATTGTGTGACAGCCACTGAATTGTGTGACAGGTATTGAATTGTGTGACAGGGTATGAATTATAGGGATTTAGTGTGACAGGGTTTATGCTTTGTTGTGTGTAGGGTTTTACTTTGGGTTTAGGGTTTCAATGTGTAGGGTCTTAGTTTTGGTTTAGGGAAGTATTGAATTGTGTGACAGGTATTGAATTGTGTGACAGGGTTTGAATTGTGTGACAGGGTTTGAATTATAGGCCTTTACTGTTATAGGGCTTTAGTGTGACAGGGTTTATGCTTTGTTGTGTGTAGGGTTTTAGTTTGGGTTTAGGGTTTCAATGTGTAGGGTCTTAGTTTGGGTTTAGGGAAGTATTGAATTGTGTGAAAGGTATTGAATTGTGTGACAGGGTTTGAATTGTGTGACAGGGTTTGAATTATAGGCCTTTACTGTTATAGGGCTTTAGTGTGACAGGGTTTATGCTTTGTTGTGTGTAGGGTTTTAGTTTGGGTTTAGGGTTTCAATGTGTAGGGTCTTAGTTTGGGTTTAGGGAAGTATTGAATTGTGTGACAGGTATTGAATTGTGTGACAGGGTTTGAATTGTGTGACAGGGTTTGAATTGTGTGACAGGGTTTGAATTATAGGCCTTTACTGTTATAGGGCTTTAGTGTGACAGGGTTTATGCTTTGTTGTGTGTAGGGTTTTAGTTTGGGTTTAGGGTTTCAATGTGTAGGGTCTTAGTTTGGGTTTAGGGAAGTATTGAATTGTGTGACAGGTATTGAATTGTGTGACAGGGTTTGAATTATAGGCCTTTACTATTATAGGGCTTTAGTGTGACAGGGTTTATGCTTTGTTGTGTGTAGGGTTTTAGTTTGGGTTTAGGGTTTCAATGTGTAGGGTCTTAGTTTGGGTTTAGGGAAGTATTGAATTGTGTGACAGGTATTGAATTGTGTGACAGGGTTTGAATTGTGTGACAGGGTTTGAGTTATAGGCCTTTACTGTTATAGGGCTTTAGTGTGACAGGGTTTATGCTTTGTTGTGTGTAGGGTTTTAGTTTGGGTTTAGGGTTTCAATGTGTAGGGTCTTAGTTTGAGTTTTGTGTGACAGCTAATACCCTGAGTGACAGGTACAGAATCTGATATGCTTCCCTTGTTTTACTGCAGCATATCAATGAGGGAATGCACCATTACAGGAAGAGGATTCATAATGAGCCTGAACGCTGGAAAGATGTTGTTGTGGCTGACTGTGTTTTGGTTAATAGGTTCAATGAAGGTGTTCTGAAAAGCATGTGGGATGGGGGCTTTGAATTCTGCAAGGGTTGGACAGACTACATGGATGGATTGCTGCCGTTAACGTATGGGAAACAATGGTTTGATGCAAAAAAGGTTTATGCACCCTTTAACATCCCCAAGCTCCATTGGGTTGCTCTGGAGATAGACTTGCCTGGGAATCATATTGACATATATGATTGTGCTCCAAACCTCTTCACTGATGAGCAGATGCAGTCCATGCTGGGACCACTCTGTGTTTTGTTTCCTTACTTCCTTGATGCCAGTGAAAGAATGAAGCATCTGGTGAAGGATTTGGGGACCCCCTTCACTTGTGCTAGGGCCAAAGATGCTCCAGTGGACAAGCAAGGGTAATGCATCAAAGTCACATAACTTTTTATTTTCCCTGATCCATTTTATTGCTGATGCTAATGTATCCTCATTATTTTGCAGGGGAAATTGTGGTCTGTTTACTCTCAAGTACATGGAAGCCCTGGCTTTTAACGAGGAATCCAATGTTGATGAGAACAACATTGATGCCCACAGGGAGAAGATGGCAATAGAGTTGCAGAGGGGCACATGGATCTTTAATGAGAGTGAAAACCTGTGACAATGTAACATATGTTAGCTACTTAGCAAAAACATTGTGTATGACAAAGGTTGCTGTAATTGGTTTAGCATTAGTTAGAATGGCAATCGATTGAGTGTATGTATGACAAGGTTATGAATTGTTGGAGGACACATTGTAGTTATGAATGACAGGCTCTTTGAGCAATTTCTGCCATGTGGGTGTGTTTGTGAATGACATGTTCATCATATGCTCTTTAAACATATACAATTGTGTGACAGGTTATGCATGCATGTGTTACAATTGAACAGGTTGTAAGATATGTGTGTGACAAGTATGAATGGCTTTTTTTACTCTGGTGAATGCATGTGTGAGTGTTTATCGTGCATCACAGTTTATTAATTTCACTAGGAATGACATGCACAGCTTTGGTGAATGCTTGTGTGACAACTGATGAGCCTCTGTGTGACAGGTGCAGTTTTGTTATTTTTTACAGCTTGTGTGACAACTGATGAGCCTTAGGGTATTGGGGGGTTGTGTCCCTGATTTCTAGTGCATTACAGTTTAGTAATTTCTAGTGCATCACAGTTTAGTAATTTCACTAGGAATGACATGCTTGTGTGACAACTGATGAGCCTCTGTGTGACAGGTGCAGTTTTTTTATTTTTTTACAGCTGGTGTGACAACTGATGAGCCTTAGGGTATTGGGGGCCTGATTTCATAGGCCTGATTTCAAAGGGGGATCTTTGGTGGCAGTTGTGTCATTATTTATTGTCATTTTGACCAACTTGTCAATTCTAAGCCCATGTCTAATCTTGTCAATCTTTTGAGATTCTTTTTTGCTTTGACCACATTAGTATGCGTATTATTTAATGGCTCCTATTTACCACCAAACCCAATGCCTATTCTTGTCAGTTTTTGACACCATCAATTGTCATACATGTTTTTTGGCCATACATGTTAAAAAACGTATGACAGGTATGGTGTTTGCCTATAAATACAATCAACCTCAAATACACCTTTGCACCATTTTCGTACCATCCACCTCTTCCTCAAACCTTCAGCTATGAGCTCCCAAGGCCCCAGACCAGCCAACGCACAACAAAGGGTTCCCGCTCGACCCCAAAGGATCACTGTCTATGTCAACCATGGGGTGGTGACAGCTTTAATTTCTGTTTTCTCCATCCTCCCTTTCTCTGGCATTCCAAGGATCACATTTGTTTTGTTTTGGGCATATGCAACAGGATAACAGGATTGGTTTCCTTATCAATCCCACACAAAAGGTGGCCAAGATCTATAGGTATTATTGCTTGCAGGTTCATGTCCCTCCTGGCTGGGTGGAATTTTCTTCAACGACAATGTTGATCGTGTGACACACCAGAAAATGGAGCAGACTTGCATTGAGGTACCCATGTCACTCAAATATCCAGCTTAAATGCCATGTTTCCAAGTACTATCTTGACCCTTGGTTTATTTCCCACCAGTTTGGCCTTGAAGATGGGAGCGAGTTCAGGGCACAACACCTCCCACCAGGCCACAGGTTTCCACCTCTGGAGCCGGCACCATCCACACCACAGCGTCAAGATGTTTGAATGTGTGACAAGCTTTCATCATTTCCTACTTGTTGTTTTTTCATGTTCATCTTTTGTCGTTTTTAAGGGTTGTAATGTGTTGTAATGTTTCGGTTGTTATGTGTGAAGGACCTCTTTATAATGACAGCATTGTGTTGTTCATTGTGTCATGTTTTGTTTGTATGCAAATCATAGCTGTCACTTGTTGCTGACAAGTATATCTAATGACAGCATCGTGTTGTTCAATGTGTGTTTTTTGTATACCTTGCGATCAGATCTAAAAACAACATAAAAAGTCTGAATTTATCATAAACACTTTGTGCATTTAAAGGTTGTCATACAAAATATCAACCTGTCACCACCAAGTAATTCTATGTAGTTACAAAAGTAGGACCTGTCACCCAATGTCATTTACCTAAAATACTTCTTTACTTACACCAGCAATGTTCTGTTCATGCCAATATATCCCCAAAATAATGCAAACATCAGTAATATGCCTAATATCAAAAGTAACCATGAAAGTGGTAGTGCAGAATTGTGTGACAGCTTCAGAATGGTAGCTTGCAAGTGATTGTTTGTTCTCTTCTTGGGCAAGTCTTCTTGTTGTGGCCAGATTTCCCACACAAGCTGCACTTGTATGTGGTCACCTTCTTTTTCTTCACAATGGGTTTAAATTCTCCAAGTGATGGCAGCCTATTCACCCTTGGTCTTCCTACTGGCCTGCGTACAAGTGGTGGCTTGCACACCAGCTGGCTGATTTCCACTGGTACATCCCATTCAGATCTAGATGGTGTAGGGTATATAGTCTCATGGTAAGTCTTCAACCAAGCTGCAGCTGTGTAGTACTCACCTAAGAATTCTGAGCAATTGTATTCCATGTATTCAATTGCACAGATTGCATGCACACAAGGCATGTGATCCACATCAAATACCCTACAGCTGCATGTCTTTCTTGCTAGATCAACAATGCCAGAAAAATCTCCACCACAGATTTCGAATTGTGCATCATTCAAAGGCTTGATGTCATACCTTTTTGAAATCCTCATCCTTTCCAGCAAGATTTTCCTCACATTCAAAGGGGGTTGGTTCTGGTGTTTTGCAGCATTTTTCCTGCGTTTCTGAAACCATCGTGTGACCATGTCCCTGATGAACTCAAACAGTGATACCAACTGATATGACCTAGCAATCTTCAAGGCTCCATTTACACACTCAGAGTTGTTTGAAGTCATCATGTTGTACCTGTCATACAATAACATGAGGTACTGTCATACAAATAGGTACTGTCATACAATTCATTACCTAGTGTAATACAATTTAGCGTATTCATACAAGTAACATGCAACTGATATGACCTAGCACTCATGGCTCAAACTACTGTCACACAACAAAATTAAGTGCTGTCATACAATTCATTACTCAAATAGGTACCTGTCATACAATAAAGTGTTATCATACAATTCATTACCTTTCACCGAGACAATAAGCCCTACTCCATTTGGAAAAATCAGCTTCTTGTAGATATGTCCCTATTTCTGGATTTGCCTTGCATATGTCCAGAAAGTGGACCTCAAATTCTGCCTTGGTGTATTCCTCTGCAGCCTTTTCAAACAAGCTTAGAACACCAACATCATGGAATCTTTGCCTGAGGTTCATTTGCAAATGTCTTTTGCAACAAACATGCTTAGCTAATGGGTACACATTTGCCACTGCATTTTTTATGCTGACATGTCGATCTGACACAACAACCTGGTACCACATTAAGCAGTTGCTCAAAAAACCAGTGCCATGCTTTATCATTTTCAGAATCCACTATAGCAAAGGCAAGAGGGTATACTTGTTGGTTTGCATCTTGACCTACAGCACTCATCAATTGCCCAAAATAATTGCCATGGAGGAATGTTGAATCAACTGATATAACCTACAACAAATAAGTGTCATGCAATTAAACTAGTGTCATGCAACAAATAGTGGCTGTCATACAACAAATAGTGGTTGTCCCCATACAACAAATAGTGGCTGTCATACAATTGAACTACTATCATTACTCAAACTACTGTCACACAACAAATTAGTGGCTGTCATACATTTACATTAGTGTCATACTACTATCAAAATAATGTCATACAATCAACATGTGTCATACACTGAACTAGTGGGTATGCCAGTCTGTGATAAAATTGTGTGACAAGGGGACGTACCTTTCTTAGGTGTTGGAAACCTCTTATGCACACTCCAAATGAGATGAATACATATTTGAATCTGTCAGAACTGTCAATGACAAGCTTGTAATATGTCCCCTCATTCACTTGCTTCAGCATGTGGCAATATGATGGTAGAAGAGCATAGTTTTCATCAGGTGTTCCCCTTATCAAATTCTGAGCTCGCTCTCTTGCTTTCCTAGCCTTCCACATGCTGATTGATGCACGGTACTCCTTCTGGACATCATTCCGTATTTGAGCTGCATCTGGCCCATTTTTCACACCTTCATACCTGCATACATACACAACACCAGCCTGTCATACATACACCATCTCACAACACAAGCCTATCATACATACACAGCCTGTCATACATGCATAAACAATCTCACAAACACTTTAGGTATAGGTGCAGGATAGTGCAAAACTTGACTCACCTTGTTCTAATCTTGTCAGCAATGCTTATGTATGACGGCTTATGTTTTTTTTTACATCTGATGTCGAATGCACAAGTATGCTTGTCTGTGATCTTTCTAACCACAAAGTTCTTTGTTCCTCTAATTATTGAAGCCATCATTTGCCATGCACATTCAGGATCCACGCACTACACTTTGTATATCTCTTTGTTTGATTTTCTTACACGATACCCATAGCTCTTATGAGAAGCAGTGTTCTCCACAGCTTCTTGCAGATGTTTCTTGGACTGGTACACTTTCCCAACCTCTATGAAATCTCCACTGGCAATAAACCTTTCACCACAGTAGCCCTCTTCATCCATATTTGTATCAGAAATGTCATCCATATCTTCATGAGCTCTTGTCACCTCCACATCAACATCTATTGGTTGGTATTCATCCTCAGTAGCTGCAACGGGAGGTTCAATAGTTGGAAGTGCTGCCAGAATAGGTTCACCTAGAAGCTGAATAGGTGTCACACACTGTATCACTACAGTTGGAGTTGTCACACACACATCTTCTGCTACATCCTGTCACACAATTGAATGACAATGGTGTGAATTAATGTATGACACTGAATGACACTTCAACGAACTCACATACAAAGGCATTACCTTGTTCCCATTGAAACTCACATACAGAGGCATTTTCCAATCAACTCTTGGAGCTGCATTGATATGTAGGAATGAACTCAAATCCTCTTCGTTCTCCACTTTGAAAGGGTTCTTCAATTTCTGAAATGGATGGAGGTGTGACAAGACCATATTCTTGGCTGGTGACAGCATGTTGCACCTTTGGTTTATTGTGCTCTTCAACTCATCTAAGTTGATATCATCCTTTAGTAACACAACCTTGGAGGATATGTCACCTACATACTCACATTCAGAGGTCCACATTCCACCATACGAAACAGTGAGGATCTTCATTTGA
Organism: Polygonum maritimum; assembly: GCA_963924305.1. NCBI lineage: Eukaryota > Viridiplantae > Streptophyta > Magnoliopsida > Caryophyllales > Polygonaceae > Polygonum > Polygonum maritimum. Next base: position 4,547,432 of record OZ002732.1, read on the forward strand.
ACAACCCTGTCACACATTATAAAACAATCCTGTCATCTATCAACTCAAACAAGACTGTCACTCATTCAAAACCATGCATGTCATACAAGAGAAACAGAAAACATGTGAAGAACATACATGTCACACATAACTTTCCAGAGAAAAACTGTCACACACCGGAAAACAACCATGTCACCCATAATCTTCCAAACAACCATGTCACACACAATCATACAAATGAAGATCATTCTACATTATTGTCATACACTCACATGCTTCAATATAAAACACAACAAACCTGTCACACATACAATAGCAGTCATACCATGTCAGCACATTCAACTTTAGAGGTTGTCACCACATAAACCCATATGCGTGAAAACATACGTGTCACACACTGAAACAAGTGTCATTCATTTCATCCACTTTTAAGTTGAAACAAACGTGTCACACAGACAATGAACTGTCATACGTTACGTTATTCTCGTAAGTTGTTGTCACACAAAAAACCTGTCATACGGGTACACGTTTACGTATGGTTTTTTCAGCATGGAGTTGGATGCACCCCATACACATTCACGTCCACAGTTGTCACACATAAACCATGTCATACGTCATTCCTCACCAACACATCCAAACTCATGGTCATTGCGTTTGTGTTTCCAATCCAACACAAACACTCCTCAAACCCATGGTTTAATGTGTGAGAGTTCATATACCTGTGTTTGCGCATAAATCGGCTGTCAAATCTTCCAAACTCGAACGTGGGAATTTCTCCTTCGAAATCACTGAGCACCGTGCGCAAATGTGTGTGACAAGGCGTGCGAGGTCCGGTCGACGGCGTCCCCTACTGGCTTCCAGTCGTGTGACGCCCCCCGCGTTTCGCACCTCCGTTTGCCGGCGAACCAGAGAGATGGAGGACGGAGCAGCCAAAAGTGGTAGCGCACGAGCGCCGTTTTTCGAAGAGCGGGGAAGCTGACACGGGAGGCCAGGGGTTTTCACATTAAATGGGGGAATTAGGGAATTAATTGGGACGGGGGCAATTTCGGAAAAAAGGCCCCATACCTAATTTATTTTCCCAGCCCTCCAAACGCCTCCAAATGTGGCCCTAACGGGCCACATACCCAAATCGTCCAAATTTTATTCTCTTTAATTTTCATAATGGATAGAATGTTCCTAAAATCTTGTTATCAATCAACAAAATCTTTTTAAGATAATGTTCTAATATTAAAATTTTTGTCAAATCTTTTTATCCATATATATTTTTTAATTGGGAGAAAAAAATTATTCTTTTTTTATATATATTTTTTCCGAAAAAATATTAATAAAAAATTATTTTTTCGAATTTATTTTTGGAGTTTAGTTTTTTCATTTATTTGACAAAAAATGTCATTTTAGGTATTCGTGTAATACTTTTTGTCATTTTTACAATAATTTTGGACATTTTTGCAAATCGGAAAAAACAAAAATATATTTACAAAGTGATTATCAAATAGGGGTATACGCTACTAATTCCTCAATAATTAAAACTGAAATAAACAAAGTGCAATCCCTTACATTAGCAACTACTTTGAGAGACTCTCATAATAACTAGCTAACAGTTTCTAACCTAATTAACCACACGTGCTGAATATTAACTGAATCAGTCTTCAACATGAATTAGGCGTTCTTTTCCATTCTTGTATCGTTCGATTGGTCAGTGAACACTTACATCAACTACAATATATTGGTAGTTTGAGCTTGTTTGTAATAGGCTGGTTTTGAATCCTTAATTGAATGAAGTCGATCTTTGTGGTATTTTGTTTGATCGTCCTCACGCAAATTCTATCTCATTCATAGGTTTTTACATGATATCAGAACCCATGAAAACCTTGTGATTTGACTTGTTGTGAATTTGGAGATTGCGTTGCCTTTTGATTTTGCTATTGTTGGTTAGTTGAGTGATTTGTGTTTTGATTTTGCTTGCAGTACCACGTAATTTCTTCGGTTATCAAAAATAATATATTATAATATGGATTTGAATTAAATAAAAACTTTCTTGAACCTATAAACGGTAAACAGTGAACATGAAATAGAAATACGTAAACATCAAATAGATATTCGTGAACCCAAAACAAAAATTCCTGAACTCCAAAAAGTGTTTATGATTTTGTGTTATTATGTGTAGTAATTTGGTCCATAACACATTAACACATGATATTGAGAAATTGTGTTATTACATGTATTAACACGATCCATAATAAAAATTGATTTTGTGCACATGTTTCTTCTTGTTGCTCACATATTTATATATTTTATTCACGTTTTCAGTTTACATGATAAGAAACGTTTTCACCGGAATCAACCTCTATTATGTATCATTTTTGTGGATCACATTTAATCGGAAGTGAATTATATAAGATAATATGTTTTTAACCGGACAATTTGATCTGAAATGAATAAAATAAAATAATATACAATACATGATATAAAGAACATCATACACATGGTGTAAACTAATCAAGTTGTATATAATACATTTTAATCAAAGAATAAATCAAGGGGAATCAATTCACTGTATTTAATGGCAAAAAAATACAATTTACATGATCAATCTTTAAAATGTAAAATGGGATCAAATCTCATCAGTTAGATTTCCAAAATTTAATGACCCGGATTGTCTCCACTTTTTCAAGCCCCCTTTTATATGTAAGGGATATTTTTTTGTCTTTTTCTATTCCCAATCCTCCTTTGATCGACCTTCTGCTTCGTTCGTTCTCAACTTTCTCAATCATACTCCTTCGAAAATCGTCATACATCCATTGTTCTTCCTCCAAGTTCATCCATTGTTCTTCTCTAACACGATTCCCTTCAATTCCCTTCTCCAACAAAATTTAACCTGATTCCTTTGATCTCCAATTCCCTTCTTATGGATTTAGGTAGATGATTTCAAATTTTGAAACTTGTTATTTTTGTGAACTTCTATCAATTGTGCTTCTAATTCTGAAACTCGTTAATCTATCGACGTTTTCGCTTTAATCTGCTCTCTTTTGTGTGAACTCGTTAAATTTGCATTGTTGAAAGGTTATGGCAACATGCACAACTCAATTTTGATGGTTTCGATTGAATAGCTATGGCGAAAGTTCAGTCTTGTCTTGTTACCCATTATGTGTTCGACAAAATGCCTCAACACACGTGCCTTAATTTACCTGAACCGTTTTATGGCTTTCAATGAACATTTCCTTGAAAATTTATGAACCATAATGACATTCTTTGTGAACCAAAAGAATAAACGTATTTGCCCATTTGTAGTACTCATTATGTCTTTCACACATAGCTTTTACGTTTCTTTTGTAGATTGTTTATGTCTTTTACATTGCAAATTGACAATTTCGATTGACTAGAGAGGTTGAAAGTGCATGCTTTTCTGATTGTCCACCATGTGTTCGAAAAAATGCCTCAACACATGTGTCTTAATTTACATGAACCGTTTTATGGTTTTTAATGAACCTTTCCTTGAAAAATTTATGAACCATAATGACATTCTTTGTGAAACAAAAGAAGAATCGTAGTTGCACATTTATAGTACTCATTATGTGTTTCATGTCGCTTTACACATAGCTTTATAGTAACTCATGGTCGCCTCACCATTATAATTTATAGTAACTCATGGTCGGTGGGTCACCCGCCCCACCCGCGGGTGATGGTGAGGCGGATATGGGTACAAGGTTTTGCGGATGATGGATGAGACGGGTGGATCATTTTTATTGGCGGGTCGGGTGGTGGAAGAGCTTCACCCACCCATAAACCGACCCATGACCAACCCGTCCTAAATCATAAAAAACAAAAAAAAAAGCTCAAATATAATAATCTCTAATTTTAATTTTTAATACTAGAAGGTTTATCCCCGTCCGCTGGACGGGTGAAAGCACGTCAGAAAAGTATTAGAAATTTTTAATAATGTCATGATATATTGTAAGTCATCGAAATATTAGTCTTCCATGATATATTAATATTTAATATTATATTTAGATAGATGAATATTTTTTAAAACTTATGTACTAATTGCGATTGAAGATCTTTTGTTTAAATAGCATAACACGGCAAACTTAATATTGTTTATTGAAAAATATTGAAACAATTAAAGTTAGGGGATCAATATTGGAGTGTCTCTCTATTTCCATAACTTTCAATGTTAGAAGAAAACTGCCGGTGGAAGGCCATTGGACTGCATCTAATGAATACGGGATTATCATTGTGATGTGAAAAACACAAATATGGGGTGGGTCATGAAAGCACATGCAATTATGTGAACTTCTTTCGGCAATAAGCTTTATATGTATATAGATAAATTATCGAGACCAATCTAATCCAAGGGTGGTAAAATAGAGAGTTCTAATTCCAACTGTTTTCCATTTCTTCTTCCCCTAATGGAAGTTCTACCACCCCCCACGATTTCCATCTAACAAATTGCGTTGCCTTGTTGCTCTCCTTTTCATTTCCATCTTCCTAATTCCAATCACATCGTTCCCGATTTCTGCTTAAGCCAAAGCCTCTCGGATTTCCTCCTCTCTATTGCATCTTCCCGTCAATTCTTTGAGCGTTTGAGGAGCTAGGGTTTCCGTTAGGGTTGGCAATGGTGATGGAGGTGTTGTGGCTAGTGCAGGCCTGATTGATGCTGTAGAATCTGCTCGCTAGTGAGCCGAGATTTTGTTGGAGACGATGTCGAGGCCGATGTTTCTGGTTTTCCTGTTGATGATGCTCATCTTCACCTCTCAATTCGAATGGAGGCAGCCGTTGGTGACCGACACTGATGCCGCCCCTGCCGTTTCGCGTAATCAGCAGCAGATTTCCAATCGGGAAGAGGCTGTCAAAGAGAAGGTAATCCCTAATTCTGGTTTTGGCTCATGTCTTGATTGCAATTTCGCATGGTTTGTGGTATTTTGCTGCTAGCATTCTTTGATATGAAACCGCTCGTTCTCGTAGAAATTGTGTTATGGACATTGATGATTTCTTGTTAGGTTCAATTAAAGGAGGCTCTTCGTGATTAAAATTGAGCTGAGTTTAGTATGTAGTGTAGTTTGAGGGCTATAGATAGAAAGTTAATGAAAATAATGAGAGAACATTATTCACATAAAGGTCTCAGAGATAGGGTGTGCCTGGCATGGTTATGGATGAATCTGGGTCTGTATTGACATGTTAAAACAAAGAGAAGTATTAGAGGGAGCTTTGTGATGAAGTCTCTGACTTGGACAATTGAAGGGAAGGAAGTGGGGATGATATCATATGGTGGAGGGAGAAGGCAATATTATGAGTTGGTCTCTTCAATCCCAACCCAACTAAAGTATTGATTTAGAAAAAAGTTGTCAATCAGTGTACAAAGGATACAGTTAAGGAAAATTAGGGTTCTTTTGATAAAGAAAGGCATGGTCAAACTCCAAGTTGAAAAAGGTCAATCTTATGGTCTGTACTGGAACTGCTAACCACAAAAAGCTTGATCCATGCATTGACCGCTTGTGTCTAGCTTCTAACTTAGAGGAAATGCCTCTTGCAATTTTAAATTCATAGTCCATCAGTCCATGATCATTTACAATTTGCAGCAAAATACACATGCCCAGCTGCTGGCTTTGTGGATATTTTTTGTTTACATCGTCTCCTTTTACTTTCACCAAAGGATGTATTGCCGTATTGAGTTTACAGAATTATGCTAGTATAGGTTGTGATTGCCCTTGTGAAACTACATCCAAACAGTTGGTAGAATTATGTATACATTAGTTGTGATTGTTTGTTTACTTAAACCTGTCCTCTAGAAACCTTTTAATATTTAGTGAACTACAATCTCTGGAAACTGTAAGGCATGCCTTAAATTCATTGGTGGAATTGACTTGTATGCATTCTTCTTTCAGCAATGTGCACATCTGATTTCTATATTAAGAAATATTTGTAGCATAAAAAATGTTTCAAAGTGCAGGAGCAAAATTTTCTCACAAAAGTGTTAGCAAGCTAGGTGTGTTCTAGAACAGATTTTTCATGTTGATTGAGTTGTATTCATTCATCTTTCAACAATGTGCACACACTGCTTCTACACGAAGAAATATTTGAAGCATGAAAATGTTTGAATGTCTGGGAGGAAAATTTCTCAAGTGTTAGCAAGCTAGGTGTGTCCCAGAACAGACATTTCCTTGATAAAAGGTTAGGTTAGGATAGGATGTTCATTTCGGATGGTGGTTGGGAAGTGCAGTCTGTCCAATCAGTAGATCTCCACCCGTGAACAAAACCCTCTTATTTGGGTGAGGTTTTGAACCAACACATCTAGCTTGTTGCTTTAAATTGTCTAAAACTGTTAATGTTTGTAAGGCATCTTAATTTGCTATGCATGTCAACGTTTCATATTAGACACGAAGGCTAACATAATGTTTAGTTCTGATTGACTGCCTATAACAGTCATTAAACAAACAAAAACCCATAGGTGTAAGGGATTGATTTGCAGGCTGACCTAGTGGAAATTCAGGATATTCCTCTGTACTTAACGCGTCTCTTCAAATTATTGTCCACGGGTTTCTTGAGGATTAACTTGTTTGTAAGCCTGTAACACAAATTCAGTATCGCATTCATAAAATCATGTGCATACTGAGGACCTTCGGAGCATTCCTTGTCGTGGCAATTTATTCTGTGTCTAGGATATGCCAACTTATCTATGGCCTGAAGTACAAGTTACAGCTTTATTCAACACATTCTATTGCCATTTGGAACTGATGCTACCAATCCGATATGGTAGTGATTTATGGGGTGGTGCAAACATGATATGATTGAATGCTAATGTCTCTTTATTTTACTGCAGATAATCTTATCACAGGAGAAGAGAATTCACAAACTGAATGAGCTTGTGCATAGTCTTCAAGAACAGCTCTTGGAATGCCGTGGCAATAACAGAAGCACCAACGGCACTCTAAGCCGCTTGCCCGAAATACCCGAAAAGATCAAAGTGATTGCACGGCATCGGATCTTGGAAAACTAGATAATAAATTGTAGGGTTGTGTGTATGTTAAAGATTGTTGTTTAGCATTTGCTGTGTACTATTCTTCTAGTTCTAGGTGAAATTTGACCTTCTGAGCGAAAAAATGAGGTGAAATGTGGACTCTCACGTTCTTTGTTATATACCATGAATATATATGTACGGGTGTGCTAGAGTTGGTCCAGAGTAGAATGTTTTGGGCCCGGCCCAATAACGTTCCTACTTGTTATACTCTTCTATAGGCCCCATAGAAAACACGAAACTGCAATAATGTGAATTGTTTTTAGCCGAATAAATACAATTGACCCTTCACATGAAGCCTAAGTGCGAGTTAGTGTAAAATAGTACTAGCGGTACCCGTCGGCATGACTTGTATTTTTAAATTTACTTTTTGATATATAATAAATAGAATATTAATGTGAAACTGTATAATAAAAGTTCAACATAATTTGGTTTCATCGAATATTAGAAGTTTTTAAACGTTAAATGATTGATTGAGAATATGTTATTGTACAAATCACGTACTTTTCATCCAAAGAGATAAAATACGTACTTTGATGATCAAATTCAGGTTCAATTTCGTAATTTCACTAACGAAGTTTGCCATTAAAATACCTGTGATATTTACAAAATTATGTGTACGTATAATACGTAAACTATAAGGGCAAACCCCTAGGCTCTTATAAAATATTATGAAAATGCATAATAATATATATCATAATATAAAATTCGTAGACGATTATGTGTATGTAAACTCTATAATTTGCCTAGACGATTATGGATCAGGAAGAGAAATTCGTAGTATGGTATTTGATGAAAGAAATTAAAGAAACAAATCCAATGACGTTCGTAATTAAAATTATTTTTTTCATACATAAAATAAAATATTTTGATAGATTATGGATATAAAGATTATTCTGATATATCAATATATGGTAAATAGATAGATACATATGAGAATAGATAACTGATTATAATGATTTTAACATTTGGTGAGGCCAGAATTAACGTGGAGGCTCGAAATTCTCCGGCTTTAATATATAGTATAGATATTGATTTTGATTGATTTTATTATTTTAAGTGCAAATATTAGTATAGAAAGTTGTAGAAAGATACGTATAAAATATATTTCAATATTTTGGTCTTTCATACATAAAATAAAATATTTTGATAGATTATGGATATAAAGATTATTCTGATATCAATATATGGTAAATAGATAGATACATATGAGAATAGATAATTGATTATAATGATTTTAACATTTGGTGAGGCCAGAATTAACGTGGAGGCTCGAAATTCTCCGGCTTTAATATATAGTATAGATTTTGATTTTGATTGATTTTATTATTTTAAGTGCAAATATTAGTATAGAAAGTTGTAGAAAGATACGTATAAAATATATTTCAATATTTTGGTCTTAAAATATATCTTTAATATGATATAAATTATCATTGTTTTAGTATATAGTAGTTGATGATTGATAAATAGATAAGTAGAACTTGTTTGATGGACTTTTTCGGGGATTTTAATAAGGTGGGAAAAAAAAACTAACTTACTATTTTAATAAAAGGGGTGATCCGGCGCAATGTGGTGGCGGAATTTGCTTCGGCTTTAGTATATAGCAATAATAATAGATATTTATTGATATTGATGATTGTTGATTAATTTACGTAGCATGTAATATGTTATACAAAGATAAATATTAGGTCAAACTTGGATTTCAACCAAAAAAATATTATGAAGTTATGGATATCACTCATACCTAGTTATGGATATCTTTTATTGATTTAAAAGTACGTAGCATATATTAGGTCAAAGATAAATATTAGGTCATACAAATTATGAAGTTATGGATATCACTCATACCTCCCGATCACTCATATATACCTAGTTATGGATATCTTTTATTGATTTAAAATGACGTAGCATATATATATTAGGTCATACAAAGATAAATATTAGGAAAAATTAAAATACTAATAAGGGAGTTAATTAAAAGATATTGATAAGGTAGTTAATTAAAAGACTTTAAAAATTATTTTGGTTAAATATCTGGTGGGGCCAGAATCAACGTGGTGGCTCGAAAACGGTCGGCTTTTATAATATATATATATTGATTTTACTAAATTTGATCTATTAAAGTCCATGCGCTCATGTGGAAGTTATTGATCCAAAAAAACTATGAAGTTAATAATAATATAGGGAGTATCTTGTATTTAATCCAAGTTCGTGCTTGATGACCGATGCGTGATTGAATCTAAGATTTGGAGATTTAGCATTAATGATCATGCTGCCATGCATCATTTAAGATTTGCACAATTGCAGAATTATCCAAGGGAGGTAACATAGTTTGGACTATTTTGTAGAACGAATTTTGAGTTAGTCTGGTTCTCTGGTTTTTATGACTCATTAATCTCCGGGTTAAGTTTCAACGTTAAAACTTCCGGACAATTTTTTTAAGGGTTTGAACAGTTTAAATTGGCTTGTCAAATCCGGTCGAGTTTTGACGGGCATAATAAGATGCAATAATCTTTTGTTTATAGTTTTACTCAAATTTGCCATATAAATGGCACATGAAAGTTAAAATTCGTCTATTTAGGCCGATCATCTCTTCCCTTGTGTAAGGTCTCTATCTCACCTATCACAATTAATCAATATCAATATCTATTACTATATACTAAAGCTGAAACAAATTCCACCACCATAATGCGCCACATCACCCTTTTATTAAAAAAATTATCTTATTTAATCATAATCTTATGTATACTTAATTAAGATATTACTTCTATCTTATAATTTGATTTGTTTTAATAATTCTATCCACATATATAAACCTCAATCTTATCATTATACCAAAAATCTATCATAAACTTTTTATTTTCAAATTTTTTTTTATTTAGTCATAATATATAGATCATAACCTTAATATTTCACCCATTTAAAAATATTGTATTACCTATAAATTATTTTCGTAACTTTATTATGATATTTTTAGAAATCATTAATGATAGCAAATTCTACCACTATATTTAAGCTAAATATTCCTTCTATTAAAATAATATATTAAATATATTTTTTTTATTATCATATAGAGGTGTCAAACAGGTCGGGTCGGGTGGATTCGGGTTCGGTCTTTTCGGGTTCGGGTTGAGTGCGGGTTCGGGTCAATCGGGTTACAGGTCAAGCCGGGTAGGGTCTTGACAGGTTATCGTGCAGGTTCGGGTCGACCTAACAGGTCAAGAATTTGAATTTTTAATGATTATTAAAATAATATTATGATTAAATAATAATATTTAATAATAAAATATTATTTTTAATAGATTTTTATAATAATTTTTTATTTATAATAGTTTTTAAGATAAAATATATTATAATATCTACAATATGATATATTTATTCTACATATATATAATATATCGGGTCGGTCGGGTCGGTCTCGGGTTTCAACCCAATCGGGTTCGGTTTTTTTCTTTGCTCGCTACTATTCGGGTCGGGTTTCAACCCAAAAAAATTCGGTCGGTTCGGGTCGATTTTTCGGGTCGGGTCAGGTTTTGACAACTTTATTATCATATCATATTAAATGTAAATAAAAAGAGTATATGATACATTTGATATAACTTTAATATTACATATTGGCTACATTTTAGATAAACGATAGATTTCTTAATTAAGATAATAGTTTGAGATATTTTTATTAGATATTTTTATATTAATTAAATTTTCACAACATAGTAATATATATATATGATAATTTGTTTTTTTATCTTATTAATTATTCTCTATATCTTTAGTACTATAATGATATACTACGTATTAATTTGATTTTTAAATATTGATTTATTTATGTAATTAAGTTTATACAATTTAATTTGAATGCCAAAATGATTATCATTTTTTTTAAAATCTGATAATGCATCTTATCTTATGACATTCTTCCTCGATTATATATATATATATATGTTTATGTATATAAAAATATCTCATGTTAATCCAAAAGATCAATAAAAGTAGTTTTATGCAATGTAATAAATAAGTAATGCCACCCCCGTACAAGGTGCGGGTCATTCGCTAGTATATACTAAAACAAGGATTTCAAATCAGTCTCTAGAGCCATCAATTGCCAAAAAAATATATTAAATTTCAACATATCGAAAATTAGCATTAATAAACATAATTTATCCAAAAAATATATATACTAAATTTCAACATATAGACGAAAAAATATACTAGATTTTATATATACAAAAAAGTCGTGCCTTGAAGGCACGGGTACCGCCACTAGTATACTTCTAAACCTGAAGCAGTTAAGGGCGTTTTTGTCATTAAGATTTTTGTAAACCACCCCCTAATTTTATTAACCGACTTCTATACTAATTTTCTATTCATTTATATGTAATAAAGTTCATATACATATTAGGCAAATATCGCATTACAAAAGATTTTTATCTATAAAAATATCTATCATACTTGAGAAACAATGAGTAATTGTAGAATACTTTTTTGATCTTATAGTGGTGGAGCAATTGAATCTATCACGTACGGTCACAACTATGCAAGATCATATAATTGTTTTGATCTTCTACGATGTTTTTTAATTAGGTTACAATTGTTCTATCCATATACCAAATAGGCAAATAAGTATATATCATACTGGTGTACCAGTTGTGTCATGCACGACAATGACTCACACTTCACAATTTAAAATTATTTTTATTACAAATAGGATATTAATAAGTGAACTTATGTACTGAAAATTTTAGCATACAAAAATGTTATTTTTTTAGATGAACAAGATTATTTTTCAAGTTTGTAGTACCGCACGTATGAGATTATAAAAGTATAAAACATGTTCTAATTATAGAATAATTTAGTAAATAAAATTTACTCACTTTTTCATTCTTCAAAATTTGTCTCTAATGGTTAATATATATCATTGTCTCTTTTATCACAATTTTGAGACATTATAAATAAATATAGTATAAATGAGATATTTTAATTGATTATTTTGGTTTGAGCTTAGTTTTTATTTTAATATTATAATTTATTAGTATGAGATATAATTTCTGTTAATTGTTATTTAATTTAAAATATAATAATATAATATCAAGATTTAGAAAAAATAAAATGTGCAAAACATGATTCTAATGACTTTATATATTGAAATAAATAAAATACATTAATCAACAGTTATTTTATTATGAAAGATATAAGCCAAGTTATAATAACGATTTAGTTGTTTAATTATGAGATATAAAAGTTAAGTTATTAGGAACATTATAATATACTCCCTCTGTTTCAATAAACATGTCGTTTTAGCTTTAAAATTTTGTTTCAAAATACATGTCGTTTTACATTTTTGGGCGTTTACTTTACAGATTTACCCTTATAATCATTAGCAGTTTATTAGTAGTGGTTTTCAATAAAGTAAAAAAGTGAGGTAATAATTAGGGGTATAATAGTCCATTTAGTAGCTTCCTTAATATATGTGCAAATGGCTAAAACGACATGTTTATTGAAACGGAGGGAGTATAATTTAAGTAAAAGTTAATAAATATAAATTGATTTAGTATCAAAGATAAAAACAATAATTTTTTTAGAAAAAGGGGCTTCCATTTTAAAATTCATTTTTAAATCAGAATTTCTTATATTCTTTTTTAAATAAATAGATTAAAATGGTAATTGAAAAGATAAGTTAATTAATATGTATCTTTTGTAGAAGGGAATTCTAAAGATAGATAATACTATTTTAAAGATAGATATTAGATGAGTAAGAAAAAGGATTAAATTAAAGATTAGATAATTAAAATTTTTTTAAAGATAAATAGTATGTCTTCAAAGATAGATATTAGATGGATTAAAAAAATAAGAAAAAATTAATTATTAGATAATTAAGAAAAATAAAACATATAAAATTGTTAATAAAATGGGGTCAGTATCAACGCGGTGACTCGAAATCGGCCGGCTTTTGTAGTATACTAGATTATTGCTCATACCATGTACGGGACTGTCGGGACACGATCGATAATAATTTTTTGATGTATTATTTCAATTTATACAGGAATGCATAATAATATTATTAGAAATTAGATATTGTTATCGTCTTTTTTAATCTGAAATCGATACAATAGATTGTCAATCCAAAATCGTGATTTGATGTTAAGAATAAACTTAAATTTAAATTTTATATAATATGACTTAAATAAAAATTAAAGATAAAATCCTATCATATTATTTCAAAATATGTTTGATTAATTTAAAAAATCATATGTGATAACATATGAAATCTCAAATGAAATATATTATCAGTATATTTTTCAAAGGTATTTTTAGATATCTGTAGCTTGTATTATAAATTTATGGGACTAAAAAAGATTGACAAAGACATATGGCGAATGTATATGATTATAAAAATACAACAAAAACAAAAATTTAGAGTGACAAATAAGTTTAACAAATTAATTATAATTTTGATTTTACAAAAAAGAATGTCTAAGCAAATAGTTGAAAAAGATAGAAATTACTAGGTGAATAAAAGATAGAAATTAGAAAAACATTAAGATAGATTATAGACAATTAATAAGATAGAAAAAGAATGTCTAAAGGTATGGAGATGATTTTACAAGTAGATGTTTATACAAAAAATTATCAATGTATCAAGAATAAAACTATTAATTAAGTCGGTTTGATAAGTCAGTCATTTTGATTTTGGATCAAGAGGTTGAGATATTACATAAGGAGAACAAACCGGTTGATGTGGTCGATTCGGTAAGCTGATCATTTTGAGTTCGAATTGAGTATAATTTTGGACCTTTATGTATGGGGAATAATCCAATTAATATGGTCTATTTTATTACTTTTATAGGTTGGTCATTTTAAGTTTGGATTGATTATAAGTTTTGGTTGTTATATATGTAGAGGAAAAACTTATTTAGGGGCCAGTTTTATAGAAATTTGACATTTAGTTAAACCATTCATAAATCAACTGTAAATTAATATATTATATTTTTTTAAGAAAAAAAATTTCAAACAAGTATAGGGTCATTAACTAGGTTCACACTATTAGTTTCAAGTTCGCTCTCGATAACTTCATGTCGCTAATTAACTAGGTTCACACCGTTAACTAGGTTCACACTGATTCTAAATGTTGCAATTTTCATTCTTAATACCTATCGGATTCAAATCAATTATTTATATAATTTATAATACTACTATCATATGCAAATTAATATATTTTAAATTTTATCTGAAAAAGTCCCGAGTAAGGCTCGGGTTATAACTAGTTTCATTTTAACTAACATACTTGATTTGGGCAGAGCTATCGACTTATTACACAAATAAATGAAATGATGCATATTCATGTTAAATTATACTATACCATTATACCAAAAATATATTCTATAACCCTATATAAATTGAACGTGTGCATTTTTTTTTTTTTTGGTTGAAAATTGAACGTGTGCATGGTGATACGAATTTTGTGACATGTGGGAAAAAAACGTCAATATCATTCGTTAACTTTATAGTTATGCGTAACTATGTATTAGTTTTTCATAGATCCAATTAATTATTTTTGCTCACCACTTGGTTGATACAAATTAACAATGGATTCTGAAGAAAAGACCTCATTATCAAATTAGGATTTGGATTTAAACAAACTTAGCTTAGAGGGAGGAATTATGACCATCCAAATATTTGCAACGATGTCAATCCAGATGGATAATACTATAATAGATGATGCTAGGAAATATCGTGTAGTCGAAGGTCCTTATCGATCTCTTTTTCATGATTTTGTACGAGGTATTTTTTATCACAATCCGAGATATTAAGTTAAAGGAGTTCAAGAGATGAGACTATTTGGAATTGGATGTTATTGTGATAAACAAAAACAAATATATGGGAGCTCGAGGTAGTGTATACACGATAATGTTTGAAAAGAAAGATGATGTTGGGAGAGGAAGTATCATGTGAGGCTTTATGAACTCATTTGATTCGAAAGTGTGGATGGTGAAGGTTTGTTCGATAAGTGTAGCTTATGGTGCTTATCGAATTTATAATGCTTACCATAGGCATGATAAACACCATAAGCCTTCTAATGTAAAGTTACTCATAAACTATTTATGGTCTTTACATATAGGCTCTGCTCGGCAAGTTAGTGTTGATGCTGATATTGAAACTGAATTGTCGAACAAACCCTTCTACTTCGGCAATGATTGGCTTTTCGAGGGCATGACTAGTCGATAAACTCACCAAAGAGAGGAAATTCCTTGACCTTAATGATTGGTTAAGTTCACACAATCTTGATGCTCAAAAGGTGGTCATGGAAAACGTGTTATAATACAACCAACTTACTCGTGTCTTCGTATTTGAAAACAAACTATTAATGCTTGTTCTACATAGACAACTAAGTCATATTTAATGATATTGGAGAGAAGTTCTTCTCTTTACTATTGATGAGACTCGAGATAGTTCAGGGAAATAGAAAATGGATATTGTCTTAAGATATTTAAACAACCATACATGGTCTATTGTTGTAACGTACCATCGATATTAATTCTCTTTAGTGTTGTACCATTGCGCTATCTTTGAAATTGACATTACCAGTTCTCTTTTGCTAGACGTAAGTTATTACTGTAATTCAAGAGGTCAAGGATATCATGTGGCTTCTCACAAATGAGGCAAGCTTAATAGGTCAACTGACTCATCATATTAAATAAGAAATATTTTCAAGTATATTCATTGTTCGATCTGCTCGTCAATTGTAATTATTTGTCTAGAGTTTCATGCACTAATAGTTTTGAGTATTTTTTCTCAAGCATGTGTATATGGTTATAATGGTTAGAGTTTCTCGGAAACAAAAGAAAGACAAAGATAATATGAAATCATAGTGAAAAGGTTGGTGCTATATGAAATTTCTAATAAAGGAGGTTTACATTAAGAAAATAGATTGACTTGGTTGGGAGAGGGGGTGGAGGTACACATTGATCGAGGTTCACACTATACAACCCTTCTTTGTCTTATGTCCTCATGTTTCAAGTTTTTGTGAATGTATGTGAATTGCCACAATTCCTGATGCAAAAAACATCAAAATTTTAGAGATTGTATGGTTGTTTCGAAACACTAAAAATATCTGCAAGATCTACTGGAGACGAAATGCATTCTTAAACTATGTAAACATGAGCACCCAACTTATCAAAGGCTATCTATTAAACTCATGTCCAATAAACTATGAGGAAAAATCACGAGGGTGTGTTTGATTATATGGGTTTATGCACTCATTCTTATTATATTTTATTTTACTTTAGAGTTTGTTTGGTAGGATTTGAATTTTTCTTATATTTTAATCTTTGATTTGATGTATGATGTTTGATTTTGGTTTTCATAGACGCTTATGGGAGAGAAAACGAAACAACTAGAGACTTCTTTAGATATAAATTTTTTTCAAATAATAAAATATTAAAATAATTCAAACAAACTAAATAAAAATCTTATTAAATTAAAAATATTGCATTATAATATTTAAGCTCATATAACCAAACACACACCCCTAGTGGTGTAGCTCAAAGATTAACAAATCTTGGCAATTTGATCTCCTTGATATTTTTTTTGGTTGAGAGTACTACCTAGGAGAGTTGAATTGGAGAGTTTTGCGTACTAATTAGACTTAAATCAATTGACTAAATGTCCGAAGGACGATCTCCTTGACATTTTTTTGGGTTGAGGGTACTATTCAGGAAAATCGAATCGGATAGTTTTGCATACTATTTTAGATGCTTAATCAATTGACTAAATGGCCGAAGGTGATCTCCTTGACATTTGTGTCCACGTCTCGATCTACAACTCTACCCTTCGTATCCGCAATTATTCTCCAAGTGGAACTACAAAAATCATTGTGATCTAGCCTAATTTCTTTTGGCAAAATACATCTACAAGCCCCCTGAACTTGTGCATTTTTGTCAGACAAGTCCACGTACTTTGGAATGTTCATATAGACCCATAAACTTTACATTTTCTTTTCTTTTAAGCACTTTTGACTAATCGCATTCAACTCACGTTCATAATTGCGCGTTTAGGTCAATACTCGTCTCTTTTTAATCTTACGTTGAATTAAATAAAGAGTAACGAAGAGGCAATGTTCGCCTCTTTTTTATATATTTGTTAGCCTTTTAACAATTCCACGTAAGATTAAGAGGTGATCGAATATTCACCTAAACGCGCAATTACGAACGTGAGTTGAAAATATTAAGTTTGTTGTTAGCTCGCTTGATGAAGCTGCTATTGGGAAGAAGAAATGAATTGCCACAATTCTTGATGCAAAAAACATCAAAATTTTAGAGATTGTATGTTTGCTTCGAAACACAAAAAAGATTGCAAGATCTACTGGAGACGAAATGCATTCTTAAACTATGTAAGCATGAGCACCCAAATAATCAAAGGCTACCTATTAAACTCATTTTCAATAAACTATGAGAAAAAATAATGATGGTGTGTTTGATTACATGGGTTTATAAACTCATTCTTATTATATTTTATTTTACTTTAGAGTTTTTTTGGTAGGATTTGAATTTTTCTTATATTTTAATCTTTGATTTGATGTATGATGTTTGATTTTGGTATTTATAGACGCTTATGGAAGAGAAAACGAGACAACTAGAGACTTCTTTAGATATATATTTTTTTCAAATCATAAAATATTAAAATAATTCAAACAAACTAAATACCTTCTTAAATTAAATTAAATTGAATAGAATGCATTATAATATTTAAGCTCGTATAACCAAACACACACACCTAGTGGTGTAGCTCAAAGATTAACAAATCTTGGCAATTTGATCGCCTTGATATTTTTTTTGGTTGAGGGTACTACCCAGGAAAGTCGAATTGAAGAGCTTTGTGTACTATTTAGACTTAAATCAATTGACTAAATTTCCGAAGGACGATCTCCTTGACATTTTTTTGGTTGAGGGTACTACTCAGGAAAATCGAATCGGAGAGTTTTGCATACTATCTTAGATGCTTAATCAATTGACTAAATGGCCGAAAGCGATCTCCTTGACATTTGTGTCCCCGTCATGATCTTCAACTCTACCCTTCGTATCCGCAATTATCCTCCAAGTTGAACTACAATAATCATTGTGATCTAAGCCTAATTTCTTTTGGCAAAATGCATCTACAAGCTCCCTGAACTTGTGCGTTTTTGTCAATCAAGTCCACGTACTTTGGAATGTTCAAATATACCCATAAACTTTACATTTTCTTGACTTTTAAGTTGTAAGCACTTTTGACTAATCGCATTCAACTTACGTTCATAATTGTGCTTTTAGGTCAATATTCGTGTCTTTTTAATCTTATGTGGAATTAAATAAAGAGTAACGAAGAGGCAATGTTCGCCTCTTTTTTATATATTTGTTAGCCTTTTAATAATTCCACGTAAGATTAAAAGAGGTGAATATTGACCTAACACGCAATTACGAATGTGAGTTGACCACGATTAGTCAAATCAGCATCGAGTTTTTAAAAGACAAAAAAATGTAAAGTTTAAGAGCTTATTTGAATATTTCAAAGTTTAAGAACCTGATTGATAAAAATGTACAAGTTTAAAGACTCGTAGGATGTATTTTACCAATTTCTTTTATTCTTAAACAAAGAATCCATCTTTATGATCACTCCATCATGTAGTATGTACGTGTCGTCGTCTGTTTCGAAGCTCAATTCGATATGCTAATCCTTTCATTTTGGAGGTGCCACCTACCCTTTTATATATTGTAAGAAGTCAGCCATACTAAACTCTAATAAGGATGCTGATGTAGTTTGACATTTGTTGCCATTTGTATATCAATTACTCCAAGGTAAGTATGATTATTATCATTATAGATTTCACATACTTAAGTATAATCATACGATTCATACACAAAAATGTGTTCTTTTAGTATGAGGAAAATGACCCATCACTCTATCAGTGATATATAATCGATCCGTTAAAAAACACACGTCACTTGATCTTGATTGAATCATCAATTAATAGTCACCAATTTAGTTAAGCAGAGTAACTAAATATTTCGTTATATATTTGGAATCATGATGGCTTGTATGCATGGATTGGTAGATAGACTGAGGTGTCATCTGCTAATTTTGTAAAGTGTGATTGATGGCTCTCTAAGATAGTAAGGTATATAAAGTTAATACAAATATTTGGATATTTTTTTGAATAAATATCAATGTAGTCTTTTTAATTTATTTAAAATATTTTCAAAAAAAATCTGTTATATTTGAATGACTTGAATATTCAATGATAAAGTAGTTAGAAAAGTTCCGATCAATCGTGAGTTTTTCAATTTGGTCCAATTTAAGTTTAGCCTCACAAGTAAATGTTATTTTAAAAATTAAGTAAAATTAAAGTAACTAAATTTTATATAGAAACTAGACCCTATATCTTGATTTTCCAATAAATAAATAAATAAATTATAACACCTAGATAGCTTATAAGGGGTTAAGATATTCACTATCCCACCAAGGACAAAAAGGCATAAAGTTAAACATGGCATGAAATAACGCTTCTAAAATCTCGAACCTTACAAATGGTATCAGAGCCGCTTTTGGGGTACGAGTCGACTTAGTCCAAAGGACAGTCCTTGAGTCTTGACGAGATCGTTAATTGCTTTAAGTGGGGGAGATTGTAATATCCCGATTCTTTATAAGAAATTGAGATACTCCTCATTTTAACAAGAGCACGACCATATTGAAGCCGTGGCTTCATAATCTCTTTATTTCGTGAACCCGGAATGAGTACGTTTCACCACTTCCGATATTGTTGGTATTTCCCGGTTTAGTTTTGACTTGGTTGCACGGCTCATACCGAACCGGACCCGTGTCTACCCGTACTAATAGTTTTGTGATATCTTAGTTGCGAGGCAAAGCTAAAACCATTCGTGTGTGGTGGAGAGAGCAGCAAACGTTGGAAGGTTTAAGACGGGTGTTTGACCAATCCAAACAATTATTATGTGCGATCAAATCATATTTTTCATCTGTGGATTTCTCTCAATTATGCCCAATTCTAACTTTTCTTTTCTCTTTTTTGGGTCAAATAGTTTTACTACTTTCCTACTAACAAAAATGAGAAAAGAAGAGGATTTTAAATTAGTTTGACCACCAGAACTGCCTTGACTTGAGTACGTTGTGTCAACTCAATCACCTAAACTCTGGAGAAGAGATCCAAGGCCAGATTTTTGAAACTGAAACAAATGAATTCCTCTGCCACATCATTGATTGATTAATAACTCTAAAGAGTTAATCACAAGAAGAACTGGCGCTGTATAATAAAAGGAAAATGATGATCAACCCAGAAAGAAGGCACAAAACCAGCAAGGCAATGAATGAATTGTAATGAAGGCTCTCAGTCACAGCACCTCTTTAATTCGCAATTACTCTCTCCATTTTCTTGAAAATTTCTTTTTCCCCCAATTTCCCTGTGATAATAGCTTTCCCCTCACATTTATTAATAATTAGTTGAGTACTGTATTTTTCTTTTAATAAAGGCATTTAATTAATTTTCACTCCTCTCCTTCTTCTTCCCTGGTTCTTAATTTTCTGTTCTTTCTTCCTCCCTCCTCATAGCTACTACTGAATTCAATTCAATTCAATCCCCAATTAAAATCGAATTCAATTGAATCATCCACCACCCTCTTTTCTCTCTCTCTCTAACTCCCCATTCCTATCTCCACTTTAATTATGAATTAAAGACACCCCCTTCCTCTTTCCCCCATTTCCGCTATATAATGACCTTCACATGAACCCTCGCTAATCCATCCCCAATTCCACCTAATTCCCCCCTTTTCTCTCTCTTTCCCAACCCTAATTCATCCCCCCCGTCCATCTCGCCGCCATCGCCGACCTCAGGTAAGCTCAATTCCCCTCCTCTGTTTTCAATTTCCCATGCTCTGTTTTCAATTTCATATGCTCTGTTTTCAATTTCCCATGCTCTGTTTTCAATTTCATATGCTCTGTTTTCAAGATCGGAGCTTTTTGCTTACAGAGATGAGCAGAAGAAACTCCCGGAGCAACAACGGGAGGCTGGACCTGAAGCTGAACCTCTCCGGGCAAGGGGGGAGCGGAGCAAGGCAAACGGCGTCGCCGGAGACGTCGCCGGCGAGATCCTGTGTCTCGTCGGAGGAGAGCCTGAAGTACTCGAGTAGCCCGGAGACGACGTCCATGGTTCTGGTGGGCTGTCCGAGGTGTCTTATGTACGTCATGCTGTCCGAGGTCGACCCCAGGTGTCCCAGGTGCAAGAGCACCGTCCTCCTCGACCTCCACCAGAACTCCGGCGACAACTCCGGCGCCGGCGACAGGCGTAGGAACTGACCGGAAAATTAGTCCGACGGACCCAAAAAAAGATGCCCTCTTTCTCTTTTTTTGTTTTAAGTTTGTTGGTCTTTTGAGTTGTGTTTGGTTTGTTTTGTGAGAGCTTTTTAAGTAGGTGGCAGAAAAATATGCCCTGTTTGGTTGCTCATAAGACGGAAGAATGATTTGAGGGTAAAAAGGGGATAAAAAAAAGATGAAGAAGAAGAAATTCCGTCTTCTCTGCAACCAAATAGTAGCTTGGATTTAGGAAGTGGGTTAGTTAAGCTAGAATTAGAAGTGTCTTAGGTGGTGTTTGCCTTTCTATAAATCTTCTATTATTGTAACCCTCCCCAAAAAAATATGAAGAAAAGGGCCTAAGAAAAATGGTTGATGTGAGATTTACTTACTTGTGTCATGCAATAAGTTGATGATCATAAATATTTCACATGTTAATCGGTTTGCATAGTTCATGAAATTAATATATATGCAAATCTATTAGAATTATACATACAAAAATATCTACATTTTTTTTGGACCGGAAAATAATATCTACAATTTGTTTAAAAACAATTCAGGACCATATAACACGATCGGATTATGCCACTACATGGATTCTTGGCCAAAGCAATTTTTTAAAAGGTACTATGTATAATGATTGCATGATTATAGCCATAATCTACATCATCTACTAATCACCCTTTTATACACATCTACAAGTTAATCTTCTTACATCTTCATTATTTGTATGAGTAGATGATTGAACATGTATTGTTTGTATTATGTATGATTGGAGGTCAATTGTACAAGGTGAATTATTCACCTTCTTCACCTCCTTATTACCATGGTTAAATCATGGAAATTAACCTAGGTTTTTTTACCTCACTTTCTCCTATAAAAGGAGGTCATCTACCATTGTAAAACTTGCACCAAAGTAGAGTAAGAAATACATCTCTAAAGTTCTTACTCTCCCTCTCTCCCTTCTAATAATCAAGAGTGTTTCCAAAGTAATTTAAGTGTCTCTTTTAAGAAGATTAGAGTGCCTTAGTCTTAATCTTCTCATAACACGTTATCAGCACGAGTCTCTAATTACCAACCGAGCTTCCTAAGTACTAAGGTACCAACTCTAACTCTTCTTAATCTTAAACATCCAAGAAGTTTATTTACAAAATTTGTTTTGAGGAGTATGCTCTATAGTCGCCCAATTTGGGATCTTCTATATCATAAACTCGTTTTCCCTTCCTAGATTTCAAACGTTTCTTTACCAAAAATAATCACATGTTTTGGATCTACATAAGATAAAAACAAGGAACTAGATTTGCTTACCTCACTCGTTGATTAACTTGATTTCTCCTTGAAAATCCTAATTTTCACCGACCGGCTTGAAAACAACTCTTAAGCAAAACGATTATGAGAATGATGTTTGTAACCACGATTAGAACAAGGCAAATGAAAAGCTCGATTATAAACCTTTGATTTCCGGCCCTAAGACGACGCATAATCTCGTCGTCGGCCATGGAAGAATCGAGAGTTTTTTGTGGTGGTGGAGATCGAAAATGGAGGAGAAAGAAAGAGATAAGAAAGTGAAAAAGTGAACGGTTTAAAGGATGAGTAAAAGGTGAACCGATTTTTTTCCGGACTCTAAAGACTTTAAGGACCTCTTTCGGACATTTTGGACTTTAAGGATCTAAGGACTTTGAAACTCTAAAGACTTAAAAATTGTTAAATTATACTTCGTACGACTCTTTACTTTTGTCTTACAATATTACCTATGTCTACATTTTTACTTTTGTCATATGATATTGTCTATTCCTACATTGACTTACTTTTGTGTTACATACGTATCTATCTAATATGCATATCATCTACATGCATGCTATATTGATTGCTTCAATCTTCCCATGCACGATTCATAAATTATACTATTGTTTAATGTACATCTCTTATGAATAGTAGCCAATGGCAAACATCGCCAAAAGGGAGTTCGACATCCTTGACTTGTCGGGCCAAAAGTACCTCGAATGGAAAGTCGATGCCATGGCTCACCTCAAGGCAAATGGCCTTGAGAAAACAATCGATGATAAGAATACAACTACCCCACAAGAAAAGGCAAAAGCCATTGTGTTCCTCCGCCACCACATTCATGAAAGTCTCAAAACCGAGTACTTGTTTGTGGAGGATCCAAAGGATTTGTGGGATGCTTTGAAAGAGCGATATGGCCATCAAAAGGAGGTATTGCTTCCACAAGCACTATACGAATGGAACACTCTAAGGTTCCAGGACTATAAGTCCATCACTGAGTATAGTAGTGTGATCCACAAGATCACATCTCAGTTGAAGCTATGTGGTCGAGAGATCACACAAGGCGAAATGTTGGAGAAAACTTACTCCACCATGCATCTCTCCAATATTTTATTGCAACGATAATACCGAGAGAGAAAGTTTACAAAATACTCTGAGTTGTTGAAAGTGTTGTTGGTTGCTGAACAAAATAATGAGCTCCTAATGAGAAACGACAACCTTAGGCCTACGGGCTCAACGCCCGCCCCAGAAGCAAATGCTATGAAAAGGGCGTTCCATGATGGGAACGCTAATGAAAGGGGGAAACGATCACGCCGTAATAATAGGCGTGGTCGAGGTCGTGGTAACTATTGGAGCCGAGGTAGCCGTGGTGGTAGTGGTGGTAATAAGCGTGGTCGAAACTACAACAAAGGCCATGATAACCACCATGATAACCATGGCTACAAGGGGGATGCGAAGCAAAAGGTCCAGACGGGTCCATCAGGATCCTCTCCAAAAGCTAGATCCACATGTTATAGATGTGGCATGACCGGTCACTGGTCAAAGGTATGCCGTACAGCTCCACATCTAGTGAAGCTATACAAAGCCGAGAAAGATAAAGAAAAGGCTACCGAGACCAATTACATTGAAAATAATGGTGGGAATAGGTCACCAGTGACTAGCTTGGATGTTAACGACTTCCTTAACCATGACAATGGCGATGACTTTGGCTTTGATGCTTAGATGACTAGCATCTAAATAAATCTACTATCTTCCATGTTATTGTATAATAATTGTAGTATCTTCTATGCTTGTTCTTCACTTTAAATCTCGCATGGCTTTGTATAATAAGCTTTGTATAATAGACTATGTATAATAGGTTTTGTATAATATAATTATCCTTGTGAAATATATGAAGCTTTTATTATTAATGCCTTAATCATGCTTCTTTGTATGCATAGAAAATGAGCTCACTTAAGGTGAAGCACAATGGGAAAGAGCAATGTCTTCTAGACAGTGCGACGACACACACCATATTAAGAAGTAAAGAATACTTCACAAAGTTAAAGGCCTTTGAAGGCAATGTTACTACAATATCCGGTGTGTCGAAACTCATTGAAGGCTCTGGAAGAGCCCTCGTTCTACTCCCCAATGGAACGAAGTTAGTGATAAATGATGCACTATACTCGAGCAAATCTCGAAGGAATTTGCTGAGCTTTAAAGATGTGCGTCAAAATGGGTTTCATATGAAAACCATGAATGAAAATGGGAGAGAATATTTGTGCATCATAAAACATGAATTTGGCCATAAACAAATCCTTGAAAGGATGCCAACGCAAACCTCCGGATTATACCATACATATATTAATCCGTTTGAGGTCAATGTTACAGCTAGTAAGAGGTCGAATGACCAAGCTGTATTCACATTATGGCATGACCGTTTGGATCATCCAGGATTTGTGATGATGCACAAAATCATAAATAGTTCACTTGGGCACTCACTAAAGAACATTAAGGTTCTTTCAACTAGTGATTTTAATTGCACTGCTTACTCACTTGGAAAGCTAATTATCCGGCCTTCTAAAAGCAAAATTGCAAGTGAGACTCCGGCATTCTTAGAAAGAATCCAAGGAGATATATGTGGGCCAATTACCCCACCATGTGGACCATTTCAATATTTCATGGTGCTAATTGATGCATCAACACGTTGGTCACATGTAAGCCTGCTGTCAACAAGAAATGTTGCATTCGCTAAACTCCTTGCTCAAGTAATCCGATTGAGAGCCCAATTCCCGGATTATACAATAAAGAAAATCCGACTTGATAATGCAGGAGAATTTACATCTCAAACGTTCAATGACTATTGTATGTCAATTGGCCTTGATGTTGAGCATCCAGTGGCTCATGTTCACACACAAAATGGTCTCGCTGAATCTTTAATAAAGCGATTGCAGCTAATTGCTAGACCATTATTGATGAAATCAAAATTGCCACCTTCTGGGTGGGGACATGCAATATTGCATGCAGCAGCCTTAATTAGATTAAGGCCAAGTGCTAATCATGAACAATCCCCGATACAACTAGTATCTGGTAAGGAGCCAAGCATTTCGCATCTCAAGATATTTGGATGCGCGGTTTATGTTCCTATTGCTCCACCCCAACGCACAAAGATGGGTCCCCAAAGAAGAAAATGATATCCTCGACAAGAATGAGAATGTCGATAATTATGAGATTTCCATAAACTATGTGTCCACATGTACACAATGGAATCGAAAGGAAGTCATTGTCGATGATGCATTTGCCTACTCAGTGGCTAGTGACATTGTAAATGAAAATGATGATTTTGAGCCAAAATCAGTCGATGAATGTCGACGAAGAAAAGATTGGCCAAAATGGAAAGAGGCTATTCAAGCAGAGCTAAAATCGCTCGAAAAGCGAGAGGTTTTTGGACCCATAGCTCGTACACCAAATGGTGTAAAACCAGTCGGCTATAAATGGGTATTTGTGCGCAAGCGAAATGAGAAAAACGAAATTGTAAGATATAAAGCAAGGCTAGTTGCGCAAGGTTTTTCTCAAATACCCGGAATCGATTACGAGGAGACATACTCTCCAGTAGTTGATGCAACTACATTGAGATTCCTAATTGGCATGACTGTCTTTGAGAAATTACAAATGCGCCTCATGGATGTCGTTACTGCATACCTATATGGAACACTTGATACAGACATCTACATGAGAGTCCCAGAAGGACTAAAATTGCCTGAGGCCAATATCCGTGGACCTAAAGAAATGTTTTCCATAAAATTGAGAAGGTCATTATATGGGTTAAAACAATCTGGGCGAATGTGGTACAATCGTCTCAGTGAATACCTCATGAGAGAAGGGTATAAGAACGATACTGTTTGTCCATGCGTCTTCATCAAACGATCCGAAAAGGGATTCGCTATTATCGCAGTTTATGTTGACGATCTAAACATCGTTGGAACTTCAAATGAACTTGAAGATACTGCGAAATATTTGATGAAAGAATTTGAAATGAAAGAACTTGGACAAACAAAGCTTTGTCTTGGCTTACAGATTGAACACTTAAAGGATGGGATTTTTGTCCATCAATCTAATTATACTGAGAAAATCCTTAAGAAGTTCTACATGGACAAAGCACACCCTTTGACCTCTCCAATGGAAGTTCGATCCCTGAATGTTGAAAGGGATCAATTCCGTCCTCGAGAAGAGGACGAAGAGATTCTTGGTCCAGAAATACCATACTTAAGTGCAATTGGTGCTTTAATGTATTTAACTAACAATACAAGACCAGATATTGCTTTTGCTGTGAACTTGTTGTCCAGGTATAGCGTTGCTCCTACAAGGAGGCATTGGAATGGAATCAAACACATATTTCGCTATCTCCGAGGTACACATGATCTCGGGTTGTACTATCGTAGCCAAAGAAATGCAACCCTGGTTGGATATGCAGATGCAGGATACTTGTCTGATCCACACAAAGCCAAATCACAAAATGGCTATGTGTTCACGTATGGAGGCACTGCTATCTCATGGAGATCAACGAAGCAAACCGTGACTGCCACATCATCGAACCAAGCTGAGTTGATTGCTTTGTATGAGGCAGGAAGAGAATGTGTATCTCTACGAGCAATGATCCAATTCATCCAGAAAGAAAGTGGGATGCGGCCGATCACTGACGATCCAACAACATTATTTGAGGACAACTCTGCATGTGTTGCTCAAATGAAGAAAGGCTACATCAAAGGAGACCGCACAAAGCACATATCTCCAAAGTTCTTTTCTACTCGAGATTTGGAAGAAGCTGGTGAAGTGGACGTCCAACAAATTCGATCAAATGACAATTTGGCTGACCTATTCACAAAGTCTTTGATCCCTAAGAAATTCGGAGAGCTAGTATCCAGAATTGGAATGTGCAGACTTCGAGATCTATGTTAAGGTCAGGGGGAGCATCATACGCGCTGCACTCTTTTTCCCTTCGATCAAGTTTTTTCCCACTGGGTTTTACTTGACAAGGTTTTTAATGAGGCAGCTCTAAAGCGTACAATGGGTTTCAAGTTGCACTCTTTTTCCCTTCGTTCAGGTTTTTATCCCACTGGGTTTTTCCTGACAAGGTTTTTAACGAGGCAACGCACACTCATCTCCTACAACATGAAAGAAGGTGAATATTCAAGGGGGAGTGTTATGAATGCATGATTATAGCCATAATCTACATCATCTACTAATCACCCTTTTATACACATCTACAAGTTAACCTTCTTACATCTCCATTATTTGTATGAGTAGATGATTGAACATGTATTGTTTGTATTATGTATGATTGGAGGTAAATTGTATAGATAAATAGATCAATGTAGTACTCGTTAGTTAGTCTAACTAAATGAGATTATATGAAGATAAATAGAGTAATATAGCAATCATTACTTAGCGAGTGTTCGGTCTTTCTAGACATACGTCATATATGGTATGCGTTGTAGACTAGAGTGATTCACACCGTAACCGTCCAACGGTTAGATTTGGTATGCGTTGTAGACTATAGAGTGATTCACACCGTAACCGTTGGGATTTTGGGAGAGGAACTTGAGCTCGTCGTTTTGATACCAATCGACGACAAAGTCATGAAATTAAAATCATTTACAACTTACGGGTACTTTAGGTTAGTACGGGCTAATAGTCTATATTCTTTCCACCTAAAAAACAAAGTGGAGTATTATTTTCTTATGCTGATCGATTTGGGACGTAGCTTGAAATTTTTAAATTTTTTTCAATCTTTCCATTGATGAAAAAATTAATTGATATAAAGTGGTTGGAGCGTACTAATAAAATGGTGCATCACATTAAATTATGTTTTGTGCATGTATGATGTATGGAATGAATGCGGATATGACATCATATGGATAAGGAAGTGTTCTTGAGCAAACTCTAAAAAATGGCGATCAAAACGTGTACGGAACTCAAGATGTGTATGTACTAGAACATATATCGAGTACTAGTAACAGTACGTACTTGAATTGGTTATTGGACACTAATTAAAATTAATCAGATTAATTAGCTGTTTGAAAACATATCTAGTAGTATACTCCGTATAGTATTAGTGGAATCTTAATGATATTTACAAGTCAAAGTCTGCTAAAACAGTAGGGATAGTTTTGGGCAGTACAAGCATGTGATAGATTTAATTCCTTAATAGTTATATAGATTGCAATCATTTTAATGTTGAATGCGAATAACCATTTCACAATAGGAATCGTACCATCAAAACTCAAAAGTGGATTTTTAGTAAATAAGTTATAAACCCTATACAAAATATCTCACATTTGGTTGACAAGTTTACCAGATCGGGTTCGAATTTGGTGATTTTAGATTGAATATGGGGTCAAATTAATCAGGTTATAGGCCGGCAAAGTCGAACAGGGCAATGGTAGATTATTGTACATGTTCCGATTCATCAATGAGTTAACAATTACAGTTTATAAAAAAATTCATTCACAACTTATGTTAAAAAACTGTAAAAATAATATAGAAGTATGAATTTAAATGAAAAAGTATTATTTTGTGATGTTAATTTAAAAGTACGATTGAAAATATATGATACGTTAAAATCATTATTATTTTACAGTAAAATTACTTTTGAAAAATGTCATATTGCTTGATACAAATATTATAAAAAATTAAATATTCATATTTACAAGAATAACCAGTCAATCAGATTTAGTCGTTGTTAGTTCATGTTTGGATCGTATGTTTTTTGGTCACTACTAGACTCAAGTCAAAACTCATTTTCAAATTAGTCGAGTTAGATTTAAATCATATTAATTCTTTCAAGTTCGGTTATCTTTTGATGATACTCCCTTCGTTAAAAAATACATATCTTTTTAGAGTTTATCTTACAAATTATGAATTCAAATGATACAAATTATGAAGTCAAATGATTTGACTTAAATTTCTCAGTCTTATGAAGATCTTTTATTTTCTATCATAGATTTTGATAATTCTTTTAGATTAATGAGAATACTATTGGAATTTTTTTGCTAAAATTAGGGTTGTACATTTTGAGACCGGACCGGGAAACCGAACCGGAAAAACTCAGACCGGTCCCGGTCCATCAATTTCCCGGATTCCAGTCCGGTCCGGTCCAAACCCGGAATTTTCCGGTCCAGACCGGAATGGACCAGGATATATTATTATTAATAAATATATATTTTAATAAGGTTTTTGATTATTTTGAATAGATTTTTTTTGTAAAGTGTATTTAAACTATATATAAACCAATTGAAAAAATAA
This sequence comes from Polygonum maritimum, assembly GCA_963924305.1. Lineage (NCBI taxonomy): Eukaryota > Viridiplantae > Streptophyta > Magnoliopsida > Caryophyllales > Polygonaceae > Polygonum > Polygonum maritimum. The sequence goes on from OZ002732.1 coordinate 4,577,325, forward strand.
AATTTGTAAATAAAATGATTTTTTGTAATATATTAAAATAATTTAATAATTTAAAATTAAATATATTATATTAAAATAATTTAATAATTTAAAATTAAATATATTATATCAAAAAACTAAAACCGGTCCGAGCCAGTCCAAACCCGGACCGGACCGGAACCCGACCGGGAGTGGATTTCCGGTCCGGTCCGGTCCCCGGTCCTTGTTTATGAATATTCCCGGTCCACTAGGCCCGGTCCGGGCCGGTCCGGTCTGGACTGGATGCACAACCCTAGCTAAAATATGTAAAACAATAAGTATTTCTTAACCGGTATATTGAGATGAATCAGACGTAATATATACTCCGCACTTAGGGAGTAAAAAGACAAGTATGACTTAATGTAGAGAGTAATATACATACTCATTAGTAGATTTTATTGGTATGAATGTACATACCAGTAGATTGAGCAATCGGCCGGTGTAAATAAAATATCGCTAAGCCAGTATCGAGGCTTAATTGCATAGGGGACCAAAGGGCTTATAATTACATTGTAATTAAATCAGCAATAACTAGATTCATGTTTGTGTATATGTATGAGGCAATGCAATTAAAGTGGGAGGCCCTATGTAAATAGTTTGGTTGGCCTCCTTAATTAATCATCTTTGCTAGCTGTAGTATTTAAAGTTCGTATTAGTTGTACATATAGTTGGTGTATAGTTAATGTAGAGTAACTACTCAAATTAATTCTAATCGTAAGCCACTTTAAATGTGTTAAAACTACCTCACAAGTTCTCTTTGGATCGATCTCACTGTACATATACGTGGAAGTTGCCCATTAATTAGTTTTGATTATTCAATACTTTCTCCGATCGATCCACTTTTAAGTTTTCTTTTAACATTTTGCACAAGTAGATATATATTAAGAGAAAACAAATGTTCTCTGTTTTTTTTGTCGAAAAACAAATTTTCTCTTTAATTAAGATCAAAAATACTTCTTTTTGATAGAAATACATGGTAACCTAATCAAGTGTACATTGTCCTTCCAATATCTCATAAATCGGTTAAGTCTTTAGGATAGTATACAGATATCTTCAGTTTGACTCTTATTAACAATACTCGATCTCGACCAAAAATTTAAATATACATTGAGTACAACTTTTGTACACATAAACTTTAGGTAACAGAAGAAACGTACGTGCATGTCTTCTACGGGGATAAGTAGATGATAGCGATAGTAAAATATGTTGGACAAACTACATTAATAGACCTATCATTAAGGTAGTTGCGAAAAATGGATTAAACTTGATATATAGTTTGTGGCAAATATCTCAAAACTATGAAGGTTACGACTACTAGTTTAAACATCGTATGTCGCTTCTAACCAAACAATATATATGACTAGATATATTATACGACAACTAGGAGATTGGAAAAATACCAAAATAATGGACGGAGAAAAGTGCTCAAAGAAGGAAAAAAATCAACCCTAAACCCGTTTTTACGAACTTCATATGGCGAATTAATCAGTTCAAATCGATAATATGGTTGTTCGATACAGTATTCATTATTACCAACCTTATATTATCCATTAATGGGTCGAACAATGTGACAATCATTTGGTTATCTTAACTAAGGCAATCGCCCTACAAGCGTATGGGCATTCCATCTTTTATTGATAAACTTAACATTTTGTATCTATAGTTGTACTAAAAGTTAATTGTATAATATAATAATTTTCCTACAAATCACCCATCTCAATGATCTCATCACAAAAAGAATTTACCAAACTCGTAAGTCATAACACTTACCCACAATTCGACAAACATGTTAGAGTACTCGAAATTCAAGTTCTATCTCATAAAAAAAGTCGGTTGCTCTAGGACATCCTCTAAGTCGTGTATACGGCCGGAATATATATATAATATGGTTCTCGGTTTTCGAATCAAGAGATAGCGGACTTGGATTTGACCAACCCGGGACCAATCTTAACAACACTCAAGGGCAATCTAAGATCCGAAGGTGGACCAACACAAGTGATCGAGTGTTGAGTTTAGAGGAGACCATGTGAAAGTGCAAACCCTACATGCCCAAGTACGATTTCAATTCCTCTGCAGAGTCACTGGCGTTTAATACCATTAAACTCGATTCAGCAGCGTTTTCACCCACCCATTTCCATGTAATTTCTACTCTTTTTTTATCAGATGGGTTTTCAATACTTTTCACACTAGCTACTTTACCAGCAAAATACTTAGCTAAACGTCTATGTGCTATTGGTTGGAGGAGGTCGACACAACTCACAAGTGCAAATTTCAACTACCCTAAATGGTTTGTAATTATTTTCTCAACCACTTGGAGTAGATCTTCTTTAATTTCTCAATGAATACATACATGGGACTAAGGGATTGGATGATTTCTTAGAAATATATGTTCATAGTACACTATATGTGTCTCTTTTAAATAATGTTTACAATTGTTGTCATATTCAAGGATATTCAGTAAGTGCTTACGAATTTTTTATCGGTGAATTATGAAATTGCACCACCTTTATTTATTTAATAATAATATGTAAGAGTGTGAGATCGATGAAAAATCACCCAATTCGACCAATTGTTTTTTCGAAAAAAACTAACGCATCCGGTCTAGTAGTGTCCACCCGAACCGAGAATTCTCAGTCCGGTCCTCATTCCACCGGACCGATATTTTTTTTTCAAGAAGACACATTCACTGATTTAGTGATTTGATAAAATCAAACTCGTTTTGACTCGATCAATTTGAAGCGTGACAATTGGTTCTGTTTCGTTTTTGTGTTCGTCTAGTAAAAAAGAAAAAGAAAGAATGAGATGTAAGTTTTCGGGTCAACATCATAGCCTTGATTGGATAGTCAAATGATATTGTTTTGGGAATGTTGCAATAGTTTGATTATGAGTTTTTGAGTTTAAATCATTGTTTTGAATTCCGAAATCCGAACTATTGCTAGATATTATTTCAAGTTATTTTTCGTAAACTTGTATATATTGTGGTGTATGCATGATATTATGAGGCCTTCTCTCTAACCGCTGCAATAAAACGTACCACACTCTCTTTATGGCTTTTGTTTAATGACCCATGCATCTATTGCTAACCAATTTCGATTTAATGATCTCTTCTTCACTACCACCACTTGCAATTTGGTTGCCATAGCTATTATGGGAAAGAAAAGTTGTTGGAGAGTAAATTACCGAATAGCTAGCCAACTCTGAAATCAAAAAAAAAATCGTTAGTGGATTTAAAAGATTTCATATTTTAATTACTTCAAGTTTTTCATGATCGATGTCATGTAACAACGATTAACAAGTTCTTCCTTGAAATGGACACAATTTGACTAAAGTTGGAGCTAACTTTTCAGGTCCCTTTGTGCCCCCTTAAAAGAAAGTCTTATTACTTCAAATAGAAAGGATTCAGTAGTCCTAAAATGGGGATAGCGCGACCCTTAATATTATCATGCAACAATAGAGAAATCCTCTCGTTCGGGGGGCAAACAATACATAAAACCCTATATGAAAATTAAAAACAAAAGAACGATCAGTAACAACATTCGCCTCGCGATACACATGATGGAATTGAATAGTCCAATTCCTACTAATAAAGTCATAACACCGACATACCAAGCTAAAAAGTGAACGAGTCTTACTCACTTTAGAACTCATAAGATGAATAGCCAACTATATAGCTAGTGCTTTATTCGTTCTAGTGGGTCATATACTTGGCAGTATGGACCATAAACGAGTATATATTTGATCAAAATTAAAAAAAAAAATAAAAAACAAACGAAGATATATGTGTATTGTATGTATGTATATTCAGTTATATGTTTTGTCATTACAAAAAAAAAAATAAAAAAAAATAATAATACATATGATGTGGACCATTATAAAATACTTGTATTGTAGATTTTTAGCTTTGTAAAAGTCTAGGGGTATAGCTCGCGTTCTATCGAGTCTGTTATAGAATTTCCTCGGAAGTCTGGGATTTAATTAATGCAAAATGCATTGAAACATTTTAATAATTTAAGCCTACGTATGAACATGATGGGTGCCAAGCCCGTGGAACAAGAGGACTAGGACCAATTGATTTCTTAATGGGCCGCTATAAATGGGCCATGTAGAACCACTTGTATTTATGTATCTTCTATATGAGTCTCCCTTTTGGTATGCGGTTCGTAGTTTCCCTCTATTTTTTTTTTCTACGGAGGCTCACGTACTTGTAAAATTGTTCTATTGAACACTTGTGTCCTAATTATTGTTCGTGTGCATTTTACGCGCTCTATTTAATTGTCATGTAATGACCACGTAACACGATTTTTGCCATGTAATGTCCACGTGATGCAAATTCAAGCCACATAACACTCTGTAATGCCACGAAACACCGTAAACAAAAAATTAAAACAAAATTTGCTGAAATGACTTTGGTGTTTTACGGTGTTTCGTGGCATTACAGATTGTTACGTGGCTTGAATTTGCATTATGGAGACATTACATGACAAAAATCGTGTTACGTGGTCATTACATGACAATTAAACAGAGTGCGTAAAATGGAAGGTTTCTCTAATTGGGACACAAGTGCTCAATAGAACAAAAGTGGATAGGTACAAGTGCTCAATAGAACAAAAAAAAGTAGGGGGGCCCGTTTGAAAATTTTTTACAAGTACGGGGGCCTCCGTATGTATTTTGCCTTTATTTTTTTAGTGAAAAATGAGCTACCAGCTCATCATAAGGTCAATATTAAGCTGTCTGAATATTACAAGGTTAGTCTAAATTATTCCTATAAATAATCTTAAAAAAATAAAACAATAAAGGTTGTTGACTCAACAACGTTCTAAGCTAAATAATAAATAAAGGATTACAATCTTGATTCACAGTGTAATACCCGGGTTTACCCGGTTCTATTTCGGTTTCGTTCCTTGACCCATAAGCCCGAGATATTTATTCAAATCAGTTATAGCAAAGTCTATCTTTAATGAGAAACACTAAACTTAAACCATATATATTAAGCTTATCTTTATTGAGAATATGTAGTATCTAGATATGCCCAATTAGATCATAATCTTGTTAGTTAGCAAAACCCTCGTACGTATCTATATAGTGGTCAACCTACTTTGCCTTCAACCCACTGCCGCCAATTAATTGGTCTTCCAATCTCCGTCCAAATCGACTTCCTCGGTCGATCGCAATCAAGGTAAGTCGCCGGTGTCCCTTGTTTCCTCAGATCCGTTCCGCCGGTGTCCCTCGTACACCACCGGTAAAGCCTCACTCTTTCCTTCTTCGTTCTTTTCCTTGGTTTCCGATCTCTCAGTGGGACACTCCCCGTCCTGTTCTTTCTCCATAACAGATCGCTACCGTCGTCGTCGGAGCCATCGAGGAACCCGTTGGAGCCGCTGTCCTTTCTTCCACGGTGAGTTCGGTTCCTCTATTCCGCCTTTTTCCGTCAATACTGGGCGGGTGACAGGGAGAGCCGGGTCGATAGCCAGGCGAGGGAGCGTCGGGGGTCAGGGGACCTCCTCGGGTTTGGGTCAGCGGGGGTGCTCGGGGCCGGTGTTAGACAGAGCCGGCGAGAGAGCGAGAGGAACTCGAGGTCGGGGCTGGGGAAATAGGGTCGGTAGGGTGTGAGGGGAGTTGTGCCGGCGAAGTCGAGAGGGAGAGCGGGTTGTCGGGGGCGGCCGGTGAGCCGGAATTCCAAATCTGGAATTGGGCTAAGTGGGCGAGAGGTAGTAGATGGGTCCACTGAGATGTGGGATTGGAGAAGTCTAAGTGTGGGGGCCACGGGTTTAAGGTGGGACCAAAGTTTGGTGATGAGTTGGTTTCTTTTTATAAGTAGGTTCGTAGATTAGTTAATTAGTGGCTTTGATCGTGGGTTTAAGAAATTAGTATATAAGATACCCATTTTTTTAGTCGGGCCGGTTAGTGTTAAATCGGTTTGGTTTGGGTTCGTTTTGGGTGTTCAGTCCATTACTTCGAGTAAAGAGCATTTCAATAATTCTAGTGTTCTTATCATCGTATTCAGGAGATCAATTCATTTTTGGGCCATGACATTCTTTGTTCGTAGGAAAATTCCTTCGTCTTTCAGGTAAGTCGATTTTCGACTTGCTCAGTCCTGTTCTAGCCTGTTAGGGTTGCGTGGTAGTTGTGGGATTGGTTTTGGGAACTAGTCCCGATCAATCTTTTAAAATGTTTTGATATGTGTGCTATGTGTAAATGATTTTGGAAACCTGTTTTTTGAAAGTTGTTATCTACATACGCATATTTTCGTAGTTGTTTTCTCTATGTTGGGCAGCGCTCTAGTGGAGGCTGATTGTGGATGGTTGTGATGGGATGGACGGTTGGAATGAGGATGGATGGTTTATTGTGGATGGTTGTGATGGGATGGATGATTGTCGCGTGCAGTGTTGAGGCAGGGCTGTAGCATAGGTAGCGTAAGGTATGCGGTGTTGAGGCAGTGCCCATACCATAGGTAGAGTTTCTGATTGCGTGTTTTATGTGGAATTGATTGAGTGACTAACTGGACCTAGGACTGGACTAGAGATATGTGTGCGATTGCAAACTTGTTTGCTGACCTTAGAAAGAAAAACGGTTTTGAAACGTCTCGTAACTTCCATGTTGATTCTAACTTGAGAGGATAGGATCTGACCCCTCGGGGACCTATTTTTCATTCCAGGTAATCAGGATCCCGTGACCGAGCCTCGGCGCAATGGTGGTGCGGAGCAGTAGCGCGTGTCATAGTATTGGGGTTGGGTGTTATTATGACTATTGATGTTAGTTTTATTATTATATGTCTTGGATTATATTAAGTGATTTTGCAGATGTTTGTCTTAGGATGAGTTATGGAATTTGAGTATTTGAATTCGAATTTGATCTTGGGGATTAGTGCATGTTAACTTGTTTTAAATTATAAATGTTATTTTATTCAAATACAAGTTGGATGTTTTCTATGTTTTCTCGCCGTGCCCGCGTTGCAAGATCCGAATGTCCGTTGTCGAACCAGCTTGGTAGTGCCTCGTGAGGTCTACTACCGAGTAACGCCTTGTCAGAAAGACGGGGTGTTACACACAGAGATAGAAAAAATCGCTAGCTTAAGGTATGGAAGATTGACATGTCTTTTGACAAGAAAATCCGTGACAAAATTGTATTCCTTGAAGCAATGAAAGAACATCACGTGAGGAATATAAGAAATATAGTGTCTGATATTGGTGATAATTATGCGTATTTTCCATGACACTTTCCATAGACGCTTTAAAGAATTAATAACTATTAAATTGTCACCTCGAGTTATAAGTGTATTAATTTTCATTGATGTAATATCTTCAACTGCTTCCAGAAGAGACACTGCCTCAGTTTTTAACGCAAACATAGATTGTAATTGAATCCTGTCACATTGAAGGATAGAATTTATATGATCGCGAAAAAATAAGCCATCAAACACAGACTCATTTAACTGGAGAGAAGCATCAAAATTAAGTTTTATCCAATCAAAAGGTGGTTTGATCCAATTGTTATTGTTTTTCCTTTTTCAATTAGAATTTTGTCCTTTATCTAATTTAGCATTTGCAAAATTCCATTCCAAAGCATGAAAAAACGCAAGTTCAGAGGGAAGTCTATGAGGATCAATACATGAAGGGTTAAAGATGATAAAATTCCTATGATTCCAAATAAACCACCAAAGGAAACCCAACTAATGACTATTTTGGCTAAGTGCTAATCTCTCACTCAAATTTTCAATAATACCTATCACAGAGATTAGTTGGAAACTAGTATATTACCCCGCGCCTTGCGCGGAGTTTCATAAAATTTTATATGTAAAAGTAACAAACTATTATATAGTTCTTTCATATTCAAACAAACTTTATTTATCATTTATTTATTATCAAGTTCCACAAATTGATTATTGTATATTTAATTTTTAAAACGAAAATTAAATGAGGAAGTATTATATATAATTAAGCTTTGAAAATTGGTTAATGCTTTTAGTAGTTTGGTTCAGAATTTTAGATATTTAAAATTTTCTTAAAACTACAAAGTAAAATAGAAATATAAAATCAATTTTTCTAACCTAGTTCTAAGAGCATATGTTAAGACTTAAGACTACTAATAAAAGAAATTTCAACTCTAATTGAAAACTAATAAACCCTTCATAAGAAATTATAAATTCAAATTAGGAATATGTTTCTATTCTAGGGAGTTTAATTTATGCCCTAATAGGTTAAAAAATCGATATAAAATAAAGAAAATATTTATATTGTATGGGCTCAAAATTATTAAAATTGGTACTTAATTTTTTTTAAATATAATGAGGCAAATATTTAAAAGTAAAGTTAATTCACTCCATTGTCATTATAAAAACACTAAATATGATAAAGTATATAAACTTATATAACATATTAATATGCCATACAACATACTGGAGATATGGAAATAAATAACTCTATTTTTAATTAACAACAAAGTACGGTAAATATAATAAAAATAAATATGATAAAGCAAAAGATAATTTTACTCCATAGTAGTTAACAAATCGACATATTTCCCGAATTGTTTTTGAGGATCATTTAATTATTATTTTTTAAGGATAAAACCAATACATTTGGGGTGGTTAAAAATTGATTCAATAATCATTTTCGTTAAATATATCTTAATATGTCAATTTTTAATTTGTTTTAGGGAAATCGTTATATATCTAAGATAATTTCACATATATGTTTGTTTCGATGTCCTCATAAAAAAGTATGTACTTCGTGTTTTGTTAGATGTTTCTACTCATACATTGACTAAGGAGTAATTGAAGTAAATAATTTGAAATGTACTCCCTAGGACTTTACTTGCTCATTCAAATGTAAACTAAAATATAGGCTTTAAAAAATTGCAGGAAAATTTGATAAATTATCCATAATAGAATGTATTCAGTAGAAGACACGTAAAAAAACTTGATTAAGACTATCCGATTGATTATATTCAAATTCAAAAATCATAATCAATTTTGTTTTTTAATTTGCAAACATATATTCATTTGTTCAAAACCCGACTAGATAGTAGTTTTATACTTATGTAAATTTCCAGAAAGAAAAAGCATAGTAGTTTTATATTTTATAGGAATTATTTTATTATTGAGAGAGAGAGAGAGAGAGAGAGAGAGAGAGAGAGAGAGAGAGAGAGAGAGAGAGAGAGAGAGAGAGTAAATTTGGAAAATATGATTTGTAAATGAGATGGAAAAATTTATATGATATGGCTTAATTAGTAAATAAAAATTATATGATGTGGCTTAACAATATGATGACACGTGGCAAAATCCTCGGTGGCGTAATGTGGGATCGACATGTGAAAAAAGCTGAGGTGGTACAGCGTGGTGGTTCCAATCCTTACAGCTTATATATATATAGAGATTATAATTTAACTTTTTTTCATGATTATATATATATATAGATTATAATTTAACTTTTTTTCATGATTGGATATCGTGGGTTGAGTAAACGAACAATGAAAAAAAAGTGATTAAGGTTTGCGGTTCATAGTTTATTAATGTAACGATGTTTTGATAAATATTTGATGTAACGATGTTATCTTATAAGGGCTTGTTTAATATTGATATAAAAATGTAGGATATAAATATAGATATGAGTTATAGTATACATTTGTTTATTATTTTGGAATATATTTTCTCCGTATTAAAATATAAGTTATTCTAAAGCACTACTGGGGCCCCTTCCAATTCAGTCTTTTCATACATGTCATCAAGGTGATTAGATCGAACTCGAATCCTTATAGTAACATTTATGGGAATGTAGCGCCTTCTCCCGCTGAGCCCATTAGTATGAACACAAAAATCTCTTGGTTGTTTCTGAATGACCTCATGACATATTCATTTGTGAAAAATGGTGAAGGCCTAAAAAAAGCTTAGACACATTTTATTGTAGATATGTATTTTGATCATTTTTCTCACGTCCTTCAAAATGGTAAAGCCTAAAGCTTTAAAGCGAAATCAATCAACCATCTGGACTCGTCACATTCCACATACAAACAAGACTCAACTCAACCGACTGTATAACACAAGTAGTAGCAAAGCATAAAACCATGGGAAAGAGGAAACAGGAAACAGGTTGCTTTAGATACAACATAAAGCATTGTAATTTTTTTTTTTTTTTTTGAAAAGGTAAAAATTCGGAGTACCAAATAGATTTGGTAGTCCGAGAGGCCGTAGGACGGCAGCCGTGAACGGCGAGGAGATTCAAAAAGAGCCACAAATGGCAAGTAAGATGGACGAAATGAATTACAAATTTTCAAAAAGAAGAAGCAGAGGGAGTTCGGAATCGGGGAGATTCATAAATCATTGTAATTGAATAGGACAAGCAAGCATCCCCTAAAACGTGCTCCTTTTCAGCTTTAAATAATTCCCCACTTGAACACTTGAACTTATCTAATCCAAAAGCTAAATCCACAATTCCACATGTACACTTGATGAGAAATATCGAAAACCACCCGTAATTGTGTTAAATTGCTCAAAACCACCCATTAAGTTAGAAACTATGGAAACTTACATGTTCAACACTAACCAAAGACTACTTGTATATATGGATATGGGTTATGACTATGGGAGTGGCTTCTTCCCGTGTTATTTCTTTTAACTCTCTGAACTGATGTGTTCCCGCTAGATAAAAAAAATGACTATGGCTTGTTCGGATGCAAGAGTATAATCTGTCATAATATATTTTTTCAAATAAAGAAATATAGACAAAATAAGATAAAAAGGAACAATAAAATGTTGTCACACTTTACTAAAATAAGGGGAAATTGTCATTTAGTATCCGGTTCACAAAATACTTTTTTATAAAATCATTCTAATAAATGTTACGATAATTTTCCGAATAAAGCCGCCTACGTCGTGAGTTATGAATTATGATCCGTATCAATATCGCGGAAAAAGATAAAATTCCCTTCCATTTTTCATTATTCTTTCATTTAAATAAAAATCCGTGTCCTTAAATCCACGAAAAAGTCATTCATATCCTCTTAGGACAAGAATCAAAATCATAAATCCCCGCCAATCAATTCACAAGTTATGGTCCCAAATCGATCGATCTCACATGATAACCCTATAGGATTCAATCAACTTAACCATGGTAGAGTATAATTGTCGCGACATTTTCAAACTATGGGCGATTGCGAACAATTTCCCATAATCAACACCCCGGTTTCGTAATATACTCAATTACACACCACCAACTTGGACCGTTCTTTCAATAATAACATTGGCAAATTGAGAGGCTGCACGACGACGTGGTCAAGATGAATTGAACCTGGCCCTACCACATACACACACCCCCCAAACGCGTTGAACTTGGACTCCTCCACTCCCACCATTTCTCCACTTCCAAGCAACTTCTCCGTTCCCTTTCTCCCGTATAAAAACCCACTCTTTCACCTCCCAATTCAAGAAAAAAAAAACAAAAACAAAAAACAAAATTACAAAATCAAGAAAATGAAATCGATCCAAGAAGACCCGAGACCGATCAAGATTCGGGAGGTCTGGGCCTGGAATCTGGAGGCCGAATTCGCGCTCATCAGCCAAACGATCGACAAATTCCCGTTCATCTCCATGGACACCGAGTTCCCGGGCGTGGTCCACAAGCCCAAGCCCAAGCCCGGCCCACGCCACGTGGCGCCGCCCGCCGCCGATCTCTACCGCCTTCTCAAGTCCAACGTGGACGACCTCCACCTCATCCAGGTGGGCCTCACGCTCTCCGACGCCGCCGGCAACCTCCCCGATCTCGGCGCGTGCGAGCGCTACATCTGGGAGTTCAACTTCCGGGAGTTCGACGAGGCGCGTGATCCCCACGCGCTCGACTCGATCGCGCTGCTGAAGAAACAAGGGATCGATTTCGACCGGAACCGGTCCGACGGGATCGGCTCCGGCCGGTTCGCGGAGCTCATGATGGCGTCCGGTCTGGTCTGCAACGAGTCCGTCGTCTGGGTGACTTTTCACAGCGCGTACGATTTCGGGTATTTGGTCAAGCTCCTCACGCGCCGCCGTCTGCCCGGGAGCCTGGCGGAGTTTCTGGCGGTCGTGACGGTGTTTTTCGGGAACCGGGTTTATGATGTGAAGTACTTGATGAGGTTTTGTAGGAGCTTGTATGGCGGGCTGGACCGGGTTGCTAAGACGCTTGAGGTGGACCGGGTTGTGGGTAAATGCCATCAGGCCGGGTCCGATAGTTTGCTGACGTGGCACGCGTTTCAGAGGATCAGGGAGGTTTACTTTGTGAACCATGGGCCCGAGAGATATGCGGGGGTTTTGTATGGATTGGAGGTTTTCTGATCCGTGGGTTAAAATTTGTTATGTTGGTAGATAATCATAATTGTTCATTCGATTTGATTGATTATTGTTTATAGACTTGAGGAGGGTCAGCAAGTGTTGAATATTACTAGTAGTATCGAAATATTGTTTATATGGTTTTCATGATCATCTCAACTCATCAATTAAAATGATAAGTTTTAGTCCATGTGGTCATTTTTTTTTGACTTGGTAAGAATTAAAAATCTTATTTAAGGTGAAAATCCTAAAACATTCTTATGGATAAGATCTAGAACCTCATGGTGGTTCCAGATTACTTCCCATGAATGACGATGGTTCAGACTCGTTGTTTTATCGACCACAACATTGCATTGTCTATTTTAATGTGAAATGCGGACTGATTCGAATCCTTGGATGGACACAAGAACATCTACCACTATCCTTTCAATTTCTTAGGGACAACTAGCCAAGTCTTTCACGACTTTGATAACCGTTTCATTGTCACCTTCTATTTCAAGTTTTCGGCTATTACATTGTTTGAGCATCAATATTTCATCTCAAAATGTTAGGGCTTCAGCCATCAAGATTGATAGATCACCAAACACTCTTACAGTTCTAGTTATCGTGTGTTTGGTCTCCTTCAAATATTACTATCTTGCGCCTTTTCCTCATCCTCTTGCCATCTCTTGGCTTGTTCACACTGCTTTAATTGTGTTTGAATATGCACGCTTAGGTCTTACTATATGCTATCACTTGTCCGAAGCATTGTTTGGCCTTTTCACATGTGGACATGTGGTCATGCTTTATAGTGGATTAGTTGGGATAAAATGGTTAGAATAATGTTATGAAATTTTAAAAATCATGTCAAAGAAATGATAAAACTTTGGTCTAATCAAATTAAATAAATCGAGAGAAATTTGCCGAAAATCAGTTGTATGATAGGCCATATATCGCTAAACCACCAGGATGTTTGGATATTATTTTGGACTACCTGATGATGGTCTCCGTTAACAAACAACCACACCAAGCAAGATTCCGTTAAAAAACCGTTAAACGCGCGTGGCCACGTTGCATTTTAATATTTTTTATTTTCTTTTACACATTTTAACACTTAAAAAATACCAAAAAACCCAAAAAAAATAAATTGTTTTATTTTCTTTCATTCCGTTTAAATAATTATTTTTTTTCTTTTTTTCACTTTTAATCTTTAAAATTTTGAAAACTCTATTTTCACCAAAAAATAAAAATAAAACCCTTTTCACCAAAAAAATATATATAACCCAAAACACCCGACACCTTGACCGGCACCGACCTCCTCGTCCCGGCCTGCGATGGCGACATTAAATTATACATAAAATCTACATGAAAACAAATTAATTACTCTACATTAAATCAATTTACATGAATTAATGTAGAACATGAATATACATAAAACCTTATCCGAATAAAATTAATATAACATATTTTTTCTAATAAATTAATGTAAAACATTAAGATAAATGACATAATCTACATGAAATCTAATCTACATAAAATTAAAATAACACTTAAACATACATAAAATATCCTACATGATTTTTAATGTAACAAACCCTAAAATTTTTAATGAACATATCCGGTAAGCAGTTTGCAGATCTACGCAAAGGCAATTTGCGACCAAGGCGGTGGAGGGCGGCGTGAGGTGGCCGGCGTGAAGCGGCGGTGGGAGGGCGGCGACTCGAGGGCAGCACGATGACGGCTCTTGGGCGGCGACACGAGGACTACGGCGGTTCGTCAGCGATGCCACTATGTGATGGTGGTTCACCGGCGACGCAAGGTCTATGGTGGTGTAATGGTAGTCTGATGGGGGTGATGGGTTATACGTAGATGATGTTGGGATGCCAAGTTTTATGTAGATGGTTAAAGAAAATTTTACGTAAATTGAGTTGTAGGTGATGAGGGTGTTTTTGTCCAATTTTATTTGAGAGGTTATTTTTGCCAAATACTATTAGAGGGGTATATTGTTGGAAGAAACAATTCAAATATGTATATTAGCGTCTGTTCCCCAAATCTTATAATTATAATTTTGTAAACATTAATAAGCTATATATATATATTAAATTTCATGTTTATTAACAAGTGGGTAAAATCGAACATTATCATATAATATTACTCGATTAAATCATACATAATCTATCCATTTATATAAGCCTAATTCTGTACTTAGTACGAACACTTAACTAGTATTTTTGAAAATTTTACTTTCTCCTAATTATTTTGAGAAGAATTTTGTTCATCGGAATGGAACCATAGACTTCTTAGTATCATGAACGACCAACCGTTTTTTTGGGTCAAAACCATTGCACTAATCATAAGGTTCCACTCTATTCCAGTATACATTGTCAAACCGTTTCTTCGTGGAAATGCATCAATTTGATTATTATATAATGATGTTCACACGTCGGTTCGTGCGCATATGCGCGGTAAGCCCGATACATAAGCACATGAGGTTTCACCCTAAAACCAATTGGCAATAGGGGGAGAAGCCCATGTACTTATATGGTGGGTGGTTTACAATCTAATTCCCGATGTGGGATACTTAATCTCAACACGCCCCCTCAAGTGCAACTGCCTGGCCCCTCAATAATGCTAGTTGCGCTTGACGACTCATGCCTTAAGGCCGGCCAGCCCATTAGACCAGGATAGTCAGACCCAGACCGAACAGGCTCTGATACCATGTTAAATCTCGGTGGGCCGTATATGACGTGGGGGATTCACACGTCGGTTCGTGCGCATATGCGCGGTAAGCCCGACACATAAGCACATGAGGTTCCACCCTAAAACCAATTGGCAATAGGGGGAGAAGCCCATGTACTTATATGGTGGGTGGTTTACAATCTAATTCCCGATGTGGGATCCTTAATCTCAACAACTGACTTGGAAGAGCTGACTAATTACATAATTTAGTATGGAGTTGAAGGTCTAAGTGAGTGGCTTGACTTGAAAATTCAAACTAAGCAAGTCGTCCGTGAAGTTGGAGGACACTGTACTACTCAAGTCTCTAACATGCTTTTAAAAAATGAATGGCGGCTTAACACCTGTATATAATGTGGAATGTATCAAATATGTATCACGTGGCTAATTATCAATTAGTTAGTATATATATATGTGGTTTATGGTCTAAGTTGGCGGCGAAGCGGCGTGACTTGAAAGTGGTTGAACCTAAAGCCAAGTCGTCTAAAACAAGTTGGGGTGTGCATGCAATGGAATCCAACCAAAAAAATATATTACTCCCTCCGTTTCATAATAAGTGTCGTTTTAGCACTTAAAATTTGTTTCATAAGATGTGTCGTTTTAGGTTTTCAAAGTGATTTAATAGGGGTGAATGATGATAATTTTTATTGGAATGTGTATTTGTTGACTAAAGTTGTTCATGCATTGGCCAAAAAAATGTAGTGAGTGGTAAGATTAAGAAAAAGTTGTAAGTTTTAAAGTGAATGATTGCTTTTCTTAAAAACTGTGTTGAGAGCTAAAACGACACTTATTGTGAAACGGAGGGAGTAGTTCCTAATTGGTTGGATACTTGGTCGTATAATCATATGAACATGGATTCAAATGCCTCTTCTAAATGAGCTTGTTAAAACATCTGATCCTTTGCGAGTGTTAGAGTTCTTGTTTTGTTTTATTTTTTTATTTTTTTGAGTCTCGTCATAAGGTCAACGGCATATATATTCCACCGAGCTATCACTAATAGTAACAAAGACTGTGGTCTTTACAATTTTGTTATGCGAGATTGAGTTGCAAAAAAAAAAGGTTTCAACGTCAAACAAATATATACATTTTGTAGAAAAAGGACTCCTTATTTTTTTTCTCGAAAAAAAGGACTCCTTACTTTTTTTTTTGAAAAAAAGGGCTCCTTATTAGACGGTTCTAGAATTTGTTATTTTGGGTTCATATAGCAAAGATTATTGTAGTTTTAGAACTCCCTATTGTTGCCTCTGAATGAAAGAAGTCACATGATTTTATACTCAATCTTGTAAGACTCTTTTAATTGACAAGTACTCCGTATTATTGAACAAAACAATCAATCTAAAATTAACAAATATTTTTGAAGGATGATGTATTTAGGAACTAAGTTCTCAACACTATATTTAAATAGTCCTAAAAACCCACAAACTGTAAAATGGCCCATTTAGTTGAAACTGAGACCAATAGTGGAATGGTGGCGAATTAGGCCTGCACAAGACCATCGCCTTCAAAATAGCCCATTTTTGTTTGGGCAAACAAAATATCGTACACTCCGTATCGATTTAGAGAGAAAAAAAAAGAAGACATATAATATTGGAAAATCAAACAAAAAGATAGGAAACTGTTAAAACTGCACAGAGAATCAGATAGACTAAACAGGACACTACTTAGATTCATCACATCGTTTGCTTCTGATTAAACATCCAATACATAAGCACGAGCAAACTCAAATACTTCTAGCTAATACAGTACTGTAGTTAATAACAGTCTTATTTATATACTTTTGTTAGTAATTCAGCTCCTACATACATATAACTACGAACATTACACAGTTAACTGGCTCTCTCTTGTGCAACTCCTTAGCTTAAGCGAGACGCCATTCGACAAAAACCGGAGAAACAGCCTGAGTTTCCGCCTCAAACTACCGAGCGCCGAAGTCTTGGTGGGCAATGAGTGAACGAGGAGGGCTCCCAAAGTGCAATCTCTAGCTATGAAGTTCGTTTCAAGATCGGGGGACGGACCCGATAAACCCTTCTTCCACCAAGGACGAGTTTTCGGAGAATAAGCCACTATTTCCTCTAGTGAAGTGTATGGTGGTTTTGTTGTCGTTTGATTCTCATTTTTGCGCCAAAACGACCTTGGTGTGTCTTCCCCGTTGCAACCCATGATTCGTTGTCCTTAAACTTGCAAAGTTGAATTGATGCCTAGCAAAAGAAATCATAAGGTTAATAATTTGGAATTGGTACAAATTATCCTAGAAGGGTTCAAAACCCTAAAGATCGAGATTGATGTGGATAAAAGATGGGTAAATTGTGAAGTAAAAATAGATGAAAGATCATGTCGACTTCTCAAAATACCATGTTTGTCTGGTATATCGAATCGTTACCTTATAAAAGAAAAATAAAAGTTGAGTTTAAAGATTAGTTGTTACCTTAAATGAAGCTTGAATGAATGATGACGGCGGAGAGGATGTTGAAAAGGGAGGTTGTATAACATTTAGGAGAGAGGAAGAGGGATTAAGGGAAATGGTTAGGATGTGGAAAATCAAGTGAGAGATATTAGAGTATAAATCAACAACCAAATAACTCATTTTTTTTGGTCTATTAATTGTCATTTACCGAAAAAAGGCAACCACACAACTATGAATGAGGTAAAGTAAAATAATTAGGTGAAAAACTCACGGAAGGCTAGATGACACGTGGTGGAGTAAGTGGCAAGGGATTAGTCCAGATAAGCATATTATTATTGTCTGTTAAGATGTTAACTAACTTTCGGTTGAGGATGATATGGACTGAAAATTGACGTAATTAATTACACTTTTTTGATGTTCAACCCAAAAAAAATTACACTTTTTTGATGTGGATTTGATATAATCTACCGACGTTGGTCTTTAATGAAAATGGGCCCTTATATTTGAAAGTTAGCCCACCATTGGGCCCGTAAACCAAGACCAGCCCACCAGTTCGTTGACACGTGCGACGTCTTACGGAAGCCACAAGGAAATTTGAAGAAAAAAGCATAGGCTAATTACTAAAAACCTATTTAAATCACATCTTATAATGTATAAAGTCCTTTATACTATAATACAAAATTTCGTGTTATTTTTGTGCAGTCTAGAAGGTTTTTGTGAAGAAAATACTTTTTATGTGAAAGTATAGCAAAACATAATGTGTTGTTTAGTTGCTTTTGTGACACTATTGATTAATCAATGTCTATTTTCATAGAGGTTTAAGTGTAAATCAGTTTCAACCGTTCTCATAGGCTTGGTAAATTTTTTTGGTCGATCTCATAGGCTTGGTATTATATCAATAAACCAGTATTTACGAAGGCGTTTATCAAGTTGAAATGAGTACTATAAATAACTCATTTTATATTTAAGATTGTCATAAACGATAACTCATTTTATTGTGTGTTGGATAACTTGATCATTTCAACCTAAAAAGCTTAAGATAATTAAATCGGGTCGATAATGTAGTGTTGGTCCACATTATCATTCTGTATTATCTTTACTTATATAAATGAGGTTGGTTCAGATACAAATGCTCCTTAAGATACAAACTATAAATAAATATCAACCGTTAGATTCAAAGAATCTACGGTTCAGGTTGAAACAAGAAGCTAAAGAAGGGAATTGGGTTGAAAATAGGTGCGGTGGCAATTTTGCAATTATAGGAAATTTTAAGGGCAAAATTGTCCATAAATCTCAAAACAGAAGAAAGGACGCCAGGCTTTGTTCGCTCTCGTTCGCTCGTTGCTCCAACAAGTCCGACGACTGGTTCATAAGCGTCCTCAACGCCGCCGATCTCTTGGAGAGGGGCTACTCCGATCCGTCCGCTGTCAACACCTTGCTCGGATTGGAGGAGAACGGACGTGGCTTCCGAAATTTGGATCTGAACTCGCACGAAGGGGAGGGTGTGGGCGGGAGGGGAAGCTCGGGAATCAAAGCAATCCGGATGTGCACTCGGTGCTCGATTCATCTATGGTGGAGACCAATTCGTCGTTCGGATCGGCTTCTTCTTCTCCTGCTATGCTGAATTTGCCTTGAATTTGCTGAATTAGGGTTCAACTCACTGTTTATAGCAAGGAGGCCCAAAACCTTGCTTCCAAGGTCGCCTTTGAGCATTTTAGCGGTGAAATCTCTTGTTTTCTCCCTCCCTGAGTTCCAATTTTGGGAAATTTGTTGTCAAGTCTTGAGGGGAATTTCTAGGGTTTGGGTTCGCAATTCTATTGTTATCTCTTCTCTAGGTTTTTTCTGCTTTCTTACGGTGATCTAATTCACCTGTTTCAGGAAGTGTCCCGCTGCCAGAAAATCAACAAACATCTCCAATTGCTACTTGTAATGGAGCTGATCGAGTAGCTACAGACAATAAGTTGCTTGAAGGTGATGCTCAATGCTACCTGTTTTAGTGTAAATTGCATTCCTGAATGAAATCAGTATTAATTGCTTGTACACCATTTGAAACACAACTTCAGTTGGCAGATGGTTTGCATATGTGCAAGAATTAACTTCAAATCTACGCACATAAGAGAAATCATGAGTTGCCTGTGTACTTTGTTGAAAGAGTAGGCCCTATTTCAAGTGTAGAGTGACAGTAGAGGATAAAAGTATGAAAGTGAGGATTATTTCAATACAGTCAAAGAATTTGAGAGCTCGGTTGCAAAAGTTTCTTTGGCATCGATATTTCCTAGCGGATTTGAGGAGGTTCGATTTTTCATTTTGTTTGGTTACAATACAGACTATACAGTATGTGTTTGATTCGCATGGTTATAATCTTGTCTAACGTCATTTCATATTTGATGCACTTAACCTCAGGATGATCCTTCTATCTATAAAAACCTTCTACAAGAATTTCTACAGAAGGAAATGTCATGCCTTCCAAAATACGCTACAACCCTCGAGGGACCCTCGCATATGCCAGAATTTGTTTCAAGCCTTGAAATTCAAGGGGAGAATTTCAGAGGGCAAGTTGCGAAAAATAAGAAGCAAGTGGAGATGAATGTGGCTAAGGTTGCATATACTGCTTATAGAGAACGTAAGGATCTTTATATCAACTCAGATTTCAAGCTATGCAATTATGATATTTTTTATGTCTATTGCCTGTAAAAAAAACTGCTTGTTCATTTCTTTGGTGCAAACGGGATCGTGACCGTTTCAGCCAAAGACAAGGCCACTAATAAAGAACAACTAATCACCATTCGCTCCTCGGGTGGACTCGCAGAAGACGAGATTGAGCGGATGGTTAAAGAGGCGGAATTACATGCTCAGAAAGATCAAGAGAGGAAGAATCTCATTGACACCAGGAACACTGCTGACACCACCATTTACAACATTGAGAAGAGCTTAGGAGAGTAAAGAGAGAATATTCCTAACTTCACCAAGCCCGTGCTTCAAAAGCGGTGGTGATGGTGGTGCATGTTGCCGACGGCTTTTGTAAATGGGAAGCGACTGATGGGTTTGGAGCATAAGTGAAGAGTTCATTTTCTACCTAATTTTTCAAAGCTCATTCTCCCCCTACCCAATTTTGTTACACTCCATTTTCATGACACTTTAGTTGTCATTTTATATGAAAGAATACAGTTGGATATTGGATTGAAGCTAGGGATTAAATGATTAACTAGTTGATAATGTACAGCTTGCTGGTGTTTGTTTGTAAATCTATGAATAATCAATTATTCAACTATTCTCTCCTAAAGTTTATATATTGCTCGAAAAGGGTTGTCAATTTATCATGGTTTGAACCATTTTAAAAAGTTAAAAACATATAATGTACGTACAAGAAGTCAAATTAGTTTGCTTCCAAAATCACACTCACAATTGTTATCCAACACTACTGACTAAGAATTATACAGCCTTCAAAGTCTTTGATCTTCACAACAATTGGTTGAATTGTGTTGCTTGTAATAGTACTTATGTTCACGTATTTGAGATGTGTGTTCACATATTTGAGTATAATGTTCACGTATTTTAGTATCATGTTCACGTATTTTAGATGTGCGTTCACATATTTGAGTATAATGTTCACATATTTGAGTATCATGTTCACGTATTTTAGATGTGCGTTCACATATGAAGTTGCGTTCACGTATTTGATTAACATGTTCACGTATTTTAGACGTACGTTCACATATGAAGTTGCGTTCACGTATTTGATTAACATGTTCACGTATTTTAGACGTACGTTCACATATAAAGTACTTGTGTTAATAGATGTGTGTTCAAATTAATGTTGTCAAATTCTCACACACATATATGTAAAGCTTTCGAATTTGCACAATTATAAAGCATGACCTCTCTCTATATATAAAATTATAAAATGACAAGTTGGGCTATAGTGCTGCATTTGTAAGATAATTCGATGGAGATAGCAAGTAGAGATAAAGAAAAATGTTGATTGCTAAATTTTTGATACATTCAAGTTTACGCATAAATAAGTTTAAATATGTGAAACGGTTTATTATGTATATTTCCATGTTCATGTTTTTTCTTTGGGCCGGACCAAAAAAAAATGTTTTTTCTTTGGATGTTCACATATTTGATGAAGTTATTCACATATTTTATCTCGTGACTCACGTATTATTAAAGATGGTACATGAATGCAGATTAATCTCGCTCACATATTCCATGTCTCTGCTCACATATTTCATGCCTCTGTTCACATATTTCATACCTTTGTTCACATATTTTACGCTTATGTTCGCATGTTTCATGCGGGTGTTCATATATTTAATATCTTTTTTACATGGTTCACATATCAAATAACACAATGTTAAGTCAAATAAAAATGTGATGTCTCTGTTCACATATTTTAGATGTACGTTCACATATTTGAGTATCATGTTCACGTATTTGAGTACCATGTTCACGCATTGTAGATGTACGTTCACATATATGAGTATAATGTTCACGTATTTGAGTATCATGTTCACGTATTTTAGATGTGTGTTCGCATATTTGAGAATAATGTTCACATATTTTAGATGTATGTTCACATATTTGAAGATAATGTTCACGTATTTGAGTATCATGTTCACGTATTTGAGATGTACGTTCACATATTTGAGGATAATGTTCACATATTTGGGTATCATGTTCACATATTTTAGATGTACGTTCACGTATGAAGTAGTTGTGTTCATGTATTTTAAAAGTATGTTTAAATTAATGCAGCGTCTGCATTTGTAAGATAATTCGATAGAGATAGCAAGTAGAGATAGAGAAAAAAGTTTATTACTAAATTTTGAATACATTTAAGTTCATGCATTATATTCAAGTTCATAAATTAAATATAAGCACAATCTGAAAATTGGGCTAACAATCCCACACGGTGACATTTTCAAATATGTGTTGATAGCTAGTTTTTTTATTTCACGTATTGCTGCTTCCAAGTGACATATTTCGGCGTTGCAGTAGAGAACGAGCTGTTTGTCGAAAACGGTGAGGCCCAGAGGAGCATCGTCGGGGACGTTCTTGTAGCTCGTCTCGGTTTCTTTGATGGCCCACGGTGTCCTTACCCTTCTATACGCGTTGTTTCCAGGAGCCGGAGCCGACGTCCATGGTGTCCATCATCTGCTGCACTGTTCTTGCTGTTGGAAGCTTGTCCCATACCATTACACAAAAATGACCCCGATCAGATTTAATGTATACTTGTTCAATTATTTCTAAAATGAGAAAATGAGTTTCTTTTGTTTGATTAGCTTACCTACAGGGGAATGATCGTATCTGAGATGGATAATCCATATGGGTACACAAAAGGCATTATCATCCTCTCTCATGATGGCACATGTGTAGCTACTTCAGATGGCACAATGCTCATTTTGGTTGACCAGGATGTAGTTCTTACAACGTAGCTGCTTTGTATTCTCATTTAAGTTGATTAGGATGCATGCTAGAACATGCTCCCATATGTAGCAACACACTGAACACAAGTATTAGCTAAACTAAAATTTACTAACCAATTGAAAAGAGAGAGTCAAAAATCAAGATGACACAATGCATGAGATATGAAGCATATGACACATAGGAAATCTTGACCGTATGCAAACAGGTTCACATTATATTATTTGAAAGCTTAAGTTTTCAGTGACAGAAACAATTAGTGTCATGCTGAGGAATTTTCATTGATTGAAATCACTTTGGCTTTGTGCAGGAACACAAACAATTGGGAAAGAATAGGAGTCAAAGCAATCATGCAATAATTCCAAACATACTCAAAAAACAGATTCATCCATCCTACCATCCAAAAAAACAAATTCATCGAACTCATGATTTCACAAGTAATTCAGATCTATACACAAATAATTCAATCCAACCGCAAACAATGAAATCCCCTTTCAGAAACCTTGAAGCATTATGAGGAACAACAAACATGGATAAGAATAACAACAACAGAGAAGAATCTCACACGGATTCAGATCTATACACAAACAATTCAATCCTTGAAGCATTACTTCTTCTTCTTTGGAATCCCTTTGTGGTTAATTATCATTTCGCTAGTGTTGCCGAAGTTGTAGTGGAGAGAAGACCTTTGAAGCCCCTAAAATGGTGTCGGTTGAATAATCCACACGGATTCGGGTCGGATCCTGTCCATCTACTCCTTCCACTCGCCCTGCTCCAATTCCTCCACCAGGATTTGGAAGGAGATCGAAGGGCCGCTCCATGAGAACTGTCCGATCTAATCTCTACTCCGGCGAAGATGCCGACCTCTCCTACTCCTCCTTCGCTCCGGGAACTTTGGCCGCCGGAAGGCCCGATTTCGCCTTCGAGAGGCTCACGGAAACCGAGCTGCTCAAGATTGATTTTTCGCACGGATCTTCGAGTGCGGAGATGAAATCGAAGCTGCGAATTCAGAAGACGGAATCGAGATCGGAGTCAATCGGGAGAAACGAGATGAAGATAAGGGAATCGAAGCCTCGTAATCGCAGATCGGAGTCCAGTTGAGCCCTGCTTTGGATGAAAAAAAACACGTAAAATGACAATTGTACCCCCGCGTCCTTAAAAATTAAAAGGAGGAAACCTTTTAATCGTGGCCATCCATCTACGTGATCTAACGGCTACAGCTTGTTTTTAGTTTATAGGTTAATTTTGATTTTTATTTGAACCAACACCTATATAAATAAGGACACCCAAATCAAACAAATTTTATATATTGTTAACGATTGGTAGTGTGGACTTGGGGGGACACTCACATTGACATGTACGTACGCAACTTCTCAAAGAATAATATCGCTCTGTTCCTACCTAATCAAAGTGCTTAATTAAGCTTTTTACATCAATTACACACTTACAACAACAACAAAAAAAGAAGCTAAGAGCCCTTCTACACAGCCTAACGATTACTTATCTACTTCAAGCTCCGAACAATCTCCCTACAACAGTCCGGCTCAGCAAGAATCTGAAGCACTCCTCCTTCTCCTTGCCTATATCCAAACTGATTGATCATTAGCCGATGACCCGAGCAACGAAACGATAATTGGATGAGACATGAAGCGGGTCAGAATAAGAAACCGCTCACTCTCTCCAACCGCTCCTACTGTCACGGGCGCGTGCCCTCTACAAGCTTGGCCATCGCAGTCTTCCCCCAATAGCCTCGTGTATCGTGGAGGCATCAACCAAGTCGAAAACATCTCCTTCTGCTTCCTTGCAATATTAGGTTAATTTCCCATAATCGTCATCCGGCACGGAGGGAGGGGTGAAATAATAATAAAAAAGTTAAATATTAATTGTCAAGAAGAATATCAAGTATAGATAATATAAGATCACCACGAGATACTGAGTTTGGGATACCGTAATTTTTTTTTTAGCCCATCCTGATTTGGATTTCTACTTCCGTCCATGATGGGTCATATAGTTTCTTGTAGCTAGTTTCGTTGAACAATAACATATTTGTTGTGTATGTGAGTTTTTGGATTGTCTTGTTTTATTTTTTTTGGTCGAAATTGTCTTGTTTTATTTGGACATGGAGGCTAGTTTATATAAAAAAAGACAAGTTGGAAGTTGGAACACGTAGTTTGAATTATGAGTGTCGACGGGGCTTGTGATTGGTTAGACTACAAGCGCGATGGGCCCGGTTTGACTAGTCAGCAATGAACGATGTCATCAGTTTCCGTTGAATATGAGATTATAAGTCATTAATACGCTCCCCTACATGTCCAAAATAATAGTAATATAAGCATATGATTCATTTGATGTTACATGTTTACAATTCGAGTTTTATAATGCCCACGTTACACTATCACTTTACACGTACGTAGTGGTATATAACATACCAAGGAATCCTAATTGCATCAGCATTACGTACGTTCTTTTTTTTGCTTAGAATATAACGATTATACGGCATGTATATAAGAGTATGTGCAGGGGCGGACCCAGGATTAGAATTTAGGGTAGGCTAATGTAATAAATGCTATTTTTATAAATAAGAGAAATGAAGTTTTCTTAAAATTTTTATTCGTACAACGATCAAAATGTCGTCAATAGTAAATTCCTCGTCCAATTAAGTGTAAAACTCGTTCAAATTCAATTATGGAAAAACGAGTCCTTATATTAAATTATTATTTTGAAATAAATTATTTAAGAATATAAAAAGAAAGAATTAAGAAAGAAGAAATTTAATGAAAAAGAAAACAATTAACAGACGAGTAACAGATTCAATAATCGGGTAGTTATATTTTTATTAAAAACCAACCTATTAAAGCCCTAAATAAAAAGGGAAATTAAGAGAAGCGATTAGGACTCGAACCCTCAACCTTTCCGACCCTTTTCTTCCCCTTACCAGTTGAAGTGCGGAAACTCTTTGTTAAGTTACGGGACCAAGCTGATATTTTTTTCAAGCCGTTGAATTGATAAGCTTGAACTTCTCGTTCAATTACTGTGTGCCAGCAAAGTGATATTCTGATGAATTGAAATCAGATTTCATCATTACACCACGTTTCACCTATGTTAAATAGATCCCTTCGTTTCACGCTTGCGCCGAGTTACATTCCCCCTGTTCATTTTTTTTGTGTTCACACCTATTACTACAACCCAAATCCGTTCGTCACTTTCGACCGCCGCCAACCCCCACCGGCAGTCGCCCATCGCGCCGACCACCTCCTGTCACCACCACGCCGGCGCCGCCGCCCTTGCTCGTCGGCGTTCCGCCCCTGCCCGTTGTTATCTGCCGCTGCAGCCGCCCATCGCCGCCAGCCCTTCTCTGGCCATCGTCGTTCCGTCACCAGCCCGGCGCCGCCGTCCACTTCCCGTCGCCGCTGCCACCCCTGCTCCAACTCGCCCCGCCCGCAGCTCGTCCTCGTCGGGCCTGCTGCTCGTCGCCCCGTTCGCCGTCGCCTCTGCCCACCGCCTATTCGCCGGAGTCGCCGCCCGTCGCGTACGCTGTCGCCGCCGAGTTGCCGGCCGTCGTTGTTGTTGCTGTTGTGCGGTTGTCGTTGTTGACGTTGTGTTGAGTGTTGCACAGTCCGGTTTTACGTAAAAGCAGAGCAAACAAGAGGTGAGCCGCCTCCGTTTCATTATATATTGTTAATGGCTCGGATTTCTGATTTTGGGTTGATCTTTACGCTTAAGTATAGATTTTAATTTACTCAATAAATAAAGCCCATTGAGTTAGCAACTAAAATCTGAAGATTCTAGCAATTAAATGGACTACCAATGGTAGATTTTGGGTACTAATAAAAATAGGATTATTCCTAAGGAAAACTAGAAAATGGCTTTAATAAAATTATTATTAAGAGGTAAAATGGTAACTAAGTTGTAATTAGAAAATAAACTAAATATTTATTTATTTAAATTAATTTTATGGTGAAATATTAAGTTGTTAATATTAAAGTTTTAAAATCATTTTATAAAAGATATAAGATAATATTTTTGGTAATCGTCGAGTAATAATTATACATCATCAACCAAAAAAATAGTTAACTTCACTTCTCGGGTCGTTACGAGATTTATATTAAAAGGAAATATTTTTCTTTATATCGAGAAGTAAATTAAATATTAATTTATTTTGTGTTCGCTCGTCTTAAAATCGCGCATAAATTAGGTCGGGTCCCCGAATCGTCATAGAGCCGAGAAACAATTTCCGTAGGACGCAATTCTCGGAAATCCAAGGCAAGTGGATGGTTCTCTTTTCATATTCTCTATATATTCGATAATCGTTGATTTCTTCCCTATTATCATATCCATTTTTGTTGGGAACACCTTGTTTGCTAAATAAAATGAACTTAGGGTTATTTACTGTTTAGAAATAATGACCCCATTGTTACTTACATTATCGTACTGCGCTAGCCCATGGACTTAGGACCGATTGATTGTGGCCTTTATGTGTTTAAATGTCTCGTTTGAGACTTTGTAATGGACTAGAATAGGGATTAGGGGTGAGAGACTCGTCTCTGCTACACCTCTTAAAAAGATGTATTAGGATGTACCTATACCCTAATACTGGGTCATGACTCTGCCCGCTCTACCGCTCAGAGGGGTGATAGCACCCTAGCTATGTGCTCATCTATGTGGCTCTAGGCTCGATCAAGGGGTCGCCGCATATAAAAATTGTTAATTGAAACTATGTGGCTCTAGGCTCATTCAAGGGGTCGCCGCATATAAAAATCGTTAATTGAATCTATGTGGCTCTAGGCTCGTACAAGGAGTCGCCGCATATAAGAATCGTAATTGAATTGTTGAAATGGATATTCCTCGGGTGGCCCTTGACTCTTATGAGTTGCCATATCCGAAAATCGTTAAAATAAAATGGAATTGTTTCTACTAAACCTTGATGTGTATTAATAAGTTCCCAACAAAAATCCTTAATCACCTTTCGTTCCTAGGAATCACCTCCATGTGATTTCCTATTCTCACAAGAAAGCTCGTTATTCACCTCCATTCGGATTCGTTCCTTCTATCTGAGTTATATTTGAATGAAGCCTCATCCTCTAAATTATGTCACACTCTCATCTTAAAAGAAACCCGATTTGTCATGCATCGCTCAGTTCCCTTTGGACCTTGATGCCGACATACTTAGCCTTTTAAGAACCTAGTCACATTCTACCACTTGCTTAGTCTCGCGTTAGACTAATACCACTTTCTTTTCTTCCCGACATTGGTCGGCTGGTATTTCTTGCTTTTATGGAAATATCAGGGCATAGAGACAGGTTTGCCGAAGGCCAAAGACGAAGACTCGAGGATTTGAAGGAAGGAAGATTTTCAAGAGATTTAAATTACTTTACATACTGGAGTTTTTACAAAGGATCTTTTAGTCGTCACCTTATTTCCGTTGCAAAATGATTTAAATATCTTCTTCACTCAAACATTGTAATTTTGTATCATTGATCATCGATTTCTAATCATGTGTTCAACATTGGATCACTTTTGATGTAATATACGTTCAATATTTCGTTTTTGTGAATTGAGTTGTGTTACCCATCGCCTTGGGTGACTTTGGATGGGAAAATCCGAGGTCACTGGCATGTAATACCCATGGTTTCAAAATAGGGGTGTTACAGCTAAATTCACCTTAACAACATTGAAAAAAAAATCCAAAATGTAACTTGTATTTATGATTAAATACCACCTGATTACATAAATATATATAGCCAAACATGCTAAAATTAATCATTTCTTCAACAAAATCCCAACAATATACTATCAACCCATCCCTTCACAAAATCAGAACTCATCCCTTCACAAAATCAGCTACTGTCCAAGTGCAGTAGTCTATATACATTCGTAGGCAATTAGTAATGAGCCACTACAAAAAAACACTAAACTAAAATTGTACCCTTCTTTTACTTAGAGCATAAAATTGATCAATCACCCAATCTGAATCAATTGTATCAACTATTTCCTTCTCTATATGCACTGTCATTAAATCAGCAAGAAAGTCATCAGTCATTGTAGTTCGAAGTCGATTTTTAATAATCTTCATAGCTGAGAAAGCCCTCTCTGTTGTTGCCGTAGAAACTGGAAGAGTCATCACCAAACGAATCAATTTTTCAATCAGCACAAATGGTGTTCTTGTTCTAATGAATTCTTGACACAACTCTGAAAGGGTGGAGAGATTCTGAAATTCTGCCACTTCTGAGAATTGATACTCAAAATGCTCTAGTTCAGTTCTTAAATCATCCAAATCTTGCACATCACTCGGATAATACTTCTCAGCCAAACTACAAATGTTGTCAATGTCAAATGATTCAAAATTAGACCGAGGATCCAACGAAGAGCTGAGAACCAAAAGCTCCCTTGTTTTCTCATTGAATCTAGTATCCAATTCACTCAACTGAAAATCAATCACAGCTGTAAATACTTGAACACGGTAATACTTCTCAATTGTAACAATATCATGCTCTTGAGAAGCACGAAGTCGTCGAGTCGTACCTTTCAAACAAGGAGCTTTGAAATCTGGAGCAACAATGTCATGTGAAGCACAAAACAACAGAACACTATCAAAGAAACAAACCCAGCCAGATTCCCTCAACTTTTGAAGACTACCTCTCGTACTTGAAACTAGATTCATAGCGTTTATAATTTCCTGAGATTGTTCTTGCAATGACTTACAAAGAGCATTTGTAATTCCCATAATTTTCTCCATCAACAACAAACAGAACACAAAATCAAATGATCTTATCGCTCTAAAAGAACCCAAAGCTTGTCCACGTATTTTTCCGGTAAGGCCCTTCTCCATCATGTTTTCCAAGACAGCCGTAGTTAAATTAAACAATTTAATCATGTTCTTGATAGAATAATACCTTGAACTCCACCGAGTAGCTCCTGCTCTTTGTAGATTACATGTCTGATTAGCTCCCCTTCCAGTTTGTAATTCCCCATTAGCAATTTTCTCTACAACTTCAGCTTCTTGAATGCATTTCAACTCAGAAACACGCTTGGCAGATGAGTCGACAACATTAATAATACTAGTCAACATCTCAAAAAACAAGTAAACAACATCCACATCTGAAGCTGCGGTATTTAAAGCTAGTTGTAGGCGATGTGCAAAGCAGTGTACATAATATGCATACGGACATTCTTACAAAAACAATGCTTGTAATCCGTTCCACTGACCACGCATATTGCTAGCACCATCATACCCTTGGCCTCTCAAATTTTCAACTTGAAGATTGTTTTCAGTAAAAACCTTCTCAATCTTACTCTTAAGAGTTGCTGCACAAGTATCACTGACACTAACAACATGAAAGAATCGCTCGCGAACAAACCCTTTTAAATCAACATACCTCAAGATGATAGCCATTTAATTTGCTCTTTTTTACCCTCATCTAGTGCTTCATCCACAAGTATACAAAACTTAGAGTCCCCAACTTCTTCACGAATCCTTTTTCTAACTTCTCTTGCAAAGATATTCAGAATCTCTCTCTGAACTTTCGGACATACATAACTAGCATTTCCAGGAGCATTTTCTAAAGTGGCCATAGCAACTTCTTCACTCATTCTCCCATATGACTTCACAATTTCAATAACATTGCCACGATTACCTGAATTGATAGATTCAACATGACCTCTAAAAGCAAGGGATTGCTTTGCCAATAATCTCACTGCCTCTACTGTAGCCTTAATCCGTAATCGATTCTGTTGCACCAATTTACGAGGTTGTGGATTTATTGCTTTCTCAATATGTCCACAAACACGTGTTAAGCTAATCCAATCTTGCATAGATTTATAGTGTGCTGAACCGGTCTTCCCTACGTGCTTCTTAAAAACACAATGAGCCCCACCGACCCTTCTCCAATTATCAAACCCCGCAGAAGTAAACAAAGATTGCCTTCTAAGATTGCTTTCAAAAAGGTAACATGGAAAACAGTATGCCTTATCATCATTCTCGGAATACTCCAGCCAAGTATACTTTTCAAACCATTTTCCATTAAATCTACGCTCTTGATCACCACAAAGATGAGACGGATACTCTGCTAGTCTTGGCTGACAAGGACCGTATTGAACATATCTTTTTCGAATGTTATCTTGCTCATTAACATCATATGAACAGATTGTACGTCGTTTACCCGGATCACGTTCAATATAGTTACTATCCATTGGTTGACAATCAACTATGGGAGACACAAAAGGCACTTACTCATCTAAAATCGGTACATCAAGCATTTGAACATTAGTTTTCTGGAAGAATGAACTCACTTTCTTTTAAATTTTCTTGGGTTTAGGATTCTGAGATTGATCAGCCGTTGAACCTGAAAAGAAAAACAAGTGAAAGCCATTAATACATTATGTTCCACTCCCTCTACTGACCGGTGTTGGTGTAGTGGTGTTTCCCTTACAGTAATTCCATTATAACACCGTTCAAGCATTCCAATAGGCAGTAGTCTTAGTTTGTTGACTTATTTAATCAAAATTTTGAGCAAAAATGAGAAATTAATTAAGGTAGCAATGTGGCATTATCAAATTCAGTAACTCACCATTGTCAATTGAAGGCTCAATCAATGGCACAAACACATTTGAAACTGAAACTGGTACCGCAAGGTCCGCAACCGAAGTAAGGGTGGGCGTCATGGGCTTCTCCATCAAGGATGATGATCCCAAATCTTCTAGTTTTAACACCAGATGTACTAGTAATATATAACCGAGTGTTTTCAAGTTCAACCAATAGATAAATCAAGTAATTAGGGCTTATCATCTAGTTAATTAGACAAATAGAGAATTGAATTTGAAAAGACACAAAATCGATCGGAGTATTGAGAGTCCATACCTGAAATTGATAAGCAACAACAGTAGCCCACTAACCCATCTTCAACCGATGGCACCAGTAGAATATTTAACCCATCAGCAGTTCAATACCGATCAACACAATAATACCATTAGAAAATTGGGTTTGAGTTTTTCCAATCCCTATATCAATACATTAATTAAGGGGTGAGGGATTTGAGAGAAAAGAGAGAACACAGAGAATGAGGAAGAGTAAGAGAGAATACGAAGAGTTTTGATTTGGTGGGACATTGGGACACTCAAACACGCTACCAACCACGTTATAATATTTGGCTTTTCCAAACGGAGGTAAAAGCTATAATTAAATTTTAATTTTTTTTTTTTATGAAATTTAGGGTAGGCTAGGGTTTGCCCTAGCCTACCCTTATGTCCGCGCCTGAGTATGTGTGTTCGATTTAATACATAGATATGTCTATTTCATAGTAGTTTTTTTTGTCGAAAGAGAGGATTTTCCAGTTCCCGAAGGAGCGTGCATTCATATAGTAGTTGACAGTACCAAATATATGATGAGTCGGAAAAAAATATTGTGAGACAGCTAGGGGCTCCAAAATTAAATGAAGTGTAAATTTTTGGAGACAGTAGTTGACAATACCAAAGATATAGTATAAATTTTTGGAAGGACAATTGGATCATGCAAAAACCACTAAAGAACTATGCATTGAACCCAGATACGATCAATGATCGAACAACTGTCGATCAACTCATCAATAATGATCATTGTTGGAAAATCAATGACTTGCAACCGATTCTTTCATTGCAGATGGTAGAGCGGATTAAATCAGTCCCAATACCTAGTAATGAATTAGAGGACCGTTTCTTCTGGACTCCAAGTAAGAACGATTAGTTCTCAACAGAAACAACAATAAAGCTAATCGCTAATCACGAATCATTAAATCCGAACCCTAATAACTGGATATGGAAAATGGATACCTTCCCAAAGTTTAAAGATTTTCTTTGGAAAGTGGATATAAATGGATTACCCACGAAAGTTAGACTACAACAGAAACATATACATACCCCTGTCGGATGCCTTTTGTGCAATAGTTTAGAGGAAGATGCAACTCATCTGCTAATAGAATGTCCTCATACTCTTAATCTAATATATACAACGAATAAATAGCACAACAGCCCAGAAAATTGGACATTATGACCCTACTAATAAAACCCCACGGATCCTTCATGAGCTCAATCAAAAGTTAAATGCAAAAGATTTTACCGAACTAGCTGTTATTTGGTGGAGCTTATGACATCAATGTAACAAACTAGCCTTTCAACAATCGCCGAATGATTTCATTCCGGACCTTGGGAAGATAGCAAGAGAAGGGAAGAAGAAGAGGATGCATATAACGGACCGCGCCACATACCTATAGCAACAAGGAAGAAAAGACCGAAGAAATGGGAAAGGCCCAAACGAGGATTTAGTAAACCCAATTTTGATGGCTCGAAACTCCAAAATGGAGATGCAACGGGTGGAATAATCTTAAGGGACCATGAAGGCGAGACTATTGCGCTTTCTGCTATTAAATATGGAACAATATCAGTTCTTCAGGTTGAAACAATGGCCCTTAGTGATGGAATCCTCGCAACAAAAAAAAGACACATAACTAAGCTAGAAATTGAGGGTGATAACAAAACTGTCATCAAGGTTCTACAAGGCCATCGGACTTGTCCTTGGGAAATCGAGAGAGTTATATCGGATTCTCTCATCCTTTTGCAAGATTTTGAGACGGTCCATTTTTCTCACGTGGGTCGTCTGATCAACATTGTGGCCGATAAAATCGCTAAAATGGGTCATAGTTTTTCGAATGATACACTTTGGAACCAATCAGAACTTCTTGTTCTCATCCGCAAGGATGCTCTAGGACGACCTCCCTGACCGGAGCTCCGCCTAATTCTCACCTTTTCAAAAAAACAAATGTACAAAGATATAGTAGGTATGTAAGTGATGACAATGGTATTGATTAATTACCTATGAATTGGATTAAAAAGTTAAAATTATTTGATCCTTGACTTGTAAAAATTTAAGATTTTGTAAATAAATGAATAAAAACAACAACACCTCTATTAATATGTCTTAAGTTTGAATCACACACTACGACAGATAACATGGGAGTCTCGTTGATCGGTCAACGAGTCAAGTGGTACAAGGGGGCGACGCACCCCCTGGCCGGGGGGTCTGGGCGGAGTAGACCCCGGGTCAAATGCTATACTATGTTTTCGGTTTTATGGGCCAATCACAGTTTGTTTTGGGCATGCAAACCATACTTGTAACTAGGGTTTCTTAAATTCCTATATAAACTCTCGCAATACCTAAATTTCTGCAATGTGAATTCTGTCTTCCATAATAATATATTACTCCCTTCGTCCCTATTTGTTTGTCCAAAAGGACGGTTTTTACGTTTATTAAGAAAAACTATGAAGTATGTAAGAAGTTGATGGAAAAGAGTGATAAAGTGATAAAGTTGATGGGATTGTTGGATATGGGGGTAATATATGGGATTAGATAAGGGTAATTTTGTGTTTTTGTAGAGATAAAGTGATAAAGTTAGTGAAAAAGTTGAATAATGGGGTCATATTGAAGATTGATTGAGGGTAGTATTGTAAATAAAGGGAAATTCCGTACGGTGCCCCCAAGTTTCTTA
Organism: Polygonum maritimum; assembly: GCA_963924305.1. Lineage (NCBI taxonomy): Eukaryota > Viridiplantae > Streptophyta > Magnoliopsida > Caryophyllales > Polygonaceae > Polygonum > Polygonum maritimum. Next base: position 4,611,697 of record OZ002732.1, read on the forward strand.
CTTTTCCGGATGGTGCCCTACAAAAAAAAGTATTCCGAAAAATACCCCTCAGGTTTCATAGAAGTCCGTTCTGTACCCTTTTATGCTTTTTCTTCCAACTCCCGTCAAAAGCTACTGTATTAAACAAGAAGGAAATGTAATTGTAGAAATAAAAGAAAATGAAGAAGAAGCAAATCACTTCATTTTCTTCTACACCAGTAAATCAGAAGAAGAAGGACTACGCTGCCACTGGTGTTTTCGTCGACCGGTAGGCGGAGGGCGGAGGCCAGACGATGGAAGGCCGCGACCTACAAACGAACGGTGGACATGAGTGGTTTTGGGTATTTGTTTGAAAGTGATGCGAATCATGCGATTAAGATCGAATTAGGGGAATTTGACGAGTGATTGACATGATTTTCATCTCAATTCGGAGTAATTTGATCATAATCCCATCAATTGCAGAAAAAACCCAAATCGAATTATAATAGACCTGATTTTCGTCCGTTCAACAACTCCGTCTACGTACTCCGATCACCGCCTTTTGTGTCCCACCTACAATGGAGGCTTCTGGTCTCACCCCTTTCTTCTCTAGTTGGATTTGTAGTCTCCTCTCTTCACTGTTTGTAAACCCTTGTTCTAAACTATTCATATTTGGGTTTTGTTTGTTTCTTGATTTCTCTCTACTCAAATTTCAAAGATGGGTAGTTTTCGTAGCCGCCTCTCTGGCCGTCGTCGAGCGAGCGAGGGGGCCGGTGAAGCAAGTCGAGCGCGGAGAGAGAGGGCAAGCGTCGGGTTTTGGCCGGAGGGATCGAGGACGAACCAAGGGAGGGCGAGAGAAGAGCCGCTAGCGGGGCGCCGGTGTCTGCAACCCGAGAAAGGCCGGCGTTGGTCTGCAATTCCAAGCAGAGGAAGAAGACGAGAAGCAGGGGAAGAAGATTGAAAGTGGAGGGGGACCACCGAAGAAATAAAGAAGGGAAAGGAAAAGGGTGAGGTGTATTACAGGTGGGGGCTACGAAAATTAAAAGGAAATTAAAATGTGTGGTGGGTTTGACGTAGTTCGTAGGCATTAACGGGAGTTGGAAGGAAATGTGCATGAAGGGTACGGACCGGACTAATATGAAACCTGAGGGGTATTATTCGGAATACTTTTTTTTATAGGGCACCATTCGGAAAAGTAATAAACTGGAGGGAACCATACGGAATTTCCCAAAAAAAAAATATAAATGGAAAGATTTTAAAGGTGGACAAACAAAAAGGGACGCCCGAAAAGGAATATTGGACAAACATTTAGGGACGGAGGGAGTATTTCTCTGCCTATGAACGTAGAACCATTTTTTTTTGGTTGAATGAACATTAGAACCATATAAACCTCTGTGTCAATTCTATTTATTATTATCGTTCAATCTCTCGTTGCAACATTCTCTTTTCTATAACAACCCGATACATATAGGAGTGTCGGTCCAGAACTTGTATTAATGATTTCTTCTTCTCTTTAATTAGATAAATCAAGTAACACCAAGTGCATACAAAACATTACAATAAAAAAGCCACAAAACGAGTGGTACGCATATTGCTACGTACGTACACAACTTCGATCCGCAACGAATCATATCCCTTTCTCAATTCCTATCTAATAAAGAACACGTACTCATGCCAAACTCGATTGCTACTTTCTTCACTCTTACACAAACCAAACCAAGAATCGTACGTATATATTCTTTCTACAACGCTCTCAAATCCCTAACCATTTCTACTCCAAGCTCCGAATGATCTCCCTAAAATAGTCGGTCTCCGCGTGAATTTGGAGCACTCCTTCTTGCCTATACCCGAACTCGTCTGCCGACGACTCGAGCATAGAAACGACAACCGGATGCGACATGAGGTGGGTTGGAATGAAACACCGCTCTCTCGCTCCTTCGTCTCCTCCGACCATCACAGGAACGAACCCTTTCCGAACGTGGCATTCCGAGTCGTCGTTCGACAGCCTCGTGTACCGTGGAGGCGACGAGGCGGCCAAAAAGTGCATCTCCTTTTGCTTCCTCGCCATAAGCTTCCTCATAATCGCCATGGCTCTAATGAAAGAATCTCTTAGAGAGGTTTAGCTAGCTGTGTTTAGTGGTACTTACTTAGTAACGTGAGTTTTTCTTTGTATTGTGTTTTAGGGTAGTTTGGTGTTTATATAGTTTGAAGTGGTAAGTTACGTCGAGGCTTCTTATTGGTGAGAAACAAGGGGTTGTGGGCCCACGGTTGACTAGTCAGCGGTAAAATTATGTCAGCTAGCTACCGTTGAATATGAAACTATATAAAAATTAAGAGCTTACGCCCACATGCATGTTCAAATAATAACAATTTGAGCATATGATTCTTTTGATAAGGGGCATTAACTACACATTGATTTCTTATAATATCACGTTGTAGTGCCACTTTACACGTGTACTCTATCATATATATGTATTTGAAACGTATCGTGTATGTAACATAGGGATGAACGATGCTTACATTAGCAATAAGATTTGCAAGCTTTATGTATACGTGTCCGGTTTTATTAACGTCTTTCTGAGACGGATCTATGGCATGTATTAAAAACGTGTTTTGGGTTTGTTTACAGCAAAAATCATTGTTCTAATATCATGGTATATACGAAGAATATGATCGTTTTCGTATACGTTCATATCTTAAACGATTTGGTTGGTTAATAGCTAACTGTAAAAGTCGATAAAAAAAAACACCTAAGAGTGTTTTTTATTATGTGTTCTAAGGACATGCTTATCTACTAATGAAAAGATTTGATAAATCTTAAATTTTATATTTTCTACTTTATTTTAATGACGAGTTCACTATTTTTTTTAGGGTTTTCACTTTTATATTTAACACGTTTAGAGTGTGTGGACGGACAATAAAAACGGTCGATTGTAAAAATAACTTAAACTTTAGTGAATTTAGTTATGATTTTTGTCCAAAAAAATAGTGAATTAGTTAATGCACAAACGTCTAGCTTTTATGTTCTTCTAGTTGGATAAGGGAGTCCATAATTCTAGTTGTAATTGTATAGAGTATTTGGATTCAAATTCGATTCCCTATATACATTATCTTTTGTATTTCTGTACAATGTAATTGGCTGGTCCATATACTGTAGGGGGCGTTTGTTAAATGAGTATTGGAAATGAAGGTATGGGGTTGGGAAATGGAATTCCCAAACTAGTATTTGCTATTATGTTTTATTTTTTTAAACTCATACCTCAAATCCACTAGGTATGGAATTCTCATATCCACCTCCTACCTAAGGTATGAGCTTTTCTCTTCTACATTCCCTTAATAATAATTTCATTCCCAACTCTTTACCAAACATCCAATTTCAAGTATGAGATTTCAACCCCATACCTATTCAACCCTATACCTTGTCTCTTTCTCATACCCGAATTTATACCAAACGCCCCCTTAAAGTTTACTCGTAAAAATTTGAGCAAAATATCCGGGTTAATCAGAATTATAAGGAGGGTTACGTTGTAATCAAACCGAGCCGAGTCGAACTTTATGTTGTTCAAGTTGTTGGGAAACAATACTCATCTCACATCTGAAGTTGGGAGACAAAATTACCTAGTATATAGATGGTGGGTTACTACTCTTATTACAATTTGGTTTAGGATAAAACCCCACTGGACTAGTATCTGGGCCACCCACACGTCTAATATGGTATCAGAGTGAGAGGTTTGGACCCGTTTCTTCAAGTGATAACTGACCCGACCCAGTTGCACTTGAGGGGACGCGTTGGGAAACAATACAAAACCATCTCACATCTTATGTTGGGTCTGCAACAAACTATGTTTACATCTAATTAAATGCGAATAATTAGAGTATATATCTTACGATTTTGGGTAAAAACAAAAGTAAAGAAAACTAATAAATATGTGTAAATGATATATATGGTTATGAAAAATATCTTACTAAAAGAAATCTAACAGTATTATGTATACTAGTTTAACCCCCGTACCATGTACAGGTAATGCGATTATAAACCCAATTTAATTAGATATGTAATGTCTATGATCACGTTAAAAATATAGGATCATATATATGTATCTTCGTATTATGATTAGTGTTTTTTAACCAATAGTAAATCAACTCAAAATATAAATAAGTTGGATTTGTTCAAAAATTACATTACGATAAATATCACGCTTTATATGAGATTCTAACTACCTCATTTATATAGAGAAGGGTCCAACTAATTATTTTTATCAAATCATATATATTTATCCTTCTATTGTGATTAGTGTTTTTTTTATATACGCAAGGGCCCGGTTGATTATTTTATAAAGATATGACACGTGGCGCAATTTTTTGTGAAGACATTGTCTCCGCTTTATACTATAGACAGTATAGATAAGAAAGACTTTAAAATTATTTTTCTAAAATTTATTTTCTTAAATGGAGTGGGGTCAGAATTAACGTGGAGGTTCGAAATTCTCCGGCTTTAATATATAGTATAGATTTTGATTGTTTATAAATATTTGGACGAGCTTGTTCACAAACATATAGTCGAGTTTGTTTATGAACAAATGAATTGAGTTTAATTTCATGTGTTCGTGTTCGACTCGTTTATCTTTTTGAGTTGTTTGGGCTCGGCTCGTTTACAAATCGAGTCGAACATTAACGAATTTTTACCGAAACCGAATTTCCTGTGAACGGCTCGGTTTCATTTAGAACTGTAATTATGAGACGAAAAGATCCGTTTAATTTGCATGTATAAACACAACCCAAAATTGCAAACACCCCTATGTATACATGTATCTTATAATACTCGACTCGTACGTACACCTAAATAACCTAAGCTAATGTTACGTTTGTAATTGATTCTTATACAAGTAATACAACCATTGTTTGTAATCCAAGTCACATGCATGCATCAATCCAAAAAGAAAAAAAGTCACATGCATGCAACTAATGTTTGGAATTGAATTCGCATACACACAACGGTCATATTGATTGCAATTTAATTATTAATTCAAAGCTTTATCATACACAACCTCATCTCATAGTCTCATACTACTCCATCAAACCAACTACTGTATATCCCTTTTTGCGTTCTCAAAAAAAAAAACTATATCCCTTTTTGTTAATTAAAAAAAAAAGACCGTTATCTATACTGCGTGTGAAGATAACGTCGATCTGCAAAAAATAAGATAGCATAATATATAGCAGAATTCATTGAAAATATCTGACAGAAAACTACAAACCAATTGGACATATATATATGCATATATTTTGATCTTTGAATTCTACTCTTGAGTAGTCAACAATAAACGTCACGAGTCACGACGAGACGAAAAAATAATATGATCGAATAGTTCTTCATTTCCATATGAATCAGCTCAAACGATGTTTATTTTCATACCTAAATGTTGAAAGAGAAAGCTAGTTGTAGGTGGGTAATTTACCGCCATAAATAAGGATAATATTTTCGCCAGTCAGGTAAGCATATCTAATAAATATCTTTATTAGCCTATTAAATCCTGGTAGTTATCCAATAGTTGGAAGATTCTATCTTATTTAAGAAGATAGAATTATTAATTGAGCTCCAAGGAAGAAACCCTATCCCTCTCTCTCCACTATAAATACATGGCCTGGCCATGTAGAAAAGGGGGACGAATATACAAAAATTACCCTAGAATAACTATCCTAGAGGGGCTGATAATCGCTCGCCCTGACTCTAGAGGGGCTGATGATCGCTTGTCTCAGCCCTAGCCCTGCGCCTTTCTCTCTACAGTTTACCCTTGCAAATACTCTATTGACTTAGGCATCGGAGGTGGATTGGGGGGTCCCCGCCCCCTTTGTCCATTGTTTTGCAGGTCATTGAAGGTGAAGGAGGCTTGGAGAAGAAGGTCATTGAAGAAGGAATTGAGACTTGTACACCGACATATTTCGTGTACTAACATTTGGCGCCGTCCGTGGGGAACGAACAGATTTTCGACCTTCGTAAACCCTACGAGAGCCGATCTGAGGAGGCTATGGATCGCTTGTCCACGAGCCCGATCGAGACAACCCTGGGGCAATCACGCCAGGCGAATCGCGCGATTCGCTTTCCGCAGCCCCAGAGCCGCGACCGCGGGTTGACAACCCACGACCGCGGATCGCCGCCCGCGACCGCGAGATACCCACCCGCACCCGCGGGTCGGAGGGCGGTCGGCGAGCTCCGAGTTCGCTCTTGGCAGGCGCAGACCCGCGACCGCGGGTCACCCTTCCGCGACCGCGGATCGACGCCCGAGCGGTTGGACTCCGAAAATCGCTCGGAGGAGCGAATCCCGACACGTGCAAACCCCGATATTCGCTCGGGAGATCGGACCACGTCGCGGTCCGTGCGAGGCGCCTTGCCCGGATCCGACTCTACCCGTGACTCAGTCCCCCTCGCAAGCGCGTCTGTTCATCGCACAAACCTACGGGGACTCGCGTCAGGCAACAGGATTGAGAGTCGTCGCCAAGTATGGTCCGATTCGGCTTTGTCTAGTCGGTTAAGGGATTCCGTAATGCGCATCGCTGAAGTCGAGG